>JAQFVV010000063.1:6303156-6395656 GCA_028023455.1 Epiperipatus broadwayi | reverse complement strand
TTCTATGGAGTTTTTTTTTTTTGTTCTTCTCATTAGATAGATGTAATATTCCTATCTGATGAGAGTCAATGTCTTCTCTTAATCTTTTTGGTGCTGCCACATTCCGTATTACATTGAATACATCGATATATCAGATGAATTGATGCCAGTTTGACTGCGAATTTTAGCCTAGAGTTAAATAGGGATAGAATATTTTATTTTCAAATGCAAATCTATGTAGTCTATTCATACTTGACCCTAAATAAAAATGCATTAAATTTAAGTTGTTTATAGACGCTTGCATGGATTGGTTATCGGTTAAGTATGTTTTGGGTTTTCATATTTGATCAAAATATATAGACATTCGATAAATAATGATACCTTATGGTGAGTATCTATAATGTATTTATTTGGATGTCTTTTAAGTTATTGGTGACAATGCAAGTATCTTATGGTGAATACTATTGGGTTACTTATAAATTTCCCTCTGCAATTGTCGGTATCAATGATTTTATATTTTGATCGTTTATGTTTATTTTGAAATATTTTTAACCATTGTAATCTATGTAACCGATCGATCTATACTCAACATTATTAAAACAAATTTTTATAATTCCATCTGTGTGAACTTAATTAAAATGTAAACTTATAATATAATAGAAATTAAAATGTAAATTAAAATCTAAAGTAAAGTTAAAAATAATGTTAAATGTTAAAATGTAAACTGATACTAAAACAATTTTCAATCTCATATATATGTGCATAAATAAATGTTTGTATGCTAATTACTGGCAGTGGCTTATTTTATTCTTTTTTTATATACTCTTATATTATATTATTAAACCTGCTATTCCACTGAGCTAGTGACATGGGCTAACGACCAGATGCAAAATATAAAAAAAAAAAAAAAATATTTTTTTTTTGACTTACGTATCTGCCTACTCTATAAATTTTTCTAGGTTCAAATGCCTAGATGGCGCCCTGTAGTGCAGATACCTTTAGTCTACCTTCTCCGAATCGTTACAATATATATATTGTCACCTCAACTTTCTCCGCGCACTTTTTCACTTATTCAACCTCAATAAACTCTCATTTATTTCAAGTAGCTAGTCAATTGAATTTTATACTACTTTAAGATCTAATATAATGAGGGCACCAAATTGCAGCTATAAATTGTAATGCCCACTAGAGATCATCATCATTAGTCAATCTAGGACTATAGAAGATACTGGAGAAAGTAATTAAATTGTTTCTCAAAAAAAAAATAATATTGATAAAACCATTCAATCTATGTTGTCTTAATTTCAAACCTAGCATTAGTCATGCAAATATTTAATGATAAATTTTTTATAAAATTTATAATAATGAGACGACTTTCTTCCACAACTTTATTATAAATATCGGATCTCGAGTAGTAACTACAGAAAATATTGTATACAGTTCTCATTTATATCTGACTGGAAATAACTCAGTAATTAATGCAGAGAACTCATAATATATGTTCATAATATAAAATTATTATTTAATTTAACATTAGACAAAATTGATCACAAATAATTCCTCCCCATTTAATTCGATTACTTTATTTTTCGTTCTCAGCATTTATCACTTTCAATAGCTACACTTATATAACACGGAATGTCTGTGTTATGTTCTCTAATCTGAGAATTCCTAATCTTATTTCTCTAACACACATATATCTTTAGATCAACTATCAATTCATGATTCCTATTTTATAATAGTAGAATAATTTATTATAGTATAATAATGTTGTTATAATAAGCTACTTGACTTCCAAACTAGCTCTTAGACCAATAATTGAACTGCTCTTTCTCAAGGTCTAGATCTGTCAAGAGGTGCCCATATAAGTGATTACACTGTAATGGATATGATCCCATATATGCTAAAATAAATTTTAATACAAGTTCAATAGTGGGAATCACTCTGAACACGAGAGCAGAAAAGGGATTTTATGTCTGCTCCCAATATTCACAACATTACAATGAATCAAAAGATTAAATTTGTTAAACTTAACTCAACTATTCCCTGTCATTTTATTCTATTATTTCCAATCTATTTTAATTAATAACCCTAATAATTTTATTTTGCTAAAGTAAACTATGGAAGCAAACCATGGACATCAATCAGATAAATCAATCAAACTTTCCCATGAGAGTAACGTACGGAAATAATTCATAAATCAGATTATGCAAATTAATGGTGAAAATAAATTATGTGAAAATGAAGTTTATAAAAGTGACTTATATAAAATTATGTAAATCGAATATAAAAATATTCGATAAAATCTATACTGTAATTCAATCATGGAAATAAATTATCAATATAAAATTAACTTTGTGAATCGAGTATGGAAACAATATAATAATGACTACTGCAAATCGATATTGGAAATAAATTATCAATAGAAAATGAATAACTAAATTTAAATATGAACTAATATTACCTTAAATATAGGTGCTGGATATATAGATTCTGGAGATATTTGAAACGCCAAAACACAAAACACAATATAATCTTATAACAATAATAAAACTTTATTACATGAAATAATAATGATAAAGATTAAAATAAAAACACACTAAATTATAATATTGTTACACAAATATATGCTTCTGATCTATTCAGGACTATTATTCAAATACATGTTTGAGTTAACTAATTTCTTGGATGACTCACTTCTTATTTTGACCCATTCATTTATTAAATAAATAATTAATAATAATAATAATAATAATAATAATAATAATAATAATAATAATAATAATAATAAAATAATAATAAAAAAAATATAATAATAATAATAATAATAATAATAATAATAATAATAATAATAATAATAATAATAATAATAATAATAATAATAATAATAATAATAATAATAATAATAATAATAATAATAATAATAATAATAATAATAATAATAATAATAATAATAATAATAATAATAATAATAATAATAATAATAATAATAATAATAATAATAATAATAATAAAAATACAAACGCTGGAAACAGAATTCCGGATATTTTAGCTTTAAGAAAACTTATCTTGAAAGAGAAGAAAACCTACAAATTTCTACTCCCCCCTTTTTATTGTAAACATTGTCCATTGGACTATTCCAAAATAGTATATTCGTTTCAATTATTCTAACTATCAATGTGAAATAATCTTAAATTTCTAAATCATTTTATCAAGCAATAATTTTCACATTTCTAATGAAAAAGGATATGTCATAAAATTACCTTACTAATTTTGCAAACGGATTTAAATTCAAAACCCACACTTTTACATTCATGCTTGTCAGATCTTTACGTTTTTGACTGTATATATCTTAATTAGGTCAGTATGTCCACTCAGCTTGATGACCTCAATTTACCATCATTCAAAAAAATCAACACAGATTGGTTAGTTTATTAATTAAAATCTTTGTCATTCTTCATAATACATATACATCTGACTGAATCCTTATTCTTTCCGGGCACCTTTATTCTGTCCCACGTAAGAAAACCCTCTTCATATTACACATGACCATGCAGTATCTATAGCACAGCTACGTCTTGATAAGGGAAGTTAACCCTTAAACCGCTAATTTTATTATTGGTTTTATCAGATAAAAATCAAATCTTTTAATTGGCCAACTCACAAACTGAAGACAAAGCCTATTGTTAAAACATATTCGCCTATAATATTAAATTCAACTCAGATACGTTTATAAAAAGTTTTTTACTAATTTTTCAGGTTATGAAGAGAACGAAAGTTCTTTCAAAAATAAATTGCTATTTATTTATTCTAAAATATTCACTTTCAGCAACGTAAAAGCTATAATATGAACAAAAAGATCGACTTTTACGTTATAGAAAAGTAAATATTTCTTTTTACTAAATCTTCAACATTTTTACAAAAATCTTCGATATTTTTCGAAAATAATTTTGTTTTTTTAGTATATTTTTTAAAAAACTAGTTTAATTTCTTAAATTATATTTTTTTTAATACTTAAAATTGGATTCGAAATGAAAATCTCAGCGTTTTTCTTTATTTTCTTTGATCAGGCAGTTTCTTTGTTCTTTCCAGCCAATCAGAATGTCTTTTTCGGCTGAGAGCTTGCTAAGAACCAATCACAAATAATGTTCTTTCTTTGTTTAGGTTTAAATGCGTTTTTTTTTCCTATTTTTTACTTGTAAAATAAATCGGAAGATGGCACCATCGTACAGAACTTTTAAAAACGCATTCAATACGTCTTTAACGAAAATTTTCATATGAAAACGGGCTGAGTTAGAGTGATTTCAGATGTCGACGAGGAGCCTCGTCGGACACGGGAAAAGGGTTAAAAAACTAACAACATCAACTTCAAACTTAAATTATTTGCCTGAGCCAGAGAGAGAAATCTTTTCTTAAGATCCAGAATCGTGTAAAGAGCTTCTCTTATACACCTATTCTCTATATTGGCATGCAAAACATTTCTATACTTAAACAGTAACTTTATCAATAATTCCATATCTTAACAAATAAATGGAGTGAAACTCAGTCATCTCCAACTGCCATGGTAATTAAATTATGAGACAGCTATTTCCCATCTGTAGGGTGGTAGGATAACTTTACATTAGTAATGAATGACAAGCATTTATAGCTTTAAATATCCCCACACATACATCGATTCCAGCCTAGATAAATGACAAAGACTAACCAGATCCCAAATCAATACATATATGAATTATTTCAATTTTAACCAGTCAAGCCAACAACATACATAATATTTACATTAATAACAGATCAACACTCACAGCATAATAATGAGTTTTATATGACCATCCCCTCCCTCTTTACATTTAATATTAAGCACAAATTAAAATTTTGTTAAGAATAATAAAAATATTTATATCATTTCTCTCTTTACTTTTAAGTTTAAATTTACGTGAGCATCTATACTTAAATGGCATCAAAATCATTTTCTTTTCTTTCCTTCAAATATTTTAAACATAAACAAAATATTAAATTAAATAATCTAGTGATTAGAGTGTGACATAGCATATAGACAAAATGAAATATAATAAAAAAAAACAAATGACATATTATATAAACGAAATAAAATAAAGAATAAATATCAACATTACAGATAGTCTCTTTTAAATTTCTTTTCCTTCCACTGTCCATCATCAATTAATATATTCAGTTCATTTTACTTGAGATAGCTATATAATTGCACATCAGACAGTTATTTTAATCAAATGTGTATAGAATTCACAGACAGTCATTTGAATCAAGATAGATAAAAAACGTAGATAGTTATTTTAAATCAAAAGTGTAGCTACAGGAGAAGTAATAAACTTTTAAAAGAGTTTTATTGATTAACTTCCATTTGATGAGTTTTTTTCCTGGATTTGAATTCACTTTGTTTTCCTTTCTTCTTCTTTTCCATTTAAATGCTCAAATCATAGTCAATAAGCAGTTTCTGATTGCTAACATGAATTAACTTTTAAAACATTATACAGAAGATTGCTGCAGTTGTTTCAAACGAATTTTAAACAGCCAAATAATTATTATAATCTGAATTGGTCTTTTAATTTGATAAAAGAAATTTGACAATTCTCTCCTTGCAGGAAATTTTATAAGCAGACTGGATAAATTGTGATATTCAGCAGAAAATATCTTATCAAAAGTTGACTTCTTCATAATTGACTTGAGAAAAAGAGATATGCACCATTTATGGATGAATTAGAAATTCATATTTTGGTCTACTATAAAACTTAAATGCATTATTAAATTCTGAAAAAGAAAATTAAAAAAAAAAACAAACTTGGAGATTAATTCTTAGTTAGCCCATTGTTCTCAATTAGCAAAAAGTTCTTTTTCACTTTCTCCAGTCACATTTTATAGAGTGAAGAAAAAAAAAAAACACATGTTAACCCCCCCCCCCCCAGTGGTTCCTCTTCAAGTCTAATTAAAAAAATCTCCACTCAGAATGAACTATAACTCTTTCTAAAGTGTTACTTTTTTCACAACTTTGTCTGATCTGCAACCAGATCTCTTTAATTAACACATTGCCGATTAATTTATGGAAAATTAGTTAAAGAAGATATAATTGAAAACATAACCTTGCTAACACTTTTTTGGCCAAACAAAGGCTACATTCATCTAATCTAAATAATTTCTTATTTAGATTTACATTTTTAATAATTTAAAAAAATTATGTCAGTTTCTATAAAGGGAAGAAAAAAAATCAAACCCATATATCTGTATCACACATACATACCTGTGCAGACATGTTATAGAAAACTGATTATTCAGATTATATGAACATAAAATATCCATCATAACTTCCTATAATGACAAGCATAAAATCAATTATAATTTCTGATAATCATAAACATAAATATTCACCATAATCTCCTATAACTTTAAACTTATTCTCTAGAAAGAAACTGTTAACTAAAGCCACTGACAATTGATTCAATCTTAATTCTCAACTCTTTAATAATAGATATCAAATTCACAAGACTTTATCCTAGTCATATAAATATTTATTCCTGAATTATTATATTGGTAAAAAAAATCAAACATCCCCCTTGCATTAAATAAGGCTAACTACATTTTATACAAACACAAACTGTCTCTATATATGTTACTTTTGAACTAATATAGCCATTACTTTCTCAAATAAAACTTTTAACTTTTCTTTATATCAAAAAAAAAATTTTTTTTCCACAATTACTTCATTTTATTATATTTGGGTTATAGATGGAATAAACCAAAGGGCTACAATATATATATATATAAGGGCTACAATATATATATATATATATATATATATATATATATATATATATATATATATATATATATATATATAACTTTAATAAGTTAATTTTTTTATAAACACAAATTTAAATGGGTACCCATATATATTAAAATCAGCCATCAACCACATATATGTTAAAATTAATTATTATCTATTATAATTATGAATTTTTATTACTAGTTTATGACAATTCTAAGGTGTTAATTTAAAATTATTATACAGCACATCTGAGTACTTATATATAGGTATGTTTTATGTAAACCCATTGAAATATATGTAAATTATAATGTAATAGCATATTTTATTATTTTTGTATTTTAATCAAAATTCGAATGCTGAATTTAGATTTATGGCAGACATAGCAGACCTTAATTAAATTTTATTATTTCTAATAAATTTATATTTTATTAAGTTATTCCAGTGAATTTATTTAATCCTAGAATATATTGGAATTAACACTTGCTCACCGTAACAGTTTATAGAGCTCTTCCTCCATGAGCTGTATTCATGCATAATGATCAATATATAGTTTGGGGTTTATGTGTTCCATTTTTGGATATGCAGATGATTTGATTATTTTTCTGTGATCCTGATTGGCACAAAGGGATATATATATATATAAATTCCATTACTACAATGCCCATACTTCAATAAACCAATAGAATAACATCAATGTATTGTCAAGGTAATATTCCAGTTAGGCAGTAAATAAATTATAATGTTACATCATTGCTAACAAATTGGTGATATAATGTTGGTTTATTTATGCTTGAGGACTATAGTTATGAGATTTACATATGATAATCAATTAACTGCTGATACTTATGGTTATATATATATATATGTCAACATATGGCGTTCTACCAAAAACACCGTCAAGCGTATGTTTACATAAACGTCAGAGCATGCATTCACTATCTCTAACTTTAATGCCACTTTCAGATCATGATTTCAAGCTAATTGCTATCATCAGTGAAAGACAGGAATTTTAGAAACTAGATCTAAACACAAACTCTAAGCATTTATGAAACAGTTTCTATTCAGCTTGCAAGCGTAAATCTTTTAGACATGTAATGTCTTCAAACTCAGCATAGCAAGCCAGATAGCTACATGGGTCTGATCTCAGTTCAGCATCACCACATAGTAGAAGCCTCTGCAATATATATCATTGCTAGAAAGACCTCAAAGGTACATTTATGAAAAACAAAAAATAAGTTAAAAACTTGCTAACACTTGTATTTATGTCAACAGATGGCGTTCTACCAAAAACACCATCAAGCATATGTTTACATAAATGTCAGAGCATGCATTCACTATCTCTAACTTTAATTCCACTTTCAGATCATGATTTCAAGCTATTTGCTATCAACAGTGAAAGACAGGAATTTTAGAAACTAGATCTAAACACAAACTCTGAGCATTTATGAAACAGTTTCTATTCAGCTTGCAAGCGTGAATCTTTTAGACACGTAATGTCTTCAAACTCAGCATAGCAAGCCAGATAGCTACATGGGTCTGATCTCAGTTCAGCATCACCACATAGTAGAAGCCTCTGCAATATATATCATTGCTAGAAAGACCTCAAAGGTACATTTATGAAAAACAAAAAACAAGTTAAAAACTTGCTAACGCTTGTATTTATGTCAACAGATGGCGTTTAATAAATTTATAATTACAACTTTAAATTACTGTAATAGATTTAAATATAAAATCTTTCCATTGACTTGTTGTAAATCGAAAGATTTCATGAGTATTAATGTGTAATAAGAAATGTGGACTTAATCAGTGAAATATTGAATAGCTTCACGCTCGCAGATCTAACCGCTTCAGCTTCACCTATTTAAATAGAAAGTAGGTTGAAGTAAGGAGGTTCCCCTCTTTTCTTCCATAGCATAAGCTTGTGGTTAAAACACCTGTAGAGGTCCCTACTATCGCTATTTATATGCATATTATCGAGGTTATAGCTTCAGTAAATATTACTTACGTAATCAATGTGCGTTTAATAAATTTATAATTATCATTGCTATATTAAATGAAGGAAGTGAAAAAATATAATTTTTTTTAGCAAAGTTATATACCAAATGTCTAAATAATAAAGATGTACCAGATGATTGGAAGAATGCAGTAATAATATTAATATTTAAAAAAGGTGACAAAGAAGATATTAGAAATTACAGACGTATTAGCCTTTTATCAGTTTTATATAAAAATTTTTACCAAGATAATTACAATTCATCTGCAGAGAACATTGGATTTCCACTAACCAAAAGGGCAAGCTGGATTTAAAAGTGGTTTCAGTACAGTAGATCATATCCAGGTTTTGAGAGAAGTTATAGAAAGGACAAATCAATATGAGTTGTCATTATGTTTTGGATTTGTAGATTATGAAAAAGCATTTGATTCTATAAACATTTCTTCAGTGATTAAAGCATTGGACCGTCAAGGTATAGATCCAGGATATTGTCATATTTTATAGAATATTTATAAAAATGCAACAGCAACAATTAGATTACATAATGATACTGGCAAAGTCAACATTGAGAAAGATGTAAGACAAGGCGATTCCATATCTCCAAAACTTTTTACAGCAGTGCTGCAAGAAGTATTTTGTGGATTAAAGTGGGAAACTAAAGGAGTGAAAGTAAATGGAGATTATTTAAGTCATTTAGATTTCACAAATGATGTAGTTGTTTTTGCAAATAATGATTCAGTGCTGCAGGAAATGTTGCAGGAGTTATCAGATGAAAGTAGAAAATTAGGACTAAAGATAAATGTTAAAAAGACTAAAGTAATGTTTAATCCATTTGCTCAAAATATGAAAATAAAGATTGATCATGATGAATTAGAAGAAGTTAACAGTTACCAATACCTTGGTCAGATTATTAATACAGATGGAGTCATAATGGAGGAAATTGATCATAGAATTAAACTTGGTTGGAGTGCTTTTGGTAGAAATAACTTGATACTAAAAGGAAGTATGCTTATGTATTTGAAAAGGAAAGTTTTTAACAAATGTGTTTTACCAGTTCTTACTTATGGATCTGAGACTTGGACACTTAATAGAAGAAAAATACAGAGACTTCAGGCCATTCAAAGAAGTATGGAGAGATGTATGTTGGGAATAACAAGAAGAGATCGAAAACACAATGTATGGGTAAGAAAACAAACAGATGTTACTGACCTCATTGAAAAAATTAAAAGATTGAAGTGGAGTTGGGCTGGACATATTGCTAGAAGAGATGATAATAGATGGACAATTGAAATTTTAAACTGAATTCCAAGAGATTGTAAAAGACCCAGAAAGAGTTCACATGGGAGATGGATGGATGGATGAAATAAGAGAGTATGCAGGGGTGATGTGGAGAAGAGAAGCTAAAGATGCGAAGAAGATGGATTAAACTTGGAGAGACCTTCATCCTGCAGTGGATTTATAATGGTTGATGATAATGATGATGATATATATTGCAAGAAAATCAAGTCTTATATCATATGACTTAATTTAAAAAAGCTTGATGATATATATATATATTGCAAGAAAATCAAGTCATATATCATATGACTTGATTTAAAAAAGCTTGAATTACAAATATTATATAATGGGTGTGTTAATAGCTCATAACAAGCTATAAACCTGCCTGAGGATAGGGATATTCTGAAAAACGTGTTAAGAGTTATTGACAAGCTCATTAAATTATATATATATAATATTACAAATCGATGTCGGTATTTCTTCAAAATAATATATGTAAAGTTATAAATAAATATTTGAAAATACAGTATTTAAAAGTTTATAAAAAATTTATGTATAACCTTCACTTAGAAGCGCTTTTAACTAACTTGTAGCTTTGTCAACTATCACTTTTAAAAATGTCAGCTTTCCCATAATTCCATGATGTCAACCTTCCCATAATTCTGTGATCTTAACATTTGCTGCTTGCCTATTAATTAAATCTTGCTTATATTTATATATTAACAGCGCCTCTTTAATTTTTTTATTATTATTATTTCTTTCAGTTTCCAATATTTTTACATTGTTATAATTAAAATCGAAACCATATATACATGATTTATCATCGTCATAAAAGACAGAAGCTCATAAAGTATCATTATTTTTAAAATTTTGTTTTGTATTTTGAATCCTTATATATATATATATATTAAACTTGATTTTGCTAAAAGCTAGTTTGCATTGTAAATACAATCACAATTCTATAACAACAGTGTAGCTAAACCATGAATCTTCAATATGTTATCATAATAACCTTCTTAAGGAGAGTCATTTTTCATTTATAAAGATTGCAATTATAACACATTTAACATATATGTTTTAGTGGTGTGGCTATTGTCATGTAACAAACAGAAATATTGATCAAAATAAAAATGCATGCATTACGATTTATCAATATAGCATCACAATGTTATTTGTATCAATGTTTTAAAATCTATGTAGAATCAAATTATATAACATAAAACAATTCATAGAGAAATTATCTTTTCTGATAAGTGTTGGTAGTGTACTTTTTCTAAATTGTTCCAGATTAAACTACAAAGGTTCAACAATATTTAAATTAAGTTATCAGGGATATATGGTAAATGTGTAACACTTTTTTTATATTCCATGAAGCTTATATTTCATCATATGGAACTATTGTCAATATAGAGATTAACAGTTTGCTGAAAATAATATTTGTATCATAAAATAAAACCAATTGAGTGCATTGTTTAAATAATTGAAGTGTTATGATTGCATTAGGTGAATAGTACGTTTAGTCTACAAGAGATAATGATGCCAGGTATAAAATAACCTGATTAAAATTCTTTTTTAAAATAATAACCAAAAATGTATCAACAGGGATATTTTTAATCATATGTCTTATATCCAGAATCTTATTTTTAATCCTTAAATTTATGGAAACCTCTCTTTCTAAGTTGCAATATTTATATGAGAAAACAGCAACTTAAAAAAGTCATATGGTTTCATTTAATTTTTATATTTGTTTTAAATTTTTGCAAAGACTATCCAGTAATTATTAAGTATTAATCATAACTGATTTAAAAAAAAATTGTTTTTCATTTTTCCAATCCAATACTTCATTTAGTAAGACATTAAAAACATAACTTTTTAGACATGTTTATTATTTTTTTCACAGGCCTATTAGACTATTAGTTGCATTTTGCAACTTCTTAAGTCTTTTAAAATGTTAAAACAATCCACATATTTTGTTCTTATACATCATATTAATATAGTGGTGTTGATATGAAAAGTGTGTTTTAATGTATTAAAAATTTTCACAGGCAAAAAAAAAAAATGAATACAGCCTATTGGGTTCATCTATGTGTATTTGTTCTTCTTATTGTTATAATACTAAGACAAACATCATT
Organism: Epiperipatus broadwayi; assembly: GCA_028023455.1. Classification (NCBI taxonomy): domain Eukaryota; kingdom Metazoa; phylum Onychophora; class Udeonychophora; order Euonychophora; family Peripatidae; genus Epiperipatus; species Epiperipatus broadwayi. The sequence goes on along the minus strand of JAQFVV010000063.1, from coordinate 6,383,478 downwards.
ATCTGAATAAAATGGGTGGTTCAATAGCTGTCGTTAGATGATATGCGATCAATTTTCTGTTACCAATATTTTTAATAACAATTAGAAAGCTCCTACATTTTACTCATATGATGAGATCTATTTTAAAAAAAATATATATAGACGCAATAATAGTAATAGCGAGCAATTGCCTACACATATAAATTCTAAAACTGTATATATATGTTTTATGTGCTAACAAAAAAATTTGCACGCACATAAATATTACAAAAAAATAGTAATGTTTTAAAATTTTTGAAAAGTTGTATATATAATTCTCTTAATACAAATGCATACTCATGAATATTGTAATTTTATAAAGAAAATATTTATATATGTGTGTACGTATAGTGAATTTAGTCTTCTATTAGTTTGTCTATGCGTAAATGTTACGAGGTATATCATTAATATATTAATTTTATAAAAATATTTCTCTAAAAATTACTTTTTTATTTCACAATAATAAATGCCCGAACGTTTTCATTTTTTTTTTTATAATTTAATTTGTTGATAGATTCTATTAAATATTATTTTCGTCAATATTTTTTCATCCTTACATACTTTATTATGACGAAGGAAATAATGCTTTCTTTTCGGTAATTTTTTGGTTTGGTGTGGAGCGCTGACATCTATGTTGATCTTTCGTAGGTTTTCTCTGCTTCGGTGACGTCACCCGCTCTTTTCTAGTGAATGCTTCAAAAATACTATCGAACAAACTAAATAGTGGATTACTGTCTTTTAAGATTGGATTACTCAAAAATACTCTAAAGTTTACGATTTTATTAAATCAGTCAGGAGTTAAATAAAATTTAAATGTAAGCGAATGCGTTTTGAAACTGCATGGTGGGAATTTTATTTCTTTTTTCCCCCCAGTAAAAATAAATAAATCAGGAAAAGTTATAGTTGTTTTTAAACAATTGGTTTAAGTTTACTACATATTTTTTTCATTTCTTTACATGGTGGAAATTTTTGCATTATGGTGACCACTGAAGCGTGGATGACATTATTAACCGAATGTAATGGACAACTTTGCGACGATGTGTTTATGAAAGAAAACGATAGTAATGTTACGCTTGTTAACAATTCTACAGAATCTGATAATCCACCTGGATTTACCGATTTAGATTTTTTAAAAGCAATAGTTCTAAGCATAATGGCTCTAGTTTCTTTTATAGGAAATATTGCAACTTTAATTAGTTTTCGAAAAGGTAAATCAACAGTAAATACTCTTATTATACATTTGGCAGTATCGGACCTATTTGTTACCGCTTTTTGCATGATTACCGATGCTGTTTGGGCGGTAACGATCCAATGGTTCGCTGGACGTGAGTTTTGCAAATTTATAAAATATTCTCAAATGTTTTCGCTTTACCTATCAACATTTCTTTTAGTAGTAATAAGTCTTGATCGCTATTGGGCAATCAAATTTCCTATGAGTAGGACTTCTGCCCCTAAAAGAGTGCGTTATATGATTATCGTTACATGGATATTAAGTGCATTATTTAGTACACCTCAGGTAAGTTATTTAATATATACTCATATATCTATACTTTGTCATTATCTCTTTCTATGTGTATATTGGATTTTTCAACTAATCTAAAAAAAATATATATATATTTTACTTATTTAAATATTCATAAATTGTTAGTTTTGATTCAAAGCTATATGTATAGTATTCTTTTAAATTTAAATTTTATTTAATATCATTTGAAATCAAAAAGAAAGTCTTCTTCTAAAGCTATCTTATTTATGTGACAGCAGTAACCTATTAGTCAATTAAATATATTTGTTTAATGTTAATGCTAATTTCGGATTATTACACACCCAGAAAAGTATAATGCTTTTTTAAGAACTTAATTATAGGGAAAACTAATATCTTATTATTAAAGGACTTCTTTTGTATCAAGTTTTTTTTTATATACTTTATACGTATAGATTTATTTTTATTTATACTAGTGCGCCCGTATATATATATATGATTACTTTTTTAAATCTCACTGATTGTCGTAGTTTTGAATTTAGGATGCACTTTTAAACTTTTTTTTAGTTCACGATTTATAAACTGTAATATTTTATTACTTAAACCAAGTTTATTGTATAACACATGTATAAATATGTTCAAAACATCGACTTATTAGGAGAGTTAGATATAAATGAACTTGGCATCAGTATCGAATATACTTCGATTGGCGGCTAAGAAAGTGTATTTTGAATAACGAGTGATATTAAATTTGGTCGTTTTCGGGGTTCTATTATGAATTATATAACTGGTTTATATTTTATTAGTTTAATCTTTTTATAATTATTAATATAAACATATTTAATTGTCTTGGGTATATTATCGCTCTTTTTTTTTTTAAATGAAAAAAAAAAGAGAACTTAAATTACAACTCTTGATGACCAAGAGGAGGTAGGCAATTACGCAATTGTCGAAAAGTATTTAATAAACATTAATTTTTATTAAAATTAAAAAGTCTTTAAGATGCTAACGATATTGTTTTTTAAATTGAGATTTTAAAAAAAAACAAACAATATAATTAAGAATGCCGGTAAAAAAAAAAAAATTGTGCTGTTATTTAAAACTAATAATAAAAATAATGTATTTGATTGATAGCTAGTCTTAAAATATAGATGCTACAAATATAACAGTTTTTTTATTTATTTATTTATTTATTTAATGGCGATAAAACAATTATTAAAAATATAATACTAAGTAAATATTTTTTTTTATAATATTTGAAATGCACCAAGTAATTAAGTCTGTTTAGCAGTAGTGAGGTTTCATTTTTTAATTAGATTGTAACACTTAGATTATCAAGTTATCACTACTATTAATTATTCAACTACAAAACTATTTCTGTTTTTAAAGAATCACGAATTATCTTATATATTTATAATCTCCATTTTCTCTGTTATCTGATTGATGAATATATGTTTGTTCATAAGGCTGTCCTGTGTCAAATTTGCAACCAATTAAAAGAAAAATGTTTATGTGAAGGAAATAATTCCACCAGTAATAAAAACGCTTAGAAAAAAGGTAGTAAATATGCTTTTAACTACAGGGATAGAGTACTTAAATCGCAAACAAAATGTGATTATAGTACATAAATTCATGTTTAAAATATGATATTTAGTGAGGGGAAAAATAGAAAGTGTAGTATCTGTATTTACATTTAGTTTTGATTAGCATACACTTGAAGGCAAAATAATGACCTTTCAGGAGTATACAATTCTCATATTTATTTGTATAATATTAAATCTTTTGTTTAATTTACATTAAATATAAAAATAAATAAATTGTTAAAGCAACAGCCAATTAAATAAAAGCACGATCTATTTAAGCTGGGTACATCTGGTACTGAAGTAATAGTTGCATCCAAAGTTAATTATGGCATATAATGTATATAAATATAGTAAACAGCCACTGATAAACTGAGAATGGCCAATTTAAAAATAAAAAATAAGAGAGAGAGAAACCCCCCCCCCCAAGAAATGAATTTGTGATGACTATATAAACCATATATGAACCACAACCCAAATATAGACTAGGCTGAGTCCATTTTTATATTTAATTGACATTTTACATGTTGTATTTCAATTTCTTTAATATAAAACTTTTCTTCCTAAAATACTTCAACACCATGTCTAATTGTAACACTTCAATGTATTATATTCTCTGCCATATCTTTGAGATAATCCTTATATTGAAAATTAGGCCTACCTCTCCCACAAACACCACATTCATGTTATCAGAAAACTTCCTTTTAGAAAGTTTTCCATTGTTCATTCATTTTACATGTCCAATACAATGAAGGTGTGATTTTACAATAATGGATTAAATAATATCACATCCAGAAACTTAAAGAATATATTGATTGTATTTACGATCTGCCATTGTATTTTTAACATTTTACAAAACATTCTTAAACAAGATTTTTCTAATGCCTTTATATTGTGCTAATAGTATGTCCAGGTTTCACTTCCATACAATACATTAAGTAAAACAACAACTCTATATACAGCTAACTTAGTTGCACTAATTATTTGTCTGTGATGAAGAGGTGTATTTTTTAAATTGCTAAAAGCAGCAGCAGCCCATTAAAGTCTGATGAATCAACATGTCCAAGATATTTAAAACTGATTAACATTCTCAAGTTGATTACCATCCAAGCTAAAAGTTGCAGAGGATTTTTTTTTACCCACTAGTTAATAAAGAACTTAATTTTTATTTGAATATTAATTAATAAATCAAATTCTATATATTGCATTCAAAACATTAAAAACATTATGTAAATCATCTTTTGAATTGGTAAAAATAACACAATTTACCAGCATACAAAAAATCCAGAATCCAAGAAAAAAAGTGTTGCTTTTATTTTTGATTGATTCAAATTAAAAATTCCAGCATAGAATCCATATTATATCTTGCTCCCTCTTTGATTAAGCTGCCTAAAGACAATTCCAAAGATCTCTATCATCAAAATTGAAACAATGTTGGAGCAAACATACATTTTATAAGTAAAATAAAATGAATATATTGCTAAAAGTTGGCATTCCAATTTCTGTGTGGTTATTCTAAAGATGATCAAAATACTCCTTCATCCTATTCAAAATTTCATTGTCATTATATAAAAAATGACATTGCTGAATTTAATAAGATTGTCCATACATTGCTTTCATTGTATCAACAAAGATCTAGAATTACCACAATCAGCAAGTGTCTGAATATTCTTTGCAGTTTTAATCCACCAATTATTTGTAAGAATTCCTGTCATTTGTTGAACCAGCCTTGATTCTTCTGTTTAGTAAACCCAAGAATAAATTTGTTTCAATTCGTAACACTCACATTAAGAGAATTTTGTGCTTCAGTAATATATTAATTCTTATGAAAGATTTCAGCGTTTAATAATTGCTGAGTTTTATTATGTATAGTATATTCTTCTAAAGAACAAATAACATTTTTTTTTTGTGAATATGACTGGAATAATATATATTGTTAATGCAACTAACATTTTAATCTTGGAGGAACTAATCTGTGATCTGTCCAACAATATGTGTTTGTAAGTACTTGTGGAATATAAACTCCTCTTGCATTTCAACTTTTAACTATAATGTAATTGGCATTTATGTAATCAACCCAGTTTAATTTAGGACCTGTGCTGTAGTGAAGAATATCCAGATATTTGTTTGCCAACTATTATTTGAAGTTCACTGAGATAGCTAGGAGCTATTTATTAGGGGAAAAAACATCGTAAAACAGGTTGTAGTCTGAAAGAAAAATCAAGGTTATTATCTGGTCTGGATTTGAATCTCAGTCATAAGCATGGTAGCAGATATGCAATGCCAAAACTATAATGATTGCATTACTATGAATTATTTTATAATTTAAAAAATTACTCAAGAACTTTTGATAACTGGCAATTTTCTCTATTCAAGTTGAATGAAATTTTATTCAAACAAATATCATTTTATGCTTCCGGCATAGTAATTTAGATTAGCGATAAAAGTGTTATAAATTTAGAAATCAATAATGTTCCGCATTATGAAAAGTGTGTGTTATGAACATATTAAAATCTGTGACTAAATCTATACCAGTAATGTTTTATAGAAATGTTAAATAATTAATATATAAATTGAATATAACAATTTTATAAAAATAAGAATTTAACAATTTAAGAATTTAATCTTTTTGTTAGAAAATTTGAATTTAGCATTGAAGTTAGGAGATATAAAGTTCTGAAGAAGATTGCTGGGCAATCAAAACTGTAAACTGTAAAAGAGGGTGGTAAATAAAGAATTGTGTAACAGTAGTAAAGTGCATGGATGATTTAGCATTATATGGTAATTTAACACTCATTATATAAGTTTAAAAATTATCAGTTAAAGATGTATTAAATAATACCAAATTTAAATGTGAAATTTGTAGTTTGTAAAAATGATTTTTATTCTATTTTTTAATTTTTGGAAATTTTTAAAGAAAAAAAAATGATTAAAATTAAATAGCAAAACTTGAATATATTTTTGAAATTAAAGAAATTTATTTAAAACTATTGCGCTGAAATGCATGGTATATAAAAATTAATTAATTTTTAAATATTGTTTAAATATAATTTTGATTTTAATATAAGAAAAAATTAGTGATGTTATCTTTAAAATTTGAATTGGTAATTAATCTGAATAAAATTTAAATATTATTTAAATTATTGAATTCAAAGATTTATTATGAAATTTTAATAAAAATAAATTATAAATTATATAATATTATCCATTAAATTTTAATAAAAGGCATATAAAATCATTAAAAATTCTTTGCTTAATAAAATATTAAAATAAATTATTGGCATAATAAAATAAAAACAAAAGTTAAAAATATTAATGATAGTGAAATTGGAATGTGCTAAATTTAGAAATTTTGATAGTATATTGCTTCTAGAAGATGATGTCATGTTTATCTATATTTATTTTTAAAATAGCTTTGTGTATTGATTTAATTTTTTATATAATCAGTTAAATTTTTTTAAAAATTATTAATTAATATTGCCTGGTAGGTTGTTACATACAAATATCAACCTTTCAAGCTAATTGAGCACGCACGTTATGAGAGTGTTAAATAAATGAATACTTTCTTCTTCAATCTAAGATAAGGTTGTTGTAACATCTCAACTCATTTAGCTAACACTTATTGTTTATACATTATTATAAATTTGATCTATTTATATATAATAATAAAAAACTTGCTTTTTCCAGATATTTAATTTGGAATTTTTGAGACACATATAGCACTGTTGAAAAATTCAGTGATTATATGATAACTATATTTTTCTACATTTATTTCCAATATAGCAATGGGCATTGGTCTTATTTCTTATATAATAAGATAAAAATATTTCACATTATTAAAATAAATATTAATATTTTTTACTTTGTTAATCTATAATAAATTAGAATTGATGTAACTACTTGTCTTTTTCAAGTTACACCCATTGTTTACATTGTTCTGAATATCTATTTAAAATCTGAATAACAATGAGAAAATTTACCTTTTTCGGATTGCTTAATTTCCAACTGTTGAGTCATAGGTAGCATTGCATGTAAATTTGAGTGTGTGTGTGTATATATATATATATATATATATATAAGAAATAGACTCAAAAAATAGATAGTTGAAAATTGAAATGTAAAATGCCAATCATTCCCCTCCATAAATACTATATTTTTTAGCAGTGTTACCTAGAGGAAAAAATAAAGTATAAATTTAACAGCATAAATAAGAGATAATCTCTTACCTGTATATTGCAAAGTTGTTATATAAATTAAAATTCAGAGTTATTCAAACAAGGATCATGAAATTTAAATTAGCAAGATCTTAAATTGCTCATAAACAAACATGTTTAATTTATGTGTAGAAAGAAAGACTTATACATTAGTCATTTTACAATTTGCTAAAAAAACAGCATGCAGGGAAGACTCATTGCTATTTTATATTTGAATTTTCAGCTAATGGTATGCATTGGGTCTATTTCTTATATATTTATGTTTTAAAGATTGCAAAGTTTAAAATGACTAATGTAATCAAGCATTGATGGCCTAGTGGTTAGCATATCTGCCTTCCAAGCAGCTGGCCCAGGTTCACTTCCCGGTCAACGCATTTGACATATAAAAAATGACTAATGTAATATTCTTTCTTTGTATACACGAATTAAACGTATTTGTTTATAGACAATTAAGATAATTGATAATTTAAATTTCACACTTCTGGTTTGATTAAGTCTGGAATTCAATTTATATAATAATTTGTGTCATAGGAACAAGAGATATCGCTTGTCTATTCCATTAAATTCAGACTTTATCTTTATTCACAAAATAGTGTTTCTTGAATAACATAGCATTTAGAGGGGGGAGGGTGACTGACATTTTATATGTATGTGGTGTGGGTTTGTATTATAATGGTCAAGTATGCACAGCTTACATGCATATCACTGAAGGAGGCTTCCAGTTAGAAATATCTAAAAAAAACTCCAGATTGAGATCAATTGAGAAATAAAAATGATGCCAAACCTAAATTAAATAGACCTTAATAAATAAAAGTATTAGTTGAGGGTGCAATAAATTAGCAGATGACAGTAAGAACATTCAACAAATATAAATTCTATTTAATTATAAGTAATAGTATTTTTTATCAATTTCAGTAAATTTTAAATTACAAAAATAAAAATAAATGTAAATTTCTCTGCTTACATTGATGTTCAATTTCATTTATCCCCTCCCCCCCGACCAGATGTTTGGCCGATCTCAAAATTCAATTTGGATGTCACTTGGCGATGCTAAATTCAATTTTAATTCCAATTGGTTTTTTTTTTTTTTTATAGTTATGTTTTACAGAGTGCTGTATTATATATGAGCGCACAGTAATGGTAAAAATATTTTTAAATGAGCTGTCCAGTTTAAAGTAACAACTTTTATTTAAAAAAAAACAAACAACTATGTAACAAATTTTATTATCTTTCTGTTGAAAATTTTTATTGCATTCAGAGATAATACTTAATCTATAAAATTTATCTTTTATTAATTATAAATTAATGAAAATGTGTAGTTTCATTTCCATTAAGTATGTCTGTAAAATCCTTTAAATAAGTAATTAATGTGGAATTTAATGTTAATGTAAAAATGCTAAATTATCTGAAAAAGTATTTTAATCACTGGTTTGCGATATAAGATTAACTAAAATTATTTAGAATTAGACTAACATAAATGCTTTCAGGCTGTAGTGCTTGGAAAACAAATACTATGCAATTCGAATAAGGGCAACAAAATATCACATGAGCCAGATGCCCTTTAACTTCTGTTTTAATAATAATCAAATAAATATCACCAAATGCCTAGGCAGAAATCACATGTCTACTTAGCATTAATGACTGAAACTTATGAACTACCTGGTAGGAATGGCCATCAACCTGGTAAATAATAATAAGTGTAAGTGGTAGAAACAACATCTGCATTACACTTATTTTGAATAATCAATATATATATATATAACATATGATATACAGTAGGAATGTGCATCTATTGACTAAATATTTCTCAAACTAAGTCACTGAGTGCCAATCGTAGTGAAACGCAACCGCTTCACACTTTTACGATTAATAAAAACATTATTTATACAAAACAACCTAAAATAATATTACTTTAGCTCAACAGAATTTAATACTTCCATATATCCTTTCTCATGCTTGCCTACCTGAGAGGGTATTTTACTTAAAACTGTAAAATTGTATAACTATGAAAAACAATCTTTTTTAATTTATTTAATCTACCTAGGCAGCCTTTTATTTTATCCAGAGGATATTAATCCACATTTTTAAAATTAGTATTGAAATTGTTATTCTAATTCTTAATACACTTAAGGCTAATGGAAATAATCATTATTAATTCTTATTTTAAAATAATTAACAAAATAATACTAAAAAAACTTTTAGCTAATAGCAAGGATTTGATTGGCTAGTTGCTTATTATAAATATTTTTTTTGGTTATGCTGACTGAAAAATGGCACATCTAATAAAGACAACCAACCACCAGTCTTCATTAATATGCATTTCTATTTTACGCAATGGACAGTTTCTAACAGTATTTCCCTTGCTGAATGATGACTGATCTTTTCACAAAACTATAGACACTTGAAATTAGGTGGCATACAGTTTGCATATAATTTGAGCACAACAATCAAGATAATGGTTGTTTAGTATATTATGACAACTTTTCTACTTCATAATGGAATTAAGCTCACACTCTGCTGGCTTGGCCAGAGTGGAGCAGATGGCAGGCTTCTACACTCAGTCATTATATATTAACACTGCTTCTGATGGTCAAGAAAGGATGAACGAATGAATAGTAATAAAAGAATCAAAGCACAAGCATAAGCATGAATGTAAGCATAATCAAACAAAATCATAATAAATGATCTGAGAGTCTTTTATTTCATTAGTTGTAGATTCGCCCTAAACTTTGCTGTGGTTTGTGGAGTACTGACCAATTACAGACTTTACAAAATTAGTTTTGAAAGTAATTATAATAAAATAAAAATAAGGATCTGACTAAACTACATACGATATTTACCTCCTAATTAGCTGATCTTTTTATCTAGAAATTAATTATTTGCTTAAAAATGATGTCATTTTCACCTACTTAATTATAAGTTTACAATTGTTAATTCATAAAATATTTTATTTTAAATTATTTAAATCGGTTTAGATTTAATGAGGAAGTGTACATTTTATCCATCCATCCACACACACACACATATATATATATTCTGCCTAGAAATATTGTTTTAAAATCTTTAATTTAAAAATTCCTAACGAATTTTTAATTTATATACGTGAAGCGCATATATATCATTTCATATCAGTATTGTCCGTCAAAATAAAAATAATAATAATAATAATAAAGACTTTACTTGGTTAGTATAAAATGCACACGCAAAAATTATTGTAAAGATACATATATTTAAAATTTAATTTATAATACACGAACATTCTTAATCCAATCCACCAAATGTTAATGTCTATAACTATCTCTTCCACAATCCCCACTTGGATCTGGTTCTTTTGACTTTGGCGGTCTGGGGCAAGTACTATTTGGATCTTGGTTATTAGTATTACCATACTTAACTAGTAGTCTCTCTACCTTATCTCGTAGTTTTTTCTTTCTTTTTTTATTTTAAACTGATGGCACATTACTATGCTCAAACTATCTAGTTGAGTTTGACCTTCATCATTTTTAAAATTTTCTTGCCTAGCCAGAATTTGGGCTATAAGGTTCTTTTAAGAAAGCTTTGATAAATTCTTAATGAACTAGGTCTTTACCTGGCCGGGCAAAACTAGACTTAAAATTTAGGTTCACATTTGTGGCATTATGAGGCAGCTTTCTATTATCATTTTTCTACCCAAAAGTTTTATATATTATATTACTGATGCTTTAGGCAATGACATGAGAAGGTATTTACAAAATTTTCTAGCTTGCTCATGCCAAAATCTTTGAGATTTACCTACCATATTGCCCAGAGTTTTACTAAACTTATATATCATACATTTTATATCCTATTGTTGAATTGTGTAGACAGAGACAATATTACAAAAAAATATGATAATGGCTAATGAAATTAGCATCCTGTTGTGCTCTATATGCAATAAATTTTCTTTTTAGATCCAGCAGTTCACTATTCCTCTCTAAGTCAGCCTTAAACTGTTTCTCATGATCCTAGTACAGATATCAGCTATACTGTTTTTCTTTTATTATTTCTGGGCTCCTTTCATCTAAAGCTTCTTTTACCTGCTCAATTTTTTTTTTCATTTTATCTATTGTTACACTTTATATTTTTATATCTTCTCTACTATTTCTTACAACCATGTCACTTTTTGTGATTTCATTGCTATCTCTTTTATAATCTTTTTTCCATATCTGTTCTTTTGTTTGTTGCTTAAGCTGTCTAATTTTTTCTATTAACTCCTGATTAAAGTCTTGTATCACTTCAATCATTTTTTGGTGATATTTATACCATATCTGTTTCATTTTTACCATCCAATACTATTCATTTTGTTTCATTTCTTATATTACATTTATAAGCATTTGAATCTCTGTAGGCTTGCCCTATCTGTTCAACAACCTTAGAATTTTTTATAGTAATGGGGCTGCTTGCTTCCCATGCTTCCTCCTCAGATGTTGAGCTATCATTTTGTCTCTCAGTTTCCATATTGGAAAAGAAAAGAGTAAAACAAAACTTATCTATTTTATAAAATTAAACTTCTCCATTTTATTACTTCAACTTCTGCTTTTTTCCCTTTACTTTTAATTATTTATGCTTTGTTGATCCACTCCGGTCCATCATATTAAAGACATCCGTCAACTATCCATATTGTGTCCCTTGTTGATATTGCTTTATGCCTAATATTAAACTTACCGTAGTGTCCAGTTGATAAATTGAATGGTCTTGTGTGTATATATTAAGGGATGTTACACACACACACATATATATATATAATTTGAATTATTTCCATACTGACGATATGAAACTTTATTATTATCCTTAGTAAAAATAATTTCCTTCTTTTATGCATCGTGATATTATATATATAGTCTAAAACAAAATTTTACCATACGACATCACGTATATATACAGTTTATATTTTGATTTTATTTTTATCTTTTAGCCGTATAGTGATATATGTACATACTTATTATCTCATCACTAGCAATATTTGTCAACTAAAACTTTTTTTTTTTTTACAATCAATCATTAACTTTAAATGAATTTTAAAATCATCTTATATTACTTATTGCTCTTTAAATAAAGAAAAAAATCTCCCCTTTTCGCTTTACTATGTCAAATAAAAAACAAACGTATTCCTTATTTTTATAGCATTAAAATTTGTCAAACATTTTTCAATAAATATATATTCAAAATTGAACTTGTTATCTCAGGAGTTTCTGATTATACATCAAGTTCCATGTTGGCGTGCCACTTGTAATGGTCAATAAAACACTGCTAACATACAACTCGCTCAAGAGTAATCTGCATGCAGCTCTACATTCCTGCATATATGATCACAAACTTTTTCTTTTTATATCCCACTAGACTCGGTTAGATGCAAGAATTATTTTAATTACTACTATTGATTGCAAATTAGACAAATGTTAGAATAATGAGAAATTATGATTTATTTATGTATATACATAATCACAAAACAAATAACAGAACTGACAAAAATCGTTTTATTGGCCTTTTATCCGGGATTGAATTTATTATACTAACATCGATTGTCTTATTTAACTATCCTAGTTAAGTTTGATGCAAAAATATATAGATATTCATTACTTTATTATAAACGGACAATATATGACTCTATGCATCCTCATAGTCTCTGGATAGATAACAGATTTACTGCATAGACTAAATATCTATCAATATAATCCAGATTCATCTTACAAGTTTTAGGTTACATTAAAACTTATTTAATAAACTATACTATTAAAAGAACTAGACTAACATAAATCACTTTAGGTTATAGTGCTTGGAAAAAATACTATGCGACTCAAGAGAAACGAAATATCACGTGAGTCAGACTCATTTAATGTATGTTTTAATAACAATCGAATAAATATCACCAAATGCCCATGTAGGGATCATGCATCTACCTGCCATTAATGAGTAAATCATACAAACTAACTGGTAGGAATGGGCATCTACCTGGTAAATAGTGATAATAATATAAAATATAAGTGGCAAAAACAACATCTGCATTACACATATTTATAAACCATCAAATAATATATACAATATGATATAGGCAGGAATGTGCATCTACCGAATAAATACTATTCAAATTAAGATGCTGATTGCGAGCGGTAAAAACATGCATCTGCTTCACACTCATTTCTGGACAATAGAAATTTATACATATAAGACAGTCTAAAATAACAAGATTTCAGTGGAAATGAATTATAGGTATAGGAAATTAAATATCTAATATTAGTGAAATAAAGTATATAATCAAAGTTTATTCAAATTAATAGTTCATATTAAACAAGGCAAAACTCTCTCCATACAGTAGAATCACCCTGTGTTAATCAGAGTAATCAATGGATGCTAGAAGGCTTGTGCATAAAATCCCTATCTAGTGCCTACTCATCCAATATCCCCAGAGTAGTTTCTGGCTTGTGGCCATCATCAGTGAGGAGCCTTGGATCTGAGAACACTGCACCTAGATCTTAGGATCCAATGCAACCCTCCAACAACAACCTTTTATCTCCACTTAACTACAAAACTATGAGAATGAAATTGAAAACACAATAATATTTTCAATCTAAGCTCAACAGCTTATATAGTCATATGGATCTGAACTCAATTCAGTACCCATACATTTTGGTGACTTTGGCTCTCTAACAACCATAGCCACCACTATCCTATTAAGCAGGATTGGTGTTAAACCACTAAACATCACATGATCACTATCTCAGATCCAAGGCTCCTCACTGATGATGGCCACAAGCCAGAAACTAGTCTGGGGATATTGGATGAGTAGGCACTAGATAGGGAAATTATGCACAAACCTTCTGACATCCATTGATTACTCTGATTAGCACAGGATGGCACTACTGTATGGAGAGAGTTTTGCCTTGTTTAATAACAATTATGTGCTAGTATGAGATAGTGATCATGTGATGTTTAGTGGTTTAATAGTTCATATTCTGAATTCAAGTACCTGTAGACTATTTGAGGAACAGTATATGCAACATAGCTATGTTTTCTATTATTCTGTGAAGCTTCTGAGATTATTCTAGCTGAGTGAAACAGTGGGCTTTTCTACTTTATTATATTTTAACATTGGCTCTGAAGTCAAGAAAGGATGTATGAATGAATAATAATAAAGAATCAAAGCACAATCTTAAGCAGGAGCTTAAGCATAATTAAGTATGATCATAATAAATGATCTTTTGAGAGACTTATCAGCTCTCATCATGGTTCAATTTTATACATCCATTTATTAGTTGCAGAATTATCATAAACTTCACTAATGTTCATGGGATACTGACCAATTACAGACTTTACAAAATTAGTTTTGAAAAAGGATTATGATAATATAAAAAATAATGTTTTGACTAAAGAAGATACAATATTTATCTCCCAATTAACTGATCTGTTTATTTAGAAATTAATTATTTTGTATAAAAAATAATGTCACTTTCACCCACCTAATTATAAAATAAAATTTAAAATTGTTAATTAATAAAATATTTTGTTTTAAATTATTTAAAGCAGTTTAGATTTAATGAGACTGTATACATTTTATTCATGTATATACTTATATATATACATTCTGCCTAGTAATATTGTTGTAAAATGTTTTAATTTAAAATTTGCTAACAAATTTTTAAAATTATATATATGAAGCACATATCTATTGCTTCAGTATAAAATAATAGGCTGCCCATTAAAATTGTATGATATGTAGCAGTTTTAAATTATAATAATAGTAAATCATAAATAATAATAATAATAATAATAATAATAATAATAATAATAATAATAATAATAATAATAATAATTATTATTATTATTATTATTATTATTATTATTATTATTATTATTATTATTATTTTCAATTATGTTGTGATCTTCATCACCTGAATTTATATAGGTAAAAGATCAGATATTATATGACTTTCCAAAGACTCTGCATATCAATATTAGTAAATTGTTTATTTAGTATACAATCTGTAATATGTTGTGCAGTAGGAGCTACAACATCTCTAATTTTGGAGCATTATTTTGTCACTGCTATTGATCCAGATTATGTTCCCTATTTTGAGATTATCTATAACATTAGTTTACTATTACACATTTTTGTATAGAAATCATTATTAAAACTATTAACACAAATAATCTGAAGATGGCAGCATCTTAAGACTTTGTACAAATATCACTTAAATTTGAATATGAAAAGCAATCCCACAATTCCTGATTGGTTGTATTATAATACAAAAAAACAACTGCATCACTGATTGATAGACTGTTTGTACTGAAGTATTTCAAAACATGTTTTCTAGTTTTAATATTTTAAAAAAAATTCTAATTTTCAGTAATTTAATGACATGCTTAAATGTTTTATGGAACATATTTGCAAAATATTTATTTTAAACTAAAAAACTACATAATTACAATTAGATTTTATTTGAAAATATTTGTCTTTAAGCAGAGAAATTGTAAAAATGTAATCATGATAATGTGAAAACTGTTTCTACTGGTTAACAATAATTGATTTTATAAACTGTAAATAATTTTTTTAAAAAAATTTAATAATAAAAATTTTAATTTTGAATTTTAAGATGTAAATTCATTCTTTTACAATATATGAACTAAAATTCATTTTCATTTTAAAAATTGAATTCAAATAAATATTTTATTCAATAATTTTATAAATTGATAATATTATAATCCAACATTAAATAAGAAAATGTGATCAAAATTGTCATTAGTGACTTTCAAATAATGTGGGAGGAATTGAACTTTAAACAAGTTAAATTGTTTGATAAAAATGGCTTCTTTATTTTTTTTGTGTGTGTTATTTTTTTCACACGATACTCTTGTCTGACCTGAATTAACTTAATAACTTTCAGCGTTACTAGAAAATATGGCTTGTTTACTTGTAAAAGATCATAGTAGTTCTGCTGCATTAGAATGTTTCAATGTTAGTTATTGTAATTGTTATTAGCATAGCCTTTTCTGTGTAATATAAATGAGGTTATATGGCTTATATTGGCTTTTTTCATTGAAAAAAAATCTGAAGAGTTCTGTATCGTACAGACATTCAACTAAGATTGGAGGTCTGTCTACTAAAGTTTAAGGTCTGTATTGTTTTGTAACAGAAAAAAAATCCCTAAAGGACATTCATTTTTTTCTTGGCTAATTTTCACACAAAATTTTTGGAATGAAAGGTTGATTAATATTTAAAACAAAAAGAAATACATGTGTACATTTTACATTTTTTTAGAAATAAAAGTTAATAAACTTGTCCATAATATAAAGAAAAAAATCACAGCCTGTGTGATGTCATTATATGTCAGAATTTACATGGTGTTAAAATCTTTTTAATTATTGTAATAATTATAAAGAAAATATCAGATTTTAAATCAGAATTTGATAGATTCGTAATAAATCCTCATTTATTCATTCTCACTAAAAAAAAACTTTGAATAAAAAATAATTTATTCATTTGTTGAAAGAGTGTTTAGACAAACATTGTTATGGTATTTATAATCTATTGTTCTTATTTACAAGTCAGTTTTCAAATATTTAAAAAGGTCTAGTGTGATTTTTTAAAACATTATTCATTTATAAAATTGAATTAAAAAGAGATCAAATCCAATTTATTGATCTTTAGTATAAAATAAAATTTTTATAGAGAAGTGAAAAGTTAATCATTTTCAAAAACTTTCACTAAATAAAACAAAAAAAAAACTTTCAGGTTTCAAAAGGGTTAAAAGTAAATTTAAAGTTGAAAGATTATGTAGGTAGAAGAAATCATACATTGGTGAATTGAAATGTACTTTAAAAAAGAGTGAAAAACATGACAAACATATAAAAAATGCTATAAATAATCAGTTTAATATAGTCTCAATTTACTTTGATCATAAAAATCTTGATATTTTAAATTTACTTTTAATTCAGATTCCACATAAATATTTTATGAAGAAAGATAACATAAAAAAGAGTAAGGAAAGAGGCAATTTTTGTAAAACAATTGTAAAGATTGTATTATAAATAGACAGGTCACTAATATTGATATACATAATTCTTGAAAAATCTTATGATTTCTACTTTTTGGTTAGCATAAATGTAGCTGATAATAATTACAATAAAATCAAAAGTACTTCTGCTTAATTTATATATTATTATTATTATTTACCATTAATTATAATTCCAGATTTGAACACAGACCTTCATGCTCTCTTCAGCTATTCACTCTATCTCATACAACCAACACACATGATCATACACATGTGAAAAAAATAAATAATCTCCACTATATGTATTTCATGCTGAACCAGCACTCATCAGTTGGTGTGGATGACTGAGGAGTTTGAAGGTGCAATAGAATGAAGCCCGTCCATTAAAATTTGAATATTTTCTATCTTAATATAAACTGAGTACTGATTATATATATGTGGGAGATAATGACTTGGACCAACTGATGAGGGCTGTTTCAGCATGAAATATATATTGGAGATCATTTAATTTTTCACATGTATAATCATGTGTATCAGTTGTGTGAGATAGAGTAGATAATTGAAGCGAGCTTTAAAGTCTGTGTTAAAATCCCCTATATATATATATATATATATATATATATATATAATGTACTTGTATTCACTTCATTCAGTATACTGAATGTTTATTATAGTAGATAGAGGGATTTGAACTTGAAATTTGAAGTCTATATTCATCTTCCACTCCATCTCAAACAACTGATACACATGATCACATACATGTGAAAAAGATAAATGGCCTCCAATATATATTTATTTCCTGCAGAACCAGCACTCATCAGTTGGGCCAGATGATATGACCAGTGTTTGAGATGGAGTGAAGGATGCATATAGATTGTAAATCCTAAGTTCAAATCTCTCTGTTTACTATAATAAACATTAAGTATATTGAATGAATAGGTTAATTACATATTGCATTGAAAGGTTTTTCAGTGAAATGGATGGGTGAAATATTGGATGAGTGAGAAGACTGAAGCCTGTCCATTAAAGGTTAAAGAATTACTATTTAGTATAAACCGAGTATTCATTGTGCATATGTGTGGGAGATTATGATCTAGCCCAATTGATAAGTTCTGCATGAATTATGTATATTAGAGATCATTTACCTTTTTCACATGTGTTTGCAATGTATATCGGCTGCTTGACATGAAATAGAAGATGAATATAGACTGAAAATCATAAGTTCAAACTCCACTATTAACTATTACACACATATATTATTCTCATATACAACAATTTCCAAGACATAAAAGAAATCATTAATGCAATATGTAATCATGCTGTATAAAGTACCAATAATCAAATATCATAAAATATACATTTGATTTATAAGTGACAATCTATTTTATAAGGTATAGAACTAACTGTTCATACTATTAAAATATATTTGAGTATATTTTTTATATGCCTTAATATTTATATTTTTCTACTACTCTATTATTTTCATGTATTATTGACCTTCATTAGCCTTACAATTTGTTTTACAACTAAATTCATAAAGTGCATAAGTGATACTATTTTCTATTATGTTGCATATTATGTTTTTTTTATTATTACTTGATTTTGTCATATTATTAATATATATTTTTCACATCTTAGATATTATATTTTATGTATTACATTGACTTTTTTCTTTATGCTGTTTTAATTTCTTCAACAGAAAAGTTTTCTTTCTGAAGTACTTCAATATCATTTCTAGATGTAGCTCTCCAATGTATTTTATTCACTGTTATATCTTCCTAATGGCAACAATACATATAATTATTGCATTACATTAGAATATCTTTCAGACTCCTTATAATGTAGGCAGTGTTTACCTAAAAGCACACTTTTAAGAAGTCTTGCATTGTTCATTCATTTTACATGTCCAATATAATGAAGACATGATTTTAGAATAGAAAATTGTATAGTATCACATGCATAAAGTTGAAGAAAATAATGATTGGTTTTATGATTTTGCCATTGAATTTTTGAAATTTTATGGAGCATCCTTAAATGAAACTTTTCTAAAAATTTTATATTGTGTCAATAAAGTATCCAAGTTTCACTTTCATATAATAAATTAGATAAAATAACAGCACTACTTATAGTCTTCGTTGTAATAGTTATTTCTCTGTAATGAACTATTGTATCTTTCAACATGTTAAAAAAAGCAGCAACAAATTGAAATCTCAAAATAACTTAGGCAAATTCTGTTTTTATTTGTTAGATTATTTGGTTTTTCAGATTGTATCATTTATATTTAATGCTTACAACTCTAGATATATTAATTTTTTTTATTTAATATATATATATATATATATATATATATAATTAATTAAAACAAGTCATAAATTTTTTAACTTGCATTTAAGCTTCCATTTTATGATCACTAGATGGAGCTTACCAATAGCTCTAATCAAGTTTTTTTATAGAGATTTTTGAATTCTTTTTCTTTTGGCTCTTATAAAATAAAGCTTGATTAGAGTTATTGGTAAGCTCCATCTAGTGATCATATATATATAATATAGGGGATTTGAACATAAACTTTCAAGCTCCCTTGACTCTATTTAATACAATTGATACACATGACCAAGCATGTGAAAAGATAAATAATGGTTTAAAAAGTTGAAGATTGATAGTAAAAAATGGACATCTATTTCAATATATTTCAAATGGTCAAGTCAAATTTTTTAAAAATATATATAAGAATGTGCTTAATGTTTCATTTTGTTACAAATAATGTTAATAAATTAGTGAATCATTCTAAAAATGATATACTTGTCAAGCAGAAAAGCAATGTTGTATATCAAATTTATTGTGGATGAATGTTATCATACATAGATGAATCGAGGTGCAGTATTGAAAAAAGATTAAATGAGCATATGAAAAGTAAAAATAATGATTTAATGAATGCTTCAGATTTTTTGGATCATGAAAAGACATGTAAACATAAATTTAAGTTTGATATAGAAAGTGTTAAGATTCTCCATAAAGAGAGAAACCATAATAAAAGAAAAATTAAGGAATCAATTTTAATAAATAGAAATAAAATGAATATAATTAATAGACAACCTGCTAATATTAAAATTTATGATTCATGGAATTTGAGTTGATGACATTTGCTTCTATTTCATTTTTCAATTTAAAGACAGTTGATGAATATTAAGGAATTTACTGCAAGGCCTTCTGTGGATTGAAAGACTGCGTACAATAGTTAATTATCACTATATATATATATTATAACGGTCGGGGTTGGTAATGAGTGTCCAGTCTTACCGTAGATATGTGCTGTTAAGACCGCGGCTACCAGATCTTGCCATTAGCTCATGAAATAGCAGAGGTTTAAACATTTTATTAAATATATTTCTTTTAATAAATAATAATAAAGGCAATCACTGTCAGTATTAATAACACAAAAAGGATTTTATTTACATATATAATTAATAACACACAAACTTAAAAAAAAAAAATTATAACAAAAGAAAAAAGTTGTTTTATTCTGTTTCATTAGTTATTTTATTTGTTTTTAACTTTAATTTTAAATCTTTAGAATGTTGAGTATAAATGAGCTACCTAGATGCACTCACAAATTTTCAAATCACTTGACTCCAGACTAAAAATCTGCAGCCACACCAATACTCGCTTCCAGATATATATCAGCAACCAATGCAATGTGAACATGTTTGTATAGAATCACACTGACAGGAATATGCATCTGAACAGCTTGATATTATTGGAGAAAACATGGCCTTTGTCCCGCAGGAATGTGCCTCTATCAGGTGAAGGAAACATGCATATAAAATAATAAAAAGAAAATGCTACGTATGGATGGGAGAGTGGTATTATCTTTCCGGCTTATCATCCAAAATCCATAGAGCTGGAAGGGGTCAATGGTACAGGAAATATGTCTGTGTCCATTTCAATGGTATGACTACCTCTTTGGGGTCATGCATTCAGTTGGACTCATCGCCCTAGATGCTAACACACTTCACATTACATTGATATAAACGTCCATATATCTCTCCACCAGCATTGACACAACTACAAAAAAATAGTCCGAAATCAAATCCCCTTTAAAACTAACATATATTTAAACCAGTCTAGCAGCCATCTACACTCAACTAACATTTAAATCATTTTATTAATTTATTTCTTAAAAAAAAATCTTTACTTTACGATTTTAAATCATTTTAAAAGGACACATTATATTTAACTTATTATTTTTTTTTCACAAATACTATTTTAACCTATTTTTAAAATTTAATAATGCAGAAATAACGATGTGTTTTCTATCTTTAAATTCATTTGCAATAGTAAACCCCGCCCTATTACAAACAGATCTTACAATTAGCATAAATGAAAACATATAACACATATTTTAAAAGATTATGTTTCAATTTTTGATTAGACTTAAATTTTTTAAAGTTTATAGAGTTTAGATTTGATTCAGAGAGAAAGTCTATAAATCATCTTTAATAGCAAATAAAGTTTTGAGATTTTAAATTAAGAGTTTATAATGTTTTTTTGTTTATAATGTATACTTTCCTTTCTTTCTACGGGCTTGTTCCTTCACAATGAAGATCTGAATTTATAAAAGATCCATTTCTTGTGGATGATGACGATTTATGAAGATGTATTTAGGAAGATTTCTGCATATGGCACCAGTGGTTTGATCCTGGGATCCGTGAATAGGAAAGCTACCTTCGGCCTGCTGCACCGAAGGAAACATGATGAAGTTCATTACATTTTTGGTGATGGCGATAATATTTATTTTAACTTTTCACCAACAGACAAAAGAATTTAAATTTTTCTAATCTCCAACTAACTAATTATTGTTTTGGATTTTTATTTTATAGTCCTCAGGTACCTTATCTCTGGAATGCAGGATTCATCAAACATACTTTATGTCTGTATTTTATTGGTTTATTGGGTTTGTGTCCAAGGTAAGATTTTGGGTTTTCCACTGACGTCTGTGTCTCTATCTCTGGGCGGGAACTCTTATCTATTTCATAATCATTTTTTTAATTGTCATTTTGCCTTAAGGATCTGTTTGTAATTTTTTATTTAAAAATTAAAAAATCTTCACTATTATTAAAAAGGTTTTTTATTTTATACTTTATTTAAAGATTAGAATCTTTGTTTTGTTTCTATAATTTTTTTTACAGCTTATTTTAATATTTGAATCAAACATTAATAAATTAATAATTTGTTATTTGTGCATTTTGAACATGTGTGTTTTTAATTCAGTATTAGACATTTATAAAAACATTAAGCATTAGAATTTAAATGTAACGCATATATATATCCTGTTACAATATATATATATATATTGCTTGCAACTCAATCATATATATATATATATATATATATATATTGCATCTCAATCACAGCTATTGATTATCCCAGAAGTCAGACCAACCTATCAGACTACAGATACATTAAAAACAAGCACTTTGTCAAACAATTAATATAGAACATGTGACAATTCAACTTCATATACATATTATTTTTAGAGAAATCCTAATCTTAAATGATTGTGATGGGATTGCAACTATGATATATCTGCTTGGAAGCTTCAGTTACTTCCTTTTCAGTTACATATAATCTAAGTTATTTACTTATTTACACACACTAATAAATAAATAAATAAATAAATAAATAAATAAATAAATAAATATATATATATATATATATATATATATAATGTAGTTTCATAGATAATATATAATAAAATATATTCTACCAGAGTAGTTAAAGAATTATCAATGATTACAGTAGGAAATCTTTGATACAAAACAATATTTGTTACTTTACTGAACCAGGCTTTTAATACAGCATATCTTTGTCAAAGTACAACTATAATGAACATTAGCAAATACATTAGCATATCTATATGCATGTAAGCATCCATCAAACTAGTCACTGATTACCATAGATTAGTATACTTGCATGTGTAAGTTGATCTAGTAGTTAGTTATGTCATTAGATTAAACAACTATAGTCATAGTTTGAAAAAGATATGCAGTATCAAAGCTTGGCTTAGTAAAGTAACAAATATTGTTTTGTACCAAAGATTTATTGCCACAATAGTCGATAATTAGCTACATATTCTAGTATAATATATATATACTTTGCAGCTGGAGGGCAGTTCAATTGTTATTTAATTACATTTGTAAAATTTTTCATGTTGTTATATATATATATATATATATATATATATATATATATAAAGAGTGATAACCTGACAATAATTAAAATATTGCAAAATAGTGTATTTAATACAATACGCTTCCATGTATAAAGGCAAAATTACTAAATTCTAAATATCAAATGGGAAGTCAATTTAATAATAAATAATCTAACAACATGTACAGGTATTTCTGTTTTAATTACATCTGGTTATGTTAGGATTTTTTATTATTATATTTATTAATCTGACTTCATGTGATATTTAGAGATTATAAAACCTCTCACACTGTATTAACAATCTGACAGTTTAATTTGCTTTTACTTGCTGTAAACTTTCATCTTTAATTTTATTATTAAATGATTATTATATATCAGAATGAAATAAATTTGACTTCACTTGATATATATTTTTGTTTAAAAATTAAATAAATTTTAAAAAAAATCACATTTGATTTTGCAATTATTTAAAAATTTAATCAAAACACAGCATTTTTTGTCATTCAGATATAAGGAGGAGAGATTGATTTTGAAAAATAAATGAAATCTTATTTGTTTGATATTTGCATTTGAAATGTGAATGAATAATTATAAATATATACTAAATCTATCAACATATGCTTTAAAAGTTTAATTTTTTATAGTAATTTTGAAAATATTGCTATATATTCTAATATACTGTAAGTGATAGTGTGTTATTAAACACATAGTAATTGTTATGGTAAATTTTCTCAGAAAATTATAACCTCTTATTTTTAAAAATAAAGCATTTATGTAGTAAATAAATTTGTAATAGTACATTTATCGATTTGTAATAATTATTACACAATTATTGTACAAAAACAATCATAAACTTTCTGAAAAATTCCAAGTTTTAATCATTCAAAATATTTTCTTGAAGTAATATTGCAAAGTTTAAAAATTCTAAGAAAACCATGAAAAACTCTCAATGAAGAGTTTAGCAAGCTTTGAATCTCCCACATTTTTTAATATCCTGACAACTTTAAAATTGTTTGGAAATTAAAGTATTAGAAAAAAATACATTTTAATATTTGGAAAAAAAGTTATCAAAATCTCTCAATAGATGTTGTATATGCAAATTGAATTTCTTGATTTCTTATATAAGAGATCCTTGTTTGTATATGATGAATGGATAAACATGGGTTCTGTCTCAATCTTCTGAATATTTGAATAATGATTTCAAATTATTTATTCTGTATGTAAATTGAAATAATAGCCCATATTCACTTTCTTCCTTAAAAGTCTATCGATGAATTAAGTTTAAATATAAACAGAGTTAAAAGATAAAGTGGTATTGTTGTACCTTTTTATAGTTTATTGATGTTACCTTTTTATAGTTTATTGATGTTACACAAAACAGTGAGAAATGTGTGTATATGTGTTAAAATAAAGACTGTCATGGTCAACCATGTCTAACCATATATAATTAACAAAATCATTGTTTCGACATTTTTGCTGGATCCTACTTCCATCAGTTTTATAATGTTATTTTAAAAATGAATTATAGACACTCTGAAAGTAACAACATATAAATGGAAATTAGTGTTTCATGCTATAAAAACAAAAGTAAAAATGCATAAGAAATGAAAGTAAGGATGTCTGTGTGTGTGATACTAAATGAGAGAATCAGTATAAAATTAACAGATAATCTGATTAATGAACTTTTAAACAAAATCTCTAAATATTTCTCTTTTTCAAAATTCTACAATCTAAGTCCATAAAATAGATAATCCCCTCATTTTATAGTGATGAAAATAGAATTATTTTAGATATGTGACTAATTTAATACAATGTACAATGTCATTTTAAAATCATATATAAAGAGATGAGCATATTTTAATGAGTGGTGTTAATTGCTTAACAAGCTTTATTGATAAATGGTGCAAAAGAAAGCATTAAAAAAACTCTATCTAGAAATTATCCCCCAATCCTCAGACCACTGTTTTCATGCTTTGGCAATTTTCAGTAAGGCACTAGGGTAATTTCAGACACTAGATCTAAAAATAGCAACTTAAAGTCAACACTTCCCTAAAAGTTAACTATTAAATAGAAAATATGAAATTTTCAGACACCTATATATCATTAAACCAGCTATCTAATTTAATAGCTATATGGGGCTAAGTAATCTTCAGCCAAACCATATATTAATAGCCTTAGAAATATAATATCACTTAAGACCTAAAACTAAAACTATAAATAGTAAATAAAATAGTCATATATTGCAGGACCCCATTTTTTAAGCTTATATCTATGCTTCTGCAATCCTCAGTAAGGCACTAGGATAATTTCAGATACTAAATCTAAAAATACCAACTTAAAGCCAGCATTTATCTAAAAATTAGCTATTAAATAAAAAAATTTAAAATTTTCAGACACCTATATGTCTTCAAACCCAGCGATCTAACTTAAATAGCTATATGGGGTTTGAAAAATCTTTAGGCAAACTACAAGCTTAAAAAATTGTGTCATGTGATATATGGCGTTATTTTATTTATTAACATTTTTTTTCTACATAAAAAATAAAAATTAAATGAAATATTAATTAGCTTTCAACGATGATGTTGCTTCTTTGTTTATAAATATTATAAATGATAAATTTTTAAATAAATAAACAATATTGCAGTATACTGTAAAACATTATTACTTTAGTGAAACATTACATTTTAAATACTTATATTATTGACATAGGTGATATTCTAAATAAGTTATTATTACCCCAATAGGTTCTCTTATCCTAGAGATGATAGCTATTGTGTATGGAAAATATACAAATTTGTATTTAGGATCAGCAACTTTAAAAAAGTATTATTTGATTCATATACATAGATGACGTGAATGTTGTCTGGAAACAACTTAAAAAATTTATCCATCCATCCATAAAATAAATTAATAATGAAAACACAGACTTCTGAGAAACTTATCTTCTTTATGACTTTATCATCAACCAAATAAAGCAGAAGAATATTTTCAGATTTCTTTATCAGAAAAATGCATACACATAAATTCTTAACATTTTCAACTCATCATAATTCAAATTAATTTTTTTCTGTATCAAAAATTCTCTTAGCTGAACATGTAACCCTTCAGATAAATCATACTTAAAAGAAAAAAGTAAATCAAGTGATATTTTGATAGCTAATGTTTATAATAAAAGAGTCATAAATAAAGCATCATTTCATCCCAAAATAATACTAAAAAAAGTAAAGAAATACAAATAATATTGGATATATTCTGAAATGCTAATTTTAATCAAAAATTTCAAATAGAAGATAATTTGCATGTATCTTCATAATTGTTGACATAATCTGGCCTTTTAAAAATCTCTATTGCATCTCTGATCTGACATTGTAGGAGAGTGTCACATCTGGATAGTATTCTCATATTAGAAAAATCAATACTATGACCTGTATCTATAGCATGGCGAGATAATGCTGTTGATATTGAATGTTTTTTAAGTGCATTAATATGTTCATCTTTTCTAACATTGATGTAATGATTACTTATACATATATAGAAAGTTTTACACATGCTTCATGGAATTTTATAAACTCCATGGGCTTCAAGAGGGATTGAGTCTTTAGGTTTGGCTCTAATGATATTAATTTTTTGATTAATGGTACATGTTATCTTTATATTATAATGTATTAGAATACATTCAATATTGTCTGTAATCCCTTTTATATAAGGAATACAAACTCTAATCATTGTTTCTTCTTTTTGGTTTTTATTTTGATTGTTTAGGGTTTGAATTAAGGCTTGGTTTATTGTGTTATTATAGCGATTAGCTGATAAGACATTGCTTTTATGATTATTTTATCTTTAAGATTTGATTCATCTAAAAGAAGATTAATAGCTCTAATGAAAATAGTTTTTGTGACAGAAGAGATTTGAGATGGAAGACGATGCTTTAGAGCCAACACCTTTAAAACCTCTTATTTGGCTTAGATGCATAGATGATACCTTTATCATAATAGCAACGTGGTAAAGACAACTTACATGATTTTTTTTACATATATAAACAATATACATTGTAATATTAAATTTACAATAGAAACAGAAACTAATGGCAAATGTTCTTTTCTTGATGTATTTTTCACAAATAGAGGAATAATCTTTAATATTCTTCAATTTTCAGAAAATCGACACACACTGACAGATATTTAAAATTTTCATCACTTCGTCTCCAGCTCAAATTTTTTTCTGTTGCAAAAATTTTCACTAGAGATATTAACCCTCTTTTAGATAAATCAAATCCTGACGAAATAAATCATATAAGCAATATCTTAGCAGCTAATGGCTATAATAATAAAACAATACACTGATGTTTAATTCAAACCCTAAACAATAAGAATAAAAAACAAAAAGAAGAAACAAATATTAGAGTTTGCATTCCTTATATAAAAGTAACTACAGACAATGTTAGATGTATTCTTAGACATTATAATATAAAGACAATTAATACGATGTATCAAAAAATTAATTGCATTATAGCCAAGCTTAAAAGCACAATCTTTCTTGAAACCCATCCATGTAGCATTTGTAAAACATTCTATACAGATATGATTAATCATCACATCAACAATAGAAGAGATGAAAATATTAATGCAATTAAAAACATTCATCATCATCAGTACTATCTCTTCATGCTGTAGATACAGGTCATATTATTGAATTTTTAAACACAAAAATACTATCCAAATATGACACTCTCCAACAATGTCAGATCAGAGAAGCCATTAAGATCTTTTAAAGGCTAGAGTGTATTAGAAAACATGAGGATACATGTAAATTACTTTCTATTTGCAATTTTTTTAAAAGCTTATTAATCTGAATAATTTCTTATAATTATTATTTTTATTCTTCTATTAACAAAACATTCATTATTGTTATACACCAGTGCTTAGAGCAACTCTATAATTATTTTATTTGCTACCCAGTTGATGACCAAAGTGACCTGGTCAAAACGTTATATATATATATATTGAACTGTATTAACCTGGTCAAAACGTTATATATATATATATTGAACTGTATTAAATTATGGATAGTTCATGTGTGGTTGGCATTTGTAATATTTAAAAAGCTAAAAAAAGTAAAAATTAAAAAGCATTCAAAAGACACGATTTAGTTTTTTAAAAATTAATATAATTTATTTTAGATAGTACAATGAAAGGTATTTATGTTTAAAATTAACCATTTAATTAAAGTTAAAATTGGAAAGAATGTAAGTGCATACAGATTGTTTATCCAGATAAATAAAATAAAGACATTACCCTAATTAAAGATAGCAGAAATATTTTATAAAAAAGAGATTTTGTAACTAAAAATTAATAATAATTGTATAAGATTACAAAACCGGTCTTATGATAAAATAAAGAATAAGACATATGCACAGAAATCTGAAAACTGGTTGAGAATATAAAAAGAGAAAAATAGCTTCAAGCAAGGTCTTGCCTTGTCTGTTTTTCTTTTGGATGGTCATCTATGCTGAATTAATTTGTCATGTGGAGGGGAAATCTGAATGTTTGCGGACACCTTTCATTATGAAGAAGTCACTTAAAAAGCCTTTGAGCCCAGCCTTAAAACAAACCAGGAACATAAAATATGTTGACAGTGGTTAAAATCAATTGCCATGAGCTCTTCAAACCAAAAAATACATGTATATCACAATCTACATAATTTTGCAAAACTTAATGGTAACTTAACACTACTCGTATCCTTAAATTATGTCAAATTAAAAGTTTTCAAACTAAATTTAACTATAAACTTTAACTATGAATTCCAAATATCCCTAAAGAGACATTTTATCTAGAGATTGCTTCCTTTATTCAAGAAATTTAAAAGAATTGAACTGATTTTACTATTTAATATTATTATCGGAATGAACGTTTGTATGTGATTTCCAATTTATTAGTAATTTACAGTTTGTCATTTAAATATTTTAATTTGTCATAAATTGGTCTGGAGATAAGAGTATTTCAGATAGAGATTTTAAATATGTTCTCTTACTGCACTTATTAATTAAGAGCTTGTTTGAGCTATTGATACACTGTCTTTACTACATTTTCTCTAATATCAACTTTTCATTGTACATTATTAATTTTAAGTTAATTAGATTTTATTATTGAAAAGATTATTAATTTTAGATAATTGTATAAATTACCTTTGCCAATATGCTTGTTTAATAAACCCTCTGAAAAATTCATTATAAAACATTAAAGTGCCAAAAAGTGCATTTTTAAAAAATATTACATTTTAGTTATTTGTTGTGAGCCTATGAAATGTGTGGAACCAGTGAGTTCACAGACTCTGATGCCCTCTTAAATAAATAAAAAATGGATTCTGTTAGAAATTCAAATGATAATAAATATTATGACATGTTAATCAGGTAATATTCTTATATGGTCAGAATATTCTTGTTGAAATAGTTTGATAAACTTGCACTTTCTAGTGAGTAAAATATAAGGCTTAAAATGAAACATGAATGGTACAATTTATATTCAATAAATTATACACAGATATACCTGGATATATATATATATATAAAATACATATTTTGCGGGTTCATATATCTATATATATATATATACATATATATATATATATATATATATATATATATATATATATATATATATACATGACTGATACACATGATCACATATATGTGAAAAAAATAAATGATCTCCAATATATGTATTGTATGCTGAAACAGCAGTCATTAATCAGTCCATCACAAAATACATATATTGGAGAGCATTTATCTTTTCACATGTATGTGATTAAGTGTATTGGTTGAATAAAATGGATTATATAGATGCAGGAAGCTTGATAGTCTGAGCTCAAATCCCTTATAATTACATTGTTTAGTATATATATATATATATATATATATATATATATATATATATATATATATATATACGATGAGGAAAAATTACATATAATGTATTGATAAAAGACAACTTACAAACATATTACAATGTTTATGCAAGATCATTTTAAACAACTGTGCCTGATTTTATTTTGTCCTGTCCTACAATCAATATTAATACATAAATCTGAAAGTTTGTTTGTTTGTGATTTTATAAGTCAACATATATTGCTCCAATGTAAATGAATCTTGAATGATTTTTCCTCTGTTTTGCATAGAATTTATAGGCTGTAAATATCCACTTCATGATATTTATTTCAAAAAATTTAGTAATTTGAAATATATAAAAAAAAGATAAATTAATAAAAATGTTAAAAAATGGAAAAAATTAGAAAGTGTGAATGGCATTTATTTTGTAAATTTCTTAGATTGTAAGAAAGATAATAAAAATGTTTCATATGTAAGAACAATAAAAAAAATAAAAAAATAAAAACTAGATTAATAGATTAAAATTTTGATATATACCTACATATAAAATAATCTAAGCATTTAAAATTGAAGTAAAGATGTTAGAAAATATGAGATCTTATGAAAAAAGATTAGTTAAAGAAAGTTTATATAATATATAAAAATGAGAAAACCAGTTTTGAATAAAAAAATTAGGAATCTAGTATAATTAAAGCAGAGTAATTATAATAATTGAAAATTATCTATATTATTATATAAATGTGAGTTTGTTTGTTTGTGACTTTATAACTCAACAAACATTCCACCCATGTTTTCTTTCTTGTATAGAATTTTTGATTTAATAGTTTTTTTAAAAAAAATTGTAATTTGCAAAATAAATATGTGTGGAAAATTTATATCACAACTGTTTTAGAATGATGTCATAAAAGGGTAAAAAAAAGAGCAGCATTAATTAAAAGATTACATAGATACAAAAAGCAAAATGAAAATGTTTAGTAGATTGCAGTTTATGGATAAGAGAATAGAGAAAATAGTATTTAAGTGGGTTATGAGTAAAGATCAGACAACAAACTGGATGACAATGATAGTACAGCATGCAAAAGATTTGGATAAAGAATTTATGGCAGTATATATGTACAAAGGGTGGATTGATTGTGTTAGGAGAAAAATGCATTAATAAAGAATAGGGAGTTGGAGAGATGGAGAATTAGTATGGAGAGAAAAAAGAGTTTAAATATGTATAGAAGTAAATGGAATATTGGGTGCAAGTTAATTTATGATAATAACAAGGAAAGTAGTTTACTGTTTAACACTCGAACAGGATTTTAGCAACAAGGAAATATACACTTAAATGGAAAAATATGGGTGATTAGTCTGCAAGTTATGTAAGGAAGGAATAGAAAGTATTAGGCATCTTTTAATTGAAAGTAAGTGCCTGAAAGGAGAAAAAATATAGATAATGAAGTTGTGGAAAAATAAATATAAACAAAGTGATTATATAGAAAGTGGGTTATTGGTTTTTATAATAGGTTTGGGAAAAGGTAAGAGGGATTTAGATATAAAGGCCATGAAGTTGACAAATATTTTTTGTGGAATGGGATGAAGCAGGATAGAGAAGAATATTGGAAAAACTTAGTGCAGGGAATGGAAAGGAAGGATAAAGTGGCTAGCAGGTTTCTCTGGGAATAGTGGCTGAAAGATTCCAGATTCTGTATAAGAAGTCAAAATGAATTGCATCATATAGCTAGAAATTTTTTAAAAATGAAAATATAGTTTTTGTTAAAAGAAGATGAAAATTTGATTTTTTAAATATGAACTTCCAATTAATTAAATTGCATTTGTAAAACATATTTAATGTCTAAATGTTTAGCCAGAGAAAGCATTTAAAATATCTCTGTCAGGACCCCCCCCCAATCCCTAACCATGGTTTCATGCTTTGGCACTCCTCAGGAATTGGCAATTCCCATTGTTTATAACTCACAAACTTAAGAGAATAGGGTCATGTGATCTATGACTCTTACTTTGAATATTTAATGTCTCATTTGAATAATGATAATTTAAATCAGTTATCATAATGAATTTTATAAATTTTTAGGATTTCAGTTCAAATATATATTTAACACATATTACATTTCTCAAGTAAAATTTAAATGGTATTATTACAGCAAAAGAAATATTACTAAATTTGATAAATTTTTATTATAAAATTGATAAACATTTAGAATGTCAGTTTAAATATATTTAACATATGAAAAAGTAAATTTTAAAATGCCATGGGTATGGCAAGAAAAAGATCAAATTTGGTAAACTTTCATCATTTTTTTCTCATGTGATAAAGTAAGGTGTTATGACTTGTGTATTGCAATACATATTAGAGAAATGGAGACACCTTGGATTTTGATAATCCAGATAAAATTTTATTGTATACATATATTTTAAATTATTTAAATTTTGTTTGGACTACATATGTAATTTTTCACTTGCATATACTGTAATGTTAAAATTTTACAGTCATTTTAAAAATTATCATATGAGAAATATAAAATATTTTATTTTAAAATTACTGTATATTGTATTTAATAAATATATTATTTGTGACACTGCCCTTAATAATTATTCAATATTATATAAAAATATTTTAATTATCAAGATTTCTACAAACCAAGAGGACAGCTAGAGATATAAAAAGAATTAATGGGTAAAAGTTATATTTGGTATTCTATACATTCAAAATCAAAATAGAATACATAAATATGTATTAATTATCAATCATTCTAACATGAAGGTACAGCTAAAATTCAAAAGTGGAAAACATAAATATATTTTCATTATCAAGCTTTCAAATAATGTGAGGAGGACAGCTAGAGGAATGGAAAGAATTAGTGAGAAATTTTTTTATTTGGTATTCAATATATCAATATAAAATAAAAACCTACTTTAATTATCAACTGCATAATATTCTTTTATACTTGAATTTTTATTATTATTCTACTAATGTGAGCAAAGTTGTGAGCTGGCTTTGTCCATGTTAGTAAAATAAAACAATGTAATGTAGTGATAATTAAAATGCATTTAAAGAGTATGTATATGAAATAATAATACATGAGTTATCAATAACAGTTTAAAATTATCTATAATATTAATTTTTTAACAATGAGTTATAAATATTATTTTTACTGCTATTAATAACTTATATTATAAATAGAATTTATCCAAACCACTTTCAACACTTTTTAACCTTATGTTTCAACTGTCCTGCAGTCTTCTTCAGAGTTATGATATAATGAACAAAATAAAATACATAACTATATAAATATAATCATAAAAATGTAAACAATAAAAAACCAAAAACAATATAAAATATATAGCAATACATAATAAAATGGAAATAAAGATAATCAAATCTAAATAAAAAGATCTAGTTAATATAAAATAAAATATATAATATAAATAAAAAATACATATAAATTGTACATGTGTATTCTTAACTGTATACATACATATTCAATAACAACTATTAATCTAAATATATTATTCATTTTTATTATATTTTAATAATCTCCTATTTACTTCTATTCCTTATAAAACTTTATTTTTATTAGCTCCACCTCAATAATGTATTTAATAATTTTATATTTATATAATTGCTAATTCAACAGTAGTTCATTTATTAATATTCTTTTTAATTTTAAACCATAATATCTATTATTTTCTTATTCATCCTTCTGTTAAAAATAATATTTTATATTTGTTACTTTTTAAATCTCTATAACCTATAAATTGTAATCTTAACTTATCCATTTTGCTTTAATCATTTAAAAATTAAAAAAAAAAAACATTAAAAAAAATCTTATATCCTAGCTCCTTCTATTTCATATTATTTAAACTAAATATATCTATAACTATTACAACACTTTATTTATATAAGTATTATTTATACACATTAATTATTATTATTATTATTATTATTATTATTATTATTATTATTATTATTATTATTATTATTATTATTATTATTATTATTATTATTATTACCATCATCTTTCAAAGGATATTATTCAATAACTTAAAAAAAGGTTACACAATTTTTTTCACATTATTCTTTTTTATTATACACAGACAATTGTTTGTAAAACAGGCAGAGATACAAGAGTTCACATATAAACAGTTAGTTGTTTTAAATTCTGTTCAAAGTTTAAAAGTTCCCTATCATATAATGTTTTTTCAATGATGGCAAGTGGTATCTTTTTCATTTGACATTTCTAAATCTTTTGTGATTTTTTTCTATTTTTAAAATTTTTTAAAGGTAACTGCAATAGAGACCAGGTGTCAATGAATGTTGTGTGATTTTTTATTCCTATTATCTCTTTCATTTATATGATCCAATTTATTTTTGAATGTGTTAGAGTGCCTTTTTGAATTATTATTGTACATGAATTTACATCTTGTATACCAGAAGACATAGATAATAAATACACTGATTTTTATTTCTGCAAAAACTCCTTTTTTGAATTAGTCAAATACGCAATTCATATTTATTTTTTAATTTTTGAATAGTGTGTTTATTATTAAATGGATTCTATTTAGTCCTAGACATGAGAAAAAAATATGAACTTGTGTTTCTGAGTCTCTGTGACATAGGTTGCATAAATTGTCTACATTTTGGCAGTTCCTTCTATATTTTAAAAAAAATGTTGTGTGGGTAGTGAGTCCACGTTAATTTTTAGTACAAAATCAAAATATTTTGGTTCAAGTGACCAGAATTTAAATTTATGGCATAGTTGTTTATTGGTGATATTAAGTACAGTTTTTACATCAATTTGTGAAGGATGTAAAAGCAAATGTATTTCACAGTACTTAAATTTATTTTGAGGTGGATTAAAATTCAAGTTTTTTTTATAGATAGTAATGATACAAGCAGTGTATTCAGATATCATTGTATAGGAGGTGGTTTATCTGTGGGGACAATTTTGCAGGCTATTTGTAGATATGAGAATTTTTGTGCACATGCAGAGATTATGTTTAATGTTTTTTAGATTCTGAAGGTATGAATTGAATGAAGTCCCAGACCATTTTGTGAGAATGAATTTTTTAGCCATCTTACAGATATTGAGATTACTTTTTCCCCCACAAAAGTTTTTTGTAAAGTGAATCTATTTTATTAGTGAATGCTTTAGTACAAAGTATTGTTGGAGTGTAATAAGTGATTTTTGTCATGATTAAGATATTAAAAAGTGCTATCTTTGTATACAGTGAAAGATAGGCTTTTGTTAATGAATTGACTATAATTTCTACTTTATTTGCAAGACTTTTTTTATATAAGTGATCTCATTGGTGAATAACACAGATAGAAATGGAAACCAAGAAATGAATTAGGTTTACTTTTAAAATGTTTTGTTATACTGCTGCCAGTGAAAATTTGCAAGTCACAAGATTTTGTTGTTGTTGTTGTTGTTATTATTATTATTATTATTATTATTATTATTATTGTTGTTGTTATTATTATTATTATTATTATTATTATTATTATTATTATTATTATTATTATTATTATTATTATTATTATTATTATTATTATTATTATTATTATTATTATTATTATTATTATTATTATTATTATTATTATTATTATTGTTGTTGTTGTTGTTGTTGATGTTATTATTATTATTATTATTATTATCATCATCATCATCATCATCAGAAGAAGAAATTGTCTAGCAAATGCTGATATAGGCATTATTGCTCATAGAGGAAATTATTCTCATTTCTGAAAATATAACAATTATATAGATAATGGGGTTAATGTGGGAAATGGTTTGGGATGCTCTCTTTCAACTTCTGGTAAAAAAAGGTAGCATACCTTATTTTCCTGTGGAAAGGGGGTTTGGTATTTCTAAAATTCATAACAAAAGTAATAACAATATTAATACAAAATGTAATAAATATTTTCTTTCTAATATGCTAGTGAATCTTAATTCATATGATACTAAGTTATATCTTAAAAAAAAATTAAAACTATCATCATGTGTCATGAAATTAATATATATAATTCGAAGTTTTCTTGCTTTTATATATCTGCTCCTGCTCATAAACATTATGATTTAATCTTTTCCAATTTATGGCCTTGTGGTGCTTCCATTGGTTTTTTTTTGTGATCTTTGGTTAATTCTTTAAAACTTTGGTTGTATTTATTTCTTGATTTCTTATTTTCTTTACTTTCTTATTTTCTTTATTCACGATACTTGCTTTCATTTTTCTTTAATTGATTTCATTTATTTATTTGTTATGATTTATTTTTGGTTTGACATAGTAGGCCTTTCTTGTTTTCATATGAATGTTAGAGGGATGAGAACTAAATGTGTGGAAATTAAACAATTCTTTGAAACAGAGCATTTTGATTTGATATTTTTTACAGAAACTTGGTTAAATCAACAATTTTCCAATTGTTCTTTTCTTGATAATAGATATATTATTTTATGTACAGATAGATCTTTAGAAAACGCAGCTAGAGGAGGTAGTACTCTTATTGCTATCAACAAAAATGTTTTATATAAAGGTCTATGATTTACTGCTTCCGTATGTGAATCTACATGGTGTGAAGTTTATATTGATCAAAATTTTAACTGTATATTGGGGAATATTTATTTTAAACCTAATATTTCATTTTTAGAGCCTGATTACTTCTTGACAGCACTTGATGATTTTTTGATCGGATATAATATTATCATTGTTGGTGATTTAAACATGCCTGATTTATTTAAGGGTAAGATTATTACGCATTATTCTTTATTATCTCTGAAGGCTTTAAGAATGCTTAGATTTTGCAAATTTTTTGGGCTTCAACAATATAACCCTGTTGTTAATCAATTTCAGCGTACTTTAGATTGTGTTCTGTGTAATGTACCAAAAGTTAGTAATTTTCACTTCATCTCCGTTACTTTTCCAATTGATGCTCACCATCCACCTATAAAATTTTATATTAAGATGTGTTATTCTAAAGCTACTTGTTCTAATGTTGTAAAAAGAGATTATGGTGGGGGGGGGTAATTATGTTGATCTTTGTAGAGGAATTTCTGAAGTTGTTTGGAGTAATATGTACCCAATTAATGATATGAACTTTTGCTTGGATTATTTTTTGAGAATATTTAATGGTTTTATTGATATATTACTAATAAATTGTCTTTTAAAAAGGTTATCCTCCTTGGTTTTTATATACACTTATTAAGATTATTAAAAGGAAATCTTACCATCATAGGCCATATTTTAAAACACAGAATATAATTTATTATAATAACTTTATTAATTTTAGAAGATTGGATAAATATATCTGTAAAAGAGATTTACAAGAGTATATAAAAAATGAAATTAATATTTCTTCTAATCCTGGAGAATTCTGGAATTTTGTTAATAATTCAGACTTGGGTAAGAAAAAAGATCAAACTACTCATGGTTCTGCATTAAATGCAGATGATTTTTCTAAACATTTTGCAGAGTAATATTCTTCACAACACGGGATTGGTTCTAGAATCACATTAAATGACAATTTATCTAGTGCTAAATGTACAATTGATCATATCTCTAGAGAAAATGTTAT
Source organism: Epiperipatus broadwayi (assembly GCA_028023455.1). Classification (NCBI taxonomy): domain Eukaryota; kingdom Metazoa; phylum Onychophora; class Udeonychophora; order Euonychophora; family Peripatidae; genus Epiperipatus; species Epiperipatus broadwayi. The sequence continues at coordinate 6,345,513 of JAQFVV010000063.1, read as the reverse complement.
TGTAGCTATTAGGGGACTTAAAACTCATTCTAATTTAGGATATGATAATATTCATTTTTTTATTTATAAGGGGCTGGACAAATTTATTGCAGTGACTCTTGCCTTTATTTTTAATCTATCTCTTAACTCTTGTACTTTTCCTAGTGTTCTGAAATGTGCTAAAATGATTCCGATCTTCAAAAATGGGGATCGAGAATGTGTTTCTAATTATAGACCGATTTCTGTTTTGCATACCATTGCAAGAATTTTTGAGAAGTGTGTTTATAATAAAATTATTTCAGATGTTGGTAAGATAATTTCTTCTTCTCAACATGATTTTATTCTTAATAGATTAATTGACAGTAATCTACTAACAATTTATGATCATATAGTTCATGCAATTGAGGATCATCAAAGACTAGATGTTATTTATTTTGATTTGTCAAAAGCCTTTGATAAAGTTAATTACAGTATTTTACATCATAAATAATATAAAATAGGTTTTTCTACTAAACTTGTCTATTGGTTTCAATCATTTTTGTGTAGCCATACAGCATATATTAAATTCAATAACAAGGTTCATTTAATTTTGAATGCAATTTAGGTGTTTTGCAGGGTAGTATTTTAGCACCATACTGTTTAATGTTTACATTAATGATCTTAAGGATTGCTTGATTCTGTTAAGCTATGCTGATGACTGTAAGATTTTTAGAAGAATTATATCAGTTAATGATTGTGTTCTTCTTCAGAAAAATATTGATAACTTTAGTGCTTGGTGTGAGTTAAATAATATGTCAGTTAATTTTAATAAATGTTTCTTTGTTTCTTATTCCAAGAAATCTGAAGTTTTACAATTTTGTTATAGTATCAATTCTCATAAAATTATTTCAGTTAAATGTCAAAAAGACTTGGAATTATGTTTTCTTGTAATGGATCTTTTATTCCTCACCTTGAAATGATTGTTAGTAAAGCTTTTAAAATTTAATCATGGGTGCCATTCTTAAACATGGTTATCAGTTCAGTAATGATACTAAATGGAAATTGTATTTTTAATTGGTTCTTCCTATTATTGAATGCAGTTCAATAATTTGGAACCCTAGTTCTTGGCAGGGATGTAACTTGTTGCAGTCTATTTCAAAAGAAGTTTTTCAAATATGTTTCTTGGAAGGATAAAATGATTAATCTTTCATCTAGACTAAAGTATAGAGATCTTAAATATCTTTATAAAATTGTCAATAAACAAGTTATTTTATCAGATATAGTTTCAACTATTTCAATTAGGTCTTTGAGCTATGATACTAGGTCTGTTTGTGTATATCAGATTCAAACATGTCATTCTAATATTCTTACATTTTCTCCTTTATTTAGGTTACCCTCTTTATATAACGAGATTGGGAGTAACATTAATCTGTGTGACATTGATTATAAAAAAAATTGTAATCTTATTAAACTTAAATGTTATGTTTGTTTTTTTCTTTTAAATTTTATTTTTATTATGTATGCATTTATATTTTCATTTTATGTTATATGTTTTATTTTCACTTTTATTGTATGTGCAAACTGTAATTGGCTTTATGCTGTTGTAGATCACTTAAATAAATGGATTGAATTATTATTATTATTATTATTATTATTATTATTATTATTATTATTATTATTATTATTATTATTATTATTATTATTATTATTATTATTATTATTATTATTATTATTAAAATAAATCAGGAAAAAGTCAAGTAAAATGTGCAATATTTGCAGTATTTATTTATATTTACAACAATCTATAAATATGTGCGGGGTTCGAACTCAGACTTTCACATGACCCACCACTCTCAGTGCCATCTCATACTGCTGACCCACCTGATCACACACATGGTGAAAAGATAAATAATCACCAATATACGTATTTCATGCTAAACCAGCAATCATCAGTTGGTCTAGATTACTATCCTCACACACATATATAATCAGTACTCAGCTTTATATTAAGATAGCCAATCTTCATACTTTAATGGACAGGCTTCAAACTATTCCAACTCACAACTCTTTAGCCTTCCATTTCATTGAAAATCTGATGATGGAACGTTCAAAGCCCTTGTTAGTGCCAAGGTTGTCATCCTACCCATGTTGACATATTAGTCATTCTGACCCCTCATGTACTGGAGAATAATCCATTTATACATACACATGTGAGGGATGGGCAGACCTTTTACACACTATTTATATAAATTAGTACATTGTACAGGCTTAAACGTGCATTTATATATGTAATAAATGTGGGGTTTGAACTCAGACTTTCACACGACCCACCACTCTCAGTGCCATCTCATATTGCTGACCCACCTGATCACACACATGTTGAAAAGATAAATAATCGCCAATATTCGTATTTCATGCTAAACCAGCAATCATCAGTTGGTCTAGATTACTATCCTCACACATATATATAATCAGTACTCAGCTTTATATTAAGATATCCAATCTTCATAATTTAATAGACAGGCTTCAAACTATTCCAACTCACAACTCTCTAGTCTTCCATTTCATTGAAAATCTCATGATGGAACGTTCAAAGCCCTTGTTAGTGCCAAGGTTGTCATCCTACCCATGTTGACATATTAGTCATTCTGACCCTCATGTACAGGAGAAATTATCTTTTCAACATGTATGTGATCAGGTGGGTCAGCAATATGAGATGGCACTGAGAGTGCTGGGTCTTGTGAAAGTCTGAGTTCGAATCCCGCATATATTACATATATAAATGCAGGTTTAAGCCTGTACAATGTATTAACAATCTATAAAGTATTTTGAGCTCAGACTTTCACACGACCCCGAAACTCTCCACACTATCTCATACCACTGATTCTCTTGACCACGTATATGTCTAAAAGATAAATAATCACAAATATTAGTATTTTGTGCTAAACCAGCACTCGTCAGTTGTCCAGAATATCATCTCTACACATATATAAAATAAGTGCTCAGATTTATATAGCCAATTTTCATACTTTAATGGATAGGTATATATATATATCCTGTATGTTAGATATTAAACAATCTATAAAGTAATGTAATGTATTAAATGAAGATTTTCAAATCCATTTTCAGTTAAGTAAAAAAACAAACAAAAAAAAAAAAAAACAATTTGATCAATTTATTTAAAATGAAACTACTGTACTCAACTTACTGTTCGTGTGCTCCAAATCTTCTACCTTTCTAGCAATTAATCATTCGACAATTATTGCTATTTAATTACGTAGCAGCTGTAATTGTACTAATTAAAGTATGTCTTTTAAGTAATATTTTAAATGACATTATTTACGCTTATAATTGTTACAATACTGTTCATTTTTAAATTAGTTAGCGTATAAATGAAATTTTTATTTGTAATGAGAATAAAAATGATTTTTTAAAAGAAACAATGCTATCCTAATTTCTCTCACTTCTTTATTTGCAGAAACTTAAAGTGAAATAATAAAATTTAACTCATTTTCCAATTATGCTAATCAAAACAATAAATGTTCAAAATAATATATATAAACATTTTGGAAAGAAAAGAAAATGTGTTTCTTGTTTCTTTCTTTTAAGCTTGAATCTGAAGTTAAGAGAAGGAAAATAGTTTAAATTATAATGATTGCAATATCATTATTTTTGAACAAGTGATTGACATTAGATATCATTAAAGAATTGAAACCGTAAAATGAATATGGACAAATTATTTACAATAGACTTCAAATCTAATATAAAAAAAACATAACAATGGAATGAAACATTGTTTTGAATTTGGCCGCAGATGTATCTTTAAAAAATTCTAAAAAAATAAAATTATTCTTGAGCAACGGCTGTTTGTTTAACATCAATTTATAACATTTGTCAAGCATTGGTGGTCGAGAGGTCAGTGACAGCGGCTTTACAAGCAGTTGTCCCGGGTTAGCAGGTTCGCTTCCCGGCTGATGCTATGACATATGAGAAAAAAAAAATTATAACATTCCAAAAATATTCTCTAAAACTGCGCCATTGATAATTTGTCTCTACCCTGTTGATCATAAATTATTATTAAGATGCACAATGATACAATTGTTCTTAAGTGTTTCAAGTAGCTACCTACTCAGAGAATAATATTATGCTGAAAGAATATAACTGTGGTAGTGTTATCTTGACAACAGTCTGTTGATGTTCTGTTGGCTTATTTAAGTATATGGGCTATCCGAATGTAATTTACACATAACTAATTAGCTGTTGATACTTATGGCTTAATATATATGTACATATATCAGTGGAATAGCCTTACAATGTAATGGTGTCCATTTATTTGTTAGGCCCATGACAAGTTTTATTCTTAGCCAGATAAATGAGAAAAAAAAATCACTAGTCAATCAGACTTCAAATTTAATTTTTAGATACATAGCTCACAGATAAGTGAGATGATCATTCAGTGTTGATCAGAAAATGGAAATCTAGCTATATTTGGCTAGAAATTAAAACAAAAATGCGAATACATTCAAATTTTTTTATTTATTATTAAAAGCTAGAATTAAATAAATATGGCCATTATAATTTAAAATAAATTAAAAGAAAACAAAGAGATGGTAAATACAACGTTAACTCTATAAACAAATCTTTGAATTAAATCGGCAATTCAAACATAGGATTTTTCTAATCTATATTCATCCTCCACTCCATCTCCAGCTACAATACACACTACCACATGCATGCAAAAAGATAGGTGATCTCCAATATATGTATTTCATGCAAAATAAGCACTCATCAGTTGTTTGAAATGAAGTAAAGAATGAATATAGACTAGAAAAATCCTAAGTTCAAATCCTTCTATTTACTTATATAAGAAACATTAGTATATTGAATGAATTAGCTAATTACATATTGCCTTGAAAATAGATGCATCATAATATAAGTTCAGCCATCCATCTCCTATTAATATATATATATATATATATATATATATACAATATATATATATATATATATGGATATGTAATGGTCCAGTAATATGAGAGGTTAGATTGATGTAATATCTACATGAGTATGACTCTGATTTCAAATCCAATAAGAGATTTAAGTATGCCATCATTAGCTATCCAATGAAATGGATGGTTGATAGTTGAAAGAATGAGAAGATTAAAGCCAGTCCATTAAAGTTTAAGGAACTGATTTGTTAATACAAACTAAGCATGTATTGTATATATGTGTGGAAGATTATGATCTGACCAAACTGATGAGTTCTGGTTCTGCATGAAATATGTATATTGGGGCATTATCTATCTTTTTTGCATGTTTTGGTTGTTTGAGATGGAGTGGACAATGAACATAGACTGGAAAAATTCTAAGTTCAAATCCCTATATTTACTTATATAAGAAGCATTTAGTATACTGAATAAAAATGTCTAATTATTTGAATTGTAAAATTGCCATTTCCATTATGAAATAGTTTTTAGACTCTTTCCATTATTTAATATTAGTTGTTAAATGTCTTACAAATTTTATTTAAACTTTTCAAATAATTCAACTTTTAGAAATAGCACACAGGTTAATGTATAATACAACGTTTGCCATTTGCCAACTGTTTCTGATCTGATCTGTGACAGTATTAGCATGAAAATTAATATAGACATTTTTAGATTTATAAATATAGAAATTAAAGTGATGCTGTAATAAATTAAGATATTTTTCTAAAGCCTTTTGTAGAATAGCTAAATTGGTTAGAAAGTCACCTTAAATTCAGTATTTATAAATCTAAAAGTCCCAGTTCAATTCTCATGCTAGATCAGATCAGAAACATCTGAAGAAAAGAAAAAAATATTGTTTGAAGTAACATATATGGTATTAAATATTTGAAAAGTTTAAATAAAGCTTGAACTTTTCTAAAGACATTTAACAATTAATGTTAGATGATGGAAATATCACAAATTTTCAGACAAACATTATATGATCAAATAATATTTTAATATATTGCATGTTGTCTTTTAACTTTTTCTGAAGAAAAAAATTTGAAAACTTCAAATTCTTGACTTACATTACTTCTTCATTATATTTTCAACAATATTGTCTTCAATTAAAAATGCCTTTCTTTAGGGTGTCCTTGATATATATATATATATATATATATATATATATATATATATATATATATATATATATATATATATATATATATATATATATATATATATATATATATATATATATATATATATATATATATATAATGTAAATAGAGTTTAATATTTTCATGAAAATTATGCTCAAATTAGTATACATTTTTCACATATCCTCTATACAGAGATCACTTTATAATTGTTGATTTAATACCAACACAAATAGTAAACTAAAGGGTATATTAATTGTTTTTATAATTTTACTAACATAAGTTCAGGTTAATATGGAAAATTCTTAAATGAAATACATGTTTGCAATACTTTTTATATTATGACGTTAGAGAAATCATGTTTCTTTTCATATAAACAAATTTTTCGAATAATAGGCTTATATGCAATCAATGTAGTTAATTATATTACTATGATAAATAGTCCAGATTTTCTATAACACTGGAATTGGGTTATATCTAAGTTTATTAAAATATTCAAACTTAGGTAGATTTTAAAATTTGATAATCATCAAATCCAAAAGTTGAGGAATAAAATGGTTTTGTTCTTGAAATAACTAGTAAAATAAACTTTTATCATTGAATTGAAAACATTATGAGTACTCTGTAGATCTCCAAAAGATTGTTCTTTCCATTTTTATTTATAATGAATCCTTGTGACTTTATAGTATAGTACATGTCCATTTTTTAAATCAACTGTGTCTTTATCTTTTCTATTACCTTCACAAAATCTAACAATGCAATGTATTAATATTAGATAGTTATTCCAATTTGGGCAATCGTTCTTCACTTTAAGTAATCTGAAGTTGTAAATACCTAACTAAATGATCATCATCAATTGGCAGTCTGAGTTCACAATCAAGTGTTTCTTAGCACTTTCCAATTTTATCTACCAAGCTGATGATTTTAATTTCTTGGGAATAATGGCCATGATTAATTTTGTCTGTCATGATTATAAATATCTATTAAAAAGTTCTTACACACACACATTTATTCTGCCTTCAAGAAAACTCAGCTGATATTTCAGTTAAAAACTATCTGGTAATTGAGAAGAAATTATCATGGTGTTTCTTGATATTAAACTCAAATGTAAAAAGCTAATAACCTTACAGCACAGGCTAATGGATGTTGGTAAACAGCCCATTAATGTTCATAATATTATATGAATAATCACCTGGTAATAACAGCTGCAATGCCAAGAATGTATGGAGTGGACATTAGGAATCTCCACTGCTTGGTTCCTATAAGACCTCAAAGATAGATTAAAAGGTCTCCTTTGTGATATAGCAAACTTTTTTCTTTTATTTTATCACACATTTTTGAAACATATTAATTTAGATATCTATAAAAAAGTCACTAAGATGTACTTCATTAAGGAACCACTATTTTGTAGTTGAGATAAGTCATAGATTCTAACAACATATCTTTATTTCATTAGTTATCAAAACAGAATTAACTATAATTTGATCTATAAATACTATACGTTTGTCACTCACAATTTTGTCATTATCCATTTTAAATAAATCCATTATTATTAATCAATATTGAGTTAGATATTATTTATATCCAGGTATAAATTTTAAATCGATTTTTTTTTAATTAACTTCCTGATAAAAAACTTCACTTTCCAATTTTTGAATAGAGCCTAATGAATATTTTGTCCCCCCCCCCTATGATTAAGTATTTTATTTTTACAATTAAATCTTTTTTTCTATATATCATTTAACTAATTAAGTTACAAGTGTAAGCTTTCAAGTGATACCAATTTTAAACAATCATTTTTTAAAAATATGTAAATAAATATTTAAATGACATTTTTACTCATAAGAATGGAGTATATAACTATTGAATGTAATTTACCTATTAAAAAAGGGAGATGAATAAAATATTGATATTTGAATTTTGGGTTATTAAAAAAGGATACATTTAGCATTAGTTATCTTCAAAAATAGTTTCTAAAAGTTAATAAATTGTTTATTGTTATTAAATTTTAAAGAGTGTTTTATTTACCATTTTGACAAAAGTGTTTTTTTTACCCAGTAGAAACTGCTTCCAGTTGCCTTAACCTTAATCTATTTCAGGACGACATAAAATTGCCTTTTGGCCAATTCGCCCCCTGGTGAATTTTTTCATAAGTATTACAGGTTAAAATGTGTGTAAAACACCATATTTTATTATAGTAAATTTTTTTGCTAAAAATTTTGTGCTAAAAGGTCTGAAATTCAAAATTCCCACTCTAACAATAGACATAAGTTCTGCCCTGACATGTACCGCCATTGTCTGTTGCCAAGGCTGTAAAACATTTGGCATTTTATGACATTGTAGTTTCAAATGATGCAAAAATATGTTTATTTGTGAATTTATTACAGTTTTAGATATTTAAAAAAAAATAATTTACACTATATTTATTAGATATTAAGAAATATAAATTACTATTAACTTATTTTGACTTGAAATACTTTAATTTCAAAAATGTAATGTTATATTAGCAGCTAATGTAAATATAGCCTAAAGCAAATTAGAAGACTAGCTTTGATGTAAATAATTTACTTTATATTTACGAGTAAGAAAATATTGCAATTTTGCAATAAATATTCAAAAAATTTAAACTTTTAAAGCATAATTCATTAGATATAAGAGAAATAAATAAATATTCATTTGGATGTTTAAAAAGATTAAGAAGAAACAAATATTTCATTGATTTTGTAAACTGAAAATAATCTTTCTAGAAACGATAACATGTAAACTCTTTGTTTTGAATATGATCTCATTTTTTTAATATTTACAGACACAAAATGTAAACATTTAAAATTTATTTCAGTAGTAAACAAAAATATCTATCAAATGATGTCAATTTATTACTTTCTGACAAGTAATAATCATTTTATCATATATTTTACATTGATGTGTGAGACAAAGAAAAACATCAGAAATATCAGAAAAATAGAGAATTTCAGCAGAGTTAATGAACGTTGTAAGAGTTGTTTTTAAAAATAAAGTATTTTCAAAGATCATTTCCTATTAGTGAAGTAGTTTTAGTAAAAATGTCTTTTACAAAAAGATTGCATCATAATGATTAACTTGTAACTCAATTATATTTTTTCTTCACAAATGTATAATATTCAGTAATTCATCTTCAGGCTAAAAAAATCAGCTGATCAGGAAGTAGCTACCTCCTTCATAGCCTTATCATAACAATAGAATACTGTCAGTCATACAAAAAAGTTAATATAATGCTGATACATTTAGTTTGTTTTCAAAAATAATACATTATATTGTAGCAGGAGGGGGAAAGGAGAGCTGCAAGCCATTGCAGGTCTTAAAGCAACATAGAAAAGGTAGCAATTGCAGCATCATTATAACATCTAAAATGTCAAAAAATATAGTGATATCATCACTAAGCCTATGAAATGAATAAAATGGTTAGTAATAATCATCAATGTATCTATCTAAAGTGTGCAGAAAATTGACATTTTGTAAATCAAGTTGCATCAGTTCTGATTAATAATTACTGAATAAGTGATGATGATATGTGCAGAATAATTGTAACTGAACCAATTGAAAAGAATTTGTCCAGGATGAAATGCATCTACTTTTCAGATGTCTTTATTTAAATATTTTAAGAATATTTGGGGGAAAGAGATAATTTTTAGTACATCTAAAAAGGATAACACACATGAAGAAAAAAGAGGAATATAATTGAATTAATTATATCACATGATTATGTTTAATTATATTAATGTTTATCTGGATCTAGAGTTCATATCTTAGCTAGAAATGATATGATAATTTGTAGCTTAATAAATCATTAACATTAGTAAGCTCTTTGCTGATAATTCTGAACACTTTACATAGCTGAAATCTTTTTTCAATATCCAGTGATAGAAATTTTAACTAAAATGTGAGTTTTTGTGTATTATTATTTATAGTGTATGAACTATATATCAGGAATAACTGGGGATAAAATTTTAAAGAGAAAGCATTTATAACCAAACGAAATAATAAGAGATGACTTAACATTTTCCTTGTCAAAAATTCCATTTGGCTGAGTGAGTTAAAACTCTAAACTTTTGATTGGTCAATTACAGAATCAGCAGTAAAGATATATTCATCTTTTAACATTATATTCATTTTAGTTTCATTTGTAAAAACTATATTAATAATTTGTCAGATTATGAAAGTGAACGAAAGTTTTTTCAAAAATAAATTTCTATTTATAATTATAAAAATATTCGATAATGGAAGACCTAAAAAGAAAGTTCATAACAAATTAGAAAGTGCTGCAGATGTCATTGATTTCTTTCTCAATTTTACGTGATGAAAAAGTAAATTAGTCTAAAATCTTAACGATTTTTTTAAAATAATTTTATTTTCAGCATATTTTATCAAAATAATTTATAATATTCAAAAAATACTTTTAAAATGCTCTAAAACTTTCTTTGTCATTTTCAAAATCAAAATCAAAAAATTGGAGCAATGAAAATTGACAAGCACTTTCTTTTGTCCAATATGAGCAACAACAAATCCATGCCTAGGAAAGACTGCCTTCTCCCATTGTTAAAACTTAAATTTGAATATTAATGATTTTTTTACTTGTAAAATAATTCTTGAGGGAACAACATCATACAGTACTTTTTAAAGCTTTAAAATAAGTGTAATTTCACTATGGTAACGTAAAAATTGCCAGTTTTTGAGTGACTCAAAGCTGTGCCTGGCTCTGGGCTGAGAAATCATATTAAAGAAATAGAAAGTATACTAGCATATTTGTACCGTACTGTGTTTTTCTTATAATATGAAAATGAAGTAATAAATTTATATAAAATATATTGATCTTTTCATTGCTTTTTAATAATTTTGCCAAATTTTTAACTCTCAATATATAGGTGTATTTATAGTTAAATTTTATTGCAATATAGTAAAATTTTTGAGCAATTTAATCAAATAAAGCTTCATTGGTGTTAGTGATAAAGTCTTGTCTCCATCATTATCTGTCAAAAAAATTAAATATGTGTTCCATTTAAAATTTTTAAAATGAGTTTGAATTATTTGAAGTTATGCTTTAGAAAAATCCATATAAAAATTATTATTTATTCATTTTTACATAACTTTATAGCCTACTAGCTAAAATGAGGTCTTTTCTTATTTTTAATTCATTTACGTTTAGAAATCTTTTTTTTTTTTTTTTTTAAAATTAATATTTTATTTTTTAGATTAATTTTTTTACTGAACTCATTTTTAGAATGAAGAGTTATTTATAGATTGAAATTACAAAACAAAACTTATCTTGTTTTAATAATACAAACAAGAAAAAAAATCTTAAGTATAATACGATCCACATATCAACATGTTAACTTAATATACATCATATGAAAGGTAGTGCATTTATCTAAAATGGATGTTGTCAAAAAATGACTATACAAAGTCTTAACATTTGTAGATCAAATGCTAATAAATTGATATTGATAAATGCTGAACAAATGATAGATATGGTAACTTGGCCAACTAAAAAGTATTGGTTCAGTATGAAATGAATCATGAGATTCATTTTCCTTCTTAGGATATCTTTATTCATGTTTCAAAAATGTGTGGTGAAATGAAAATTTTAAATATACATGTAAAGTGATAATTCATATATAAAGAAATAACAAGAAATTGGATTAATTATATCACGTGGTGATGTTTAATTGCAAAAAAAGATACATTAATTTTTAATTGAGTTTAGACTAAAAATGATGTATTTTCTAGCTTAACAAATGATTAGTATTTATCATTAATGAATTTATTTAAAATGAATGATATAAAAGTTGTGAGTTCGAAAAGTTTGGCACTTGTATATCAAATTGTAGTAGTTGAATATATATATCTATATAACTAAAAAAAATTACAGCATAAAATATTATATAATATATAATGAAGATTTCTTCAACTATTATACATAAATAATATTACAATTTTACAGAAACTTACATCCAACTGCCAAGCAAACAAAATAACTAGCCAATTTGCTGAAAGCAACATATTAGAAAATTAAATTTTGCTATATTGAACTTCTTTTAATTATAACGCTTGTCTATATAAGGGTTAAATGTTCAGTAAATTTATAATAATTTTCTTTCTTTTTTTCTTTATAATTACAAACTCATATATATATATAATTAAATATGCATATTGCCAAATTGAAAAGATCACATAAATTAATTATTCAAACAGAGTTTAAATAAATCAGCCCCCCCCCCATGTCAGTATTACAATTTTTATCTTTGATATCAAACTAAAATTATTAGTCAATCAGTTTTCTTAAATATTCATCCGTATACAAACATATACAAAATATTTTAATATAATGTTCAAAGCAATTTGTATATAAATACTAAACTCATAATTGATCAGATTTTAATGTGTAAGATAATCATGACATGGACTTATGATATTATTATTTCATTATGACGCTAATGACATAAGATTTATTTTGAATATTTATATTTCAATTGAGGATAAAACTTATAAATTTGAGAAAAAGTTCTTTGAAATGTATAAAGATGAGGTAATTAAAATTTTAATGTGATCTATATCCAGGCTTCATGTTTAACTAAACAGAAAGCAATTGCAGCTTCCCATGAGTTATATCATGCTTGAAATCTTGTCACAACAATCTATCAGTTCAGAAGTTAGGCCAATCATTCACACTATAGATAAATTAGAATATACACTTTGTCAAACAGTCCTTATAGGAAATGTACAATTCAACATCATATATCCATTATTTGTGGAGAAACCACAAACTTATTTATTTATTCTTTAATTAAATATATTTCCATCACACATTGCTGAAACATATGATCGAAGACATATGAGAAAGATGAATGATCCACAAGATATACATTTCATGCTGAACCAGCACTCATTCAGTTGGTCAAGATCACAATCTCTTACACATATCTTCACATATATAGAGATAGCAAATTACTATAAAAAGTGTGAAAGTTATCAAATCTGTCAACATGGATAAGAAATCAGGTATAGATACCTGTATATCATTGATGATACATTATCCATTAAGTAAAAGTTAAAAAATGTATATATTTGGGTTAGGGTTGATAAATGATATGTAACAGTTATTAATATATTTCTAGAAAGTGGTTTGTTTCAATGTTGTACTGCAGAAAATTTGAAACTTATCAATTAAAGTATATATATATATATACATTGTACTGGTTAATGTATTATCCACCCAACATGATCTGAACCCACAAAACCGGACTTCAAACCCAGTTAAACCAAAGAATTAAATCAAAGACCAAACTGAATACAAACCCAACTCACAAGCTCTGAGACCCCTGATCTGACTCTAGCTAATGTACAATAAAATGACTATGGATGTTTCTAAATAAATTCATGTAAGTATGTTTGGGTTGCCAATTTTAGACAGCAAGCATGAATATTAAAATAATTAATAAATAATTAAAAAAATCAAAACCAAATATGTTATAAAATATTTAATAATAATAAATATTTGTTCAAATGTTTATGATTAGCATGATATATTACCGCTAGTTTTTGGAGTGTGAATTACAATTTACAATAAGTAATGACAATCCTGCTCATATGCCAATAATTAATACACAAGTGGGATATATATATATATATATATAATATATTAATACACAAGTGGGATATATATATATATATATATATATATATATATATATGCCCTGACAAGTAGACAAAGGAGAATAAAGATATTTTACTTGGAAAAAAACTATGATTCTAATTTTATAAAAGAAAGATGTGAGATTCAGTTTCCCACATCCATAAATCAATTCATGAAAAGCATGAAGAGTATTTAGGGCATAACTTCAATATTTAACAAACAACTTATTTAAAATTATAGATGAATATAAAGTTGTTTGATTCTAATAAAATCAATTGATTATAATTTATAAGCATAAGAGCAGGTCTTTATTGGAAATGATAAATAAACGGTACTAACGACTTACGAACAGTAAAAACTAATAAGAATTATAATGGTTTGTTGGTGATTTAAGAAGTAGAAGGGTGGCTTGTATCCTACAAGTCTTTTCTGCTCTATAAATAATCCATGGAACACAGGGAAATCCAGGTCAGGACCCAGCCACAAACCTTTGTTGTTCCAAATATAATAATGAGTGAGAGAGGAAGTGATTTCTTCCTATATGTTTATAATAACAATAAGATCACCAATGTGACAAGCCTACAAAGCAGGAGGTGGCTCACGTTAGCAGTGTTAAGAAAGTGATGATTCAGTGATCATCATATTTAATTAATAAAACCCAAATTATATAAGAAATACTTTACGTAATCAAACTGGCTTGGAATAAAAGTGCTTGAACACAATATCATGCCCTGCCTGAATATTAATATAAAATACAAAATTCAAACTAGAATACATTTTTTTATTCCCTTTATCAACCTTTAAAAAAACATTTTAATATTATCAGTATGAATAAATAAGTTTGTGATTCAAATAAAATAGCCGGGAGCATAGGTTATAAAATGAGCTAATAATACTTATCAGCCATTGGTAAAATAGCAAACATTTAATAAATCCTTCAACTTGATAATTAATAGAACCATATTAATTTAGTTCTAATGGGCAATAATTAAACTATAAAAATTAATACAATATTATTTTCATAAGGTAAGTTTAACAAAAGAGATTATTATCGAGTCAAAAGTATTATTGGCATATAATCAAAATAAATGATATTAATAATCATTCAAATAAATATATAAATAAAGTTAATTAAAACGAACCGCCATCATAAGAAAAGAAAAGTTAACAAAATATTAATTTTAAGACTAGAGATAAGAATAGAGAATTACTATACAAATTAAGACATTATAAAATGAGGAGAAATTTCAAACAATAATTAATTTAAGATATGATTTAAGGTAAAGTTCATAAACAGGCCAGAAAGTTGCAGTTCAGAAAATAAAGATATTACCAGTTCTTTCATGGTTTGTTCATTAATTTACATGGCAGAGTCTGATTGGATTTAGAAGACAACATAGGCATGCATTTAATTTATATGAATAGCATTTGTGGATTGGCTTCTTTAATATTTTGGCAGCTCATGATTGGTATGAAAAATTCTAATTAGCAGCTACATGTTGAAGATTTTATGGGAATTTCAGGGTCCAGCAATCAGGTCCCCAAAGATAGCCACACACCATGCTGAAAAGACTATCAAAATTCATAATTAAAAGTGATGTAGCTTCAGGTAGAAACTCTTCTAAAAAAGTAATGGCTTCTTCTCTTCTTGAAACTTCTTTGGGCTATTTATACTTTTCCTGTGGTTTCCTGCCCATCCTGACTGATGCCTTCAGGCTAAAGCTTCTAAAATTATTACAAGTTAAAATTTTCGTTAATTGATTTCTGATCCATTTCTCAGATAAGACTTTCAAATCCATTAACTTTGACTTTGAATTCATTTTCTATTTAGAAAATGAATTTGTAAATCTGAATAAATGATTTTAATTAAGAACTGTCCTTACATTTTAAATTATTATTTTTATAATTAATAAAAATTCCCCATTGTCTTTGGGAAAGGGTTATCTGAAAGCTTATGGAAAGATTGTAGCTTTTAATCACAGAAATTTGAAGAAACTGGTAAAAGTAAAATTAAAACATTCTTATGCAATGAAACTTTATAACAAATATATATATTTAAATATTCATAAATATATACGTACAATCCACACAATTATAATATATGTTTTCATGAATAATTTTATCATGAAGTTATTAATAATATTAGTAAGGTTAAACATAAAATAATTGTTTTTAACAAATGGTTAAATAATAATGTTTTAATCGAAACCAGTGTGTATTGAATAGTATAAAGCCCCATTACATTCGGAAATTCACTGTTAGTGATAGGGTTTGAAGTACGCTAAAGGTGGGATCTCATGAAGCTCAGATTGAACTTAGATCTGACTGCTTCAATATATATATATATATACTGAACAAATAATGAAGATATGTGTAAGAGATTGTGATTTTGGCCAACTGATAAGGGCTGGTTCAGCAGGAAATGCACATCTTGGGGCTCATTTATCCGATTCACATATCTTTGATTATATGTTTCAGTAATGTGGGATGAAATTGTACTTAATTAAAAAATGTGTATTGAAGCAGTCGGATCTGAGTTCGATCCTAGCTTCATGTTATTTACGCTAAAACTAACCTTAAATTTCCGATGCAATGGGGCTTTATACGTTCAATCCACGCTAATTTAATATATATAAATTCATGAATATTTTATCATGAATTTATTTAGAGAATTGATCCAATTTAAACTAAACTAATTAATTTTACTACGTATTTGAAACAAGTTATTCATTATGAAAATTAGCGTGGATTGAACGTATAAAGCCCCATTGCATCGGAAATTTAAGGTTAGTTTTAGCGTAAATAACATGAAGCTAGGATCGAACTCAGATCCGACTGCTTCAGTATATGAAGTTGAATTGAAACATGTCCTACATGGATAGCTTGACAAAGTGTATATTTCTAATATATTTAGAGTGTGGAAGGTCAGTATGACTTCTGGTATGATGGATGATTGTGATAGGAATGCAAACGTGATATAACTCATTGGAAACATCAGTTAGTTCCTGTTCAGTTATATATAACCTAAGCTATTTACTTATTATTTACATATAGTATAACTGAATTTTCACTTCCTGCTTCAATAAATCTTTTAAAAGATATTAATATTTGTAGTAAGAATTTACTTTGAAGCTCAAAAACTTGTAAAAATTGAATCTTTTTGAGTACACATGTATTTGGATGAATTATAGATGGCTGAAAATTGCTTGCATTTTAAAAAAGTTTATCACATAGTGAATTCTATTTTTGCTCATCAATTTAATGAAAAAAATATAGATGTGATACATAAATTGTAGAAGCACTTCTTATAACAAAAATGTTCATATATTTGGGATATAAGTGCTTTCTCTATGATCTTGAAGATCTGTGTAACTAGGCATATTAATTAGTATTACACAGTAGATCAAACATTATTTTGGTGTACTCGTTCTTATGAAGATATTTAAATTCGAATTCAAATAATAACTTTTTTAACAGCACTTGAATAAATAAGTTTTTGTGATTCCTTGATATTTAAAAGATTAGATATTTGAGCTATATTGAATGAGATTCTGGTATTTGGATTTATTTATTATCGTCTTAACTGTAATGCCAAGAAACTTATTTGTAATCCAATGTACCATTCGATGTCAATGTTTTTCTTGTATTATTAGTTACCGTAGAATCCAGCATATGCTTAGAATATAATCCCATTTAAATGTTTCATATCTATCCTATTTTAATACTTCAAATACACACATATATGTTTCATACATATAAACATAAACATTTACTTTTGGCTCCAAATAATTCTGACATTCATATAATATTTACTGAGTCATAAATTTAAACAGTGTGAGGGTAATATGTTCGGCTTTATTTTTGTGTAATAAATACTGTCCACATAATGTTTATTATAAATCATCATTAGTAATTTTGTAAATGAAATTCATGATCACTCTTGATTTATTAATCATTATTATTATAACATCAAGTGTTTTGTTTTAATTATAATTTTTTTCCTGAAAATCTAAATAAATAGTATTTAACAATTTTTGTTTTTAGATACAATTTTATTAAATTAACAGTCATATAATTTATTGTAAATAATTTTAAAACGTGCAATTTTTATTTGTTGAAAATAAATGTATAATTAATATTTAAATCTGATTACATTTTGTTGTATAGTTGTTGGATTCATTTATTTGATACAATTGACTTAAGAGTCTCAATTGCTTAGGTGTATAATTAATTCCATGGAATAACGATTCTGGAATCCTTCTATTTCAATAGTCTAATGTATGGTATCGATATTTTAGTATATTATTAGATAATTAATATGAATATATCATTTGATTGATGATAAGATATTTTATTAAAATGTGTTTTTAATCCACTCCTGAAAAGATTCTCCTTTAAATCGATAATTATTTTAAATGTTTCAAGATTTATTTTTATTAATTATCAAAGCTTTATTAATTACCTTTGTGAATCAACTTTAAAATTATGTAAATCATAAACATTCAGAAAGACTAATAGTTAAAAGTAGAAAAACCCTTTTTACATCTCAACCAAAAAGTGAACACATTTTCTTTTATCTGTTTCATGGCAAATTCCGATTTACCCCAGATTAGAACTTACATTTAACACCATGAAAACTTAGGTACCTCGTTGTATTTGAATGATTTGTATGCTGGTACTTTTATTTCAATCTCGTGGTATATACTTAAAAAATTAATGGTAAATATATATTTAGTATTAATTTTTGATTATAAATGACAGGAGTATCAGTAAAATATAAAACTCTATATTTCAACGGTTCAACAAGCAAACTTAATTTTTTTCAAGAGGGCTGCATTTGTTGAACTTTTATTATTATTATTATTATTATTATTATTATTATTATTATTATTATTATTATTATTATTATTATTATTATTATTATTATTATTATTATTATTATTATTATTATTATTATTATTATTATTATTATTATTATTATTATTATTATTATTATTATTATTATTATTATTTATATGCCAAATGCGTTGCTGGGTAAAGAACCCTGGCGAGCTTAACCACTAGGCCATCAACGCCTGACTGTTGAACTTTATTTGACCAGCTGAAATAATTGTAAGGATCGTTTCTGTTTTTGTATTAAGTTGTTTGTAAATAATTTAAAGGATGTTTTTATTTAATAAATATAAAATATATTCATTCTTATAAATATATGTTGTTTTTAAAAAGTTTTAAATTTGTATTAGTGGTAAAAAAGAAAGTAAAAACTAGTATTTTCAATAAGTAAATATTTTTAAAAAAAAAAATACATAATTATTATAATTTTTTCATATTAAAAATTAATTCTAGTAATAAATTTGTTTAAAAAATAGTTACATTTGGCAAAAAATATCATTCATACTGAAAGAAAATTATATAAAAATTAAATTTTGCAAAGTTGACATCATTTTAATTATGGAGCTTGGGAGCATAAGGTTTAAATGTTTGGTAAGTTTATAATAATTTTCACTCTTCTATCCTTCATAATTATATTTACACATAACTAGTAAAATAAAAAAATCATCTAACATTAAATACTACAAATAAAAATTTATACAAACATTCTTTCATGATCATGGAATAGTCTATTAACAAATAGATCATCTCAAGTTAAAATAATGTTATATCGTTTTTTTATTTTATAGATGTAATTTAAATGAGCACATTTATAAACTGTGAACAATGCATAAGTTAACTATTCAAACAAACTTCAAATGAATTAGTTAAAAATTTGCTTGTAATATAACTTTCACTTTTGATATCAAACTAAAATAAATATCCAATTAGTTTTTTTTTAGACATTTTGTGGACTGTAACATGATTTGGTTACAAATTCATATCTAGTAATTTAACATAATGTTTATAGTATTTTGTGCATAAATACCAAACCAATAATTGATCAGATTGTAATTAATGTGTTAGATAATCATGACATGGGTTTGCAAACATTAAATGTAAATATTGTAAGACCATATTTAAATTATTTCATGCTTTCACATGTAATTAGGCTTGAGTTTGATATTTCTGTACAAATGGCTTTCTACATTATGTTGTGATACTAGCTCTGAAATTTCAGGAAGATGATGAGTTGTGTTAAAAGCCATGAAATAATTGCTCTAAGAGTCCAGGGTAATTCAAAAATGATAATTACATATTACAAGCCATTTGATTGTCTGGTTTCTTTAAACATTGCATTCCTATGTTTAATATATATATATATATGAAAATAAAGTTACCGTTAACACTAACTGAAATAATCATACAAATATCACAATCATTATACAATTACAAATATCTAGTAATGCCCTCTGTTTAAAAGTCTATATCTCAATAACAGCAAAGTTCAAAATGATACCAATTTGAAGTTGTATGCTAAACGATATATATATATATTAAATTGGTATATATTTGTTTAAAATATTGTTACTGTATTAATTATTGTATTGTTTTGAATAGTTATATATATTTTATTATAATTGGAATACAGACATTGATTAATAATTTATATATATATATATATAATATTGTAGAAGTAAAATATTTTTTTACACATGCATTATAAAATAGATGTGCACTCTCCTCTCAATAAATGTTTTAAAAGCACAAGTGAACCACCTATTCTTAGAGCTTACTCTGATTTTTAAATTAGCATATTACTTGCATAATTTTAAATAACTTAGGATACAGTAAGTTTCTCATGTTTAACTATTAATGACATTGAATCTTATTAGTTGGTATATATGTAGTAATTGATAATATAGTGATTTGTATACTTATAAAATATCATGCAAATCAACAAATAAATAGACATGCAGTATACCATCAATAAATATTATATATATATGGAACAGAAATAAACTATTCTCCTGCAAACATCAAGATAAAAATAAACAATTTAATAAATAAATGTATTCTTTAAGCTTGCCATTTTTAAATGAGTTTTCATTTGTTATTATTGATAGAAATTTGAGTCAATATTACATATTAACCAGATATAAATATGGCATTAATAATTTTGAACTTACAATCAACATTACAAAGAATAGAGACAATCTCATTTTCAACAAACCTTGCATTAATCATCAAATAGAAATTAAGAAATGCAAATATCAAATGAGTATAAAATTGAAATGAAAGTAAAACATGTTGCTTCAAGCTATGAATAAGTAACACTTGGTATGTTTTCAAATGATAAAGAACAGAATGCATCCTCTTATTATTTAAGTATGTGTTTTTTAAATAAATTTTCATTTTCAAACATTGTTGGACATTATGTTTTTATTTAATTATTAATATAAGATTTATTAAAAGTGAAAACCAGTCTTCATCCTTTACATAATTGAATATAAGTTCAACATTATTAATCTTGCATTTATTTCTGACTTCAAGGATATTGTCTGTCAAAAGGTTAATTTTTGAAGGCCTAATAAAACAGATGGGCCAACATATAAAGTCTTATTTATTCAGAGGTAATTAGAAAGTGGTTTCTAATACTGTTTCAGTTTTACGTTACATTATGCTATGTTTATTTTATACTTATGTACATACAGTTTTATCTATTAGCATATCAACTAAATGATGAATGCTGTCCAAGTTTAAGCTAGTTTCTGTGATCAACAGCTTTTCTTTAAAATATCATTTTAGTAAACTTTCTTATTTTATTCATCCATTTTACATGTGGCATTTTTAAAAATCTGATATTGGAATCCAACTTATGATTTCAAATATTTTTATCATCTTTTCTTCTATTAATATGTCTAACCCACCTCTATTTTAGTTTCTTAATACTTTCAATTTTGTCAGTGATATACGTTCATTCTTTTACCATGTATTTTTCATTCAATCCAACCCCCCTAATCACTACATACAACTCTTTACACTTTGTTGGATGACTATATATATATATAATAATTCACTAGAATATAACTACAAAAACTTTAAAAAACGCCTATATAAAATTGAAAATTAATATCCTTTACTATAGCCAGCTTTGGCGTATTCCGTCATCTTAAGTAGCAATACGTTAATATTTAAATATTATCAAACTCTCACACCAGTAACGCTCCCGCGTGAATTACATACTTTCCATAAATTGTGAATCTTAACACAATTTCACTGTTTATTCAATACAGTATCCGTGCTATTTATAAAATAGAACTCCTTAATTTTTTTTTCTTCAAATCATTTTCCATATGCAATATATATATAAATTAGTAATCAACGTCTGTATTCCAATTATAATCAAATATATATAATTCTTCGAAAAACAATACAATAATAGATATTTGTTTTGAAAAAATATTATATACTGTATTCATTATTGTATTGTTTTTCGAAGAATTATATATATATCCACACATTTTCAAATTAGATTCTTATGCTAATGCTGTCACTATCAAGCCAGCAACATCTAAAAAAAGAGAATAATAATACCACTAAAAACATTGTAATATATATATACTTCTACTCACAGGAGAATGTATTTGAAAAGTTTAAATAACGTTTACAATTTTCTATATAAAAATTTAAAAATTTATATTAAATGATGGAAATAGGTTATGGTATAAATAAAATAAAATTAGTATTATTAGAAACCTTCATATATATATACACCAATATCATCGCTTGACATCTTTTATTTCCTTCAGTCAAATTCTACTTGTAATTTTTTTTACAATCTTCCCACCCTGCTTTTTAGATGCTTTTGTCAGATATCTGTAATAACATTTATTATTAAATCATTATTACGTTTTTTGTTTTTATTAAGTGACATGTCAACATATAAAAATCACCTATTTTTAAAAACTGTCATTTGCTTTGTTTCTCAAAACCGCTGGCTATTTTTATTTTTAGCCATATCCCTGTTTACACATTAGCTTTATTTTATATATTTGTTCTACTTTTAAATTATTCTTAATCCATTTTGTTTTCATAATTTCCTTGAAAATAATCTTTTCTTACTTAATCTTTTCAATGCTAATCTTATCTTTCCAACTTAACCGTTTTTCTTCAAATCTACATTTTCAAAATCTTTTTTACATTAAACAAGTTATTTATCTGAGTATATGTCTATTAGTTATATTAATCTGTGAATTATTATATACATAAATTATATACGTAATGGTAAACTAAAAAGTAATAAATTAATTGCATCTTCTTACATTAAAAACTCTTTTCTCTCTTATTATGTGACTGATATTTAACTAGCATATTAGTAATAGTAATTAACAATTATTAACTGACTAGATACAGTATATTATTTTACTGAAAGTGCATAACATATAAGGTTTTCAAATAATTATAATTTCAATTATGTGAATTCAAAACAAAAATAGGAAGTTCAAAGAAAAAACAAATTTTTTTCTCCCCCCCACCCTATGTCATAGCATCGGCCGGGAGGCGAACCCACAACAACTGTCTGCAACCAACTGCTTGCTTGCAAGGCTGCTGCACTGACCTTTCTCTAACAATGCTTGACAAAACAAATTTATGGCAGTATTTATCAGAATTGCTTATTTTTTTTGTTTCCTCAATAAAAATGTAATTTTGTTACATTTTAATATATATATCAGCTGTTAGTCTAATTGGTATATAATGTTACCACTAGGAAAGTTTTTGTTTACATATTTCATTATTTCATCTAAAACTGACAAGCAATAAATTGAAAAATTTCACTAATGTCAATTGTTAAAGTGTAGCTATAAAAGAAATATGATCAATTTAAGATCTTCACACTTTCATTCCAAAGTGCTTAAAATTGGCTTATATAAATGAATATAGGTAAAAGGATAACACACAGTCTGTTCTTATCTTTTCAAAGACTCTATCTTGTGCTTTGAATTGAGACTATTTCACATGCTCAAAAAAGCAGCATTGAGTTGTTAATCTAATTAGTATATAATATAAACCACTAGGAAATTTTGTATATATATTGTGCCAGTTAGGAAGCTCCTTCAAAGTTCTGATTAGGTATGTATAGTATTTAAATTTTTTTGTTCAACTTGTTATTTCACTCTGAAATCACTAACAGAAAAAAACAAAATGAAAACAACTTAACTTTAGGAAAAATATTTTATTAAAATAATACTATTTACTTGCACATTAATGAAAGATTAATATGTTACATTTTTTCAAAGAAAGAATCATAACTGGCTATGAATATGAGAAGTACATCTTCTTGAAAGCGCTCTGCCATTTAATTTAGTTTTCTATTTATTGTTACAGCTTTACGTTGGAAATGCGATAGCACGGTTTAATATCATATTGAAGACAAACGTAAAGTATAAATCTACAAGTTATTACTTAATATTTTATATGTAGTAACTTATATGTGCAGACATATTCTGTATTATATAAACGTTATTACTCAAGTCGAATGATATCCATGAGAAAAAAGTGATATAGCAACAACAAAAAAAAATTATAGAAAGATATTCTTTTTGTTAAAATAACAGATCGATAAATGGGATTAAAAGGAAAACTCTTTTATTATCTTCTCTGAACACTCTTACTTTTTGAGAGAATATACACACATATATTCCAATAAACTACCAAGAAGAAACTATATTCTAATTAATGTATCTATTTGCTGAAATGTTTATATTCATAAAACCAGTTATAAAAAAACAATAAAAAGGGAGTGATACATTCAAACACATTGAGTCTGTTTGTTAAGGGTCATGAATTTAAATTAAGATCATCTAATGAATAAATTCACGACTTCCAGCTCACTATAAATTTGTTTTATTTTTAGTAAAATATTCTGTCAATTTACCATTCGAATTTAGAAAATACGCGGGTGAAATGAAATAATCACACACATATTAGAAGTAAAATGTTAGTTGTTATACATAAAATAAAATGCCAATTTCATAAAAGAAAACAAATTAATTTGAAACAACTACTCTAAGGATCATTCACTAGAGAAAGAGAATAAAATATCAAATATACCTAGTTGGAATCACAAAACTGTAGTAGCCTATTATATCCTACTGAAAACATACTTATCTTGCATATATTGGAATTCTCACACCTATATTACAATGTTTGTGGAAAACATAGTAGATAGATGAATACTTATAGACATTAAAAGAAATTATGATACTGCAAGCTTATTAAATAACACAGGAATTAGTGTTTATTAAGATTTACTTTAGGGTATATATATATATCAGGTTTTTACGTATATAAAACTTGTTTTGTTTTTCATATATATATATATAACAAAGAATTCAAGTTATATGTCATATGACCTAATTTAACAAGCTTGTATTACAAATGTTATATATAGAGCTGAAAAATAAACCCTTAACAAGCTTTATAGAATATCCCAATGCTAGACTGGTTTCTGATACTGGCTTCTTTAGTGAGGTGCTAGGATAGGCAAGCATTGGATTAAAAATACCAAGACAAGCTCAGCACTTCATCTAATGGATAACTATTAAGTAGAAAATCTACTTATTTGCGAGCACTATATATAACATTTGTAATACAAGCTTGTTAAATTAGGTCATGTGACATATGACTTGATTTCTTTGTAATTTTATTTTTTGCTATTAAGACTATGGTGATTTTATATTGGTAAAGTTATTAATATATGGTGTATCTGAACTTGGTTCAGTCCCATATAACTATTTAAGGTAGATAGTTGTGTTGGAAGACATATGGACATCTGAAAATTTCAGATTTTCTTCTTAATAGTTACCATTAGATAAACTGCTGGGCTTATCCATTTTTAATTTAATTCTTGAATATCTTAGCACCCCACTGAGAAAGCCAGTAGCAGAAACCGTTCTGGGATTGGGGATATTCTGCAAAGCTTGTTAAAAGCTTATTTGTAAGCCATATATATATATATATATATGGCTAGATATTTATGTAAAAGGTATTTACTTTATTTATATATATATATATATATATATATAAATAAAGTGAATTACATAAATACCTTTTACCTAAGCACAAAACTATTGTTGGATAAATTATATTGGACTATGTCAAGAATTATAATCAAATTCTTAGTGTTTTTATTGTTTTATTTTGGATACCTACAAATTCTTATACCAATTTGACCACTTTACCCAGTATAGTGATTATTTAAATGCTAAATGTTTAGTGATGTTTTCAAGTTTTGTCTTTAATTTTATTCAACTTATGTTAGATAGAAGTATTAAGAATGATTATATGTATAATGTTCATAAATTACACAATCACATTTACATATTCAATTATAGGAAACTGCCTTGAACTACAAAAGAATAAACAACTATTGAACAACAAGATAATTTATTTAGGTTTAACATCAACATACACCACAATAAGTTATAATCCTTAATACTAAATCATCACAAGTTAAATTATGCTGAGTGTGTACCTTCCTTTAATTCATGCTAAGGACCTTGTTTAGAATCACTCATAGTGTGAATACACACATACTAGTTATTATAAGTTAATGTTATTTAATATGCAATTCCATTATCTGTATTCTAGTTACCAATGTAAATAAAATATTTATCTATTAAATTAAAATCCTAGCATTAGTTATTTCAATTTATGTTATTCAGGTAGATCTATGCAACTGAACACCACTTCATATCATCAAAACTATTTACTAACAATGGTAGATTTAGTTATTAGAAGTAGCAATATTTGCTAACCAAATAAATTCAAGTTGTGATAGTGTGAGGGGATTAGGTTACTGTAATATGCATATGATTTTGTTGTCATCAAGCATAGTTCTTTAGTCTTAAATTATAAATTTCATAAATATTAGAAAAGTCTCTAGCTCATGGGCCTTGCAAATTATAGATTTCTCATATAGGTCTCTCATTTTGGAGGATGCATGAGGTAGATG
Organism: Epiperipatus broadwayi; assembly: GCA_028023455.1. Classification (NCBI taxonomy): domain Eukaryota; kingdom Metazoa; phylum Onychophora; class Udeonychophora; order Euonychophora; family Peripatidae; genus Epiperipatus; species Epiperipatus broadwayi. Next base: position 6,318,870 of record JAQFVV010000063.1, on the reverse strand, counting down.
TTCTTAAATCAATTGTATAACTATCTCATACCTATTTTACCAAATCATACCATTATATATATATATATATATATATGGTATGATATGGTAAAATATATGTTAAAACGAAGATATATATATATATATATATATATGTTGATAGAAAGATTTTCATGGGTTGCATATATAAAAGACACATTTTGCAAGTTCATCCATGTTAAAAAATTTAAATATTGATATACTGATAATTCAACTTCATCACACAAGTCATCCACTGGGTGATAAAAGTAGAAAGACAGTTATTTGAAAAAAACGTTATTAAGTTACACCAATAGCAAAAATGTTAAATTAAGAATGTTTTTTTAAAAAAAATCTTTCTAGATAGGAGGAAGTTTGCATGTATCATCTCACTTATTGATACAATCTGGCCTTTTAAGTATCTCAATGGCTTCTCTAATTTTGCACTGGTAGAGATTATCACATCTGGATATGATCCTTGTACTAGAAAAATCAATTTTATGACCTGAATTTATAGTATAAAGTGAGGGTGCTGATGATGATGAGTGTTGTTTAACTAAATTAGAATGCTAATCTCTCCTAATACTGATGTGACAATTACTCATATCTATGTAAGAAGCTTTACAATTTTCACATGAGATTTGATAAACACCATGAGATTCAAAAGGGATTGAATCCTTAGGCTTGGTTATTATATAGCTGATCTTTTGATGAATAGAAAATGCTGTATCTATATTATAGCATTTTAATATACATCTAATACTGTCTGTAGTTCCTTTTACATATGGAACACAAATCCTAATAGCTGATTTATCATTTTTTTGTTTCCTATTTTGTCCATTTTGGGCTTGAAATAAGGCTTTTTTATAAATTTATAATTATAACTATTTACTAATAAAACACTATTGAAGGCTACAGAAACTATATGAGTCAAGTGTTTTATTAGCAAATAGTTATAATTATAAATGTATAAAACAAGTCTTATTCCAAGCCCAAAATGGACAAAATAGAAAACAAAAAGTTGATAAATCAGCTATTAGGATTTGTGTTCCATATGTAAAAGGAATTACAGACAGTATTGGATGTATATTAAAGCACTATAATATAGATACAACATTTTCTACTCATCAAAACATCAGCAATATAATAATCAAGCCTAAAATTCAATTCCTCTTGAATCTCATGGTGTTTATCAAATCTCATGTGAAAATTGTAACACTTATTATGTAGGTATGAGTAATAATCACATCAGTAGTAGGAAAGATGAGCATTCTAATGCAGTTAAACAATATTCCTCATCATCAGCACTCTCACTTCATACTATAGATTCAGGTCATAAAATTGATTTTTCTAATAACAGGATCATATCCAGATGTGATAATCTCTACCACTCCAAAATTAGAGAAGCCATTGAAATACTTAATAGGCCAGATTGTATCAATAGGCAAGATGATACATGCAAACCTCCTCTTATTTGGAAAGATTTTTTTAAAAAAATATTTTTAATTTAACATTTTTGCTATTGGTGGAACTTTAACATTTTTTCAAATCAGTGATTGTAGCGCCTCTACAACCGTCTTTCTATCTTTTACACCCAGTGCATGATTTGTGTGATCAAATCAAAACGTCAGTATATCAATATTTAACTTTTTTTTTTTTTTTAGCAAGGATGAACTTGAAAAATATGTCTTATATATATATAAGTATACCCCTTCTATTTATGCATATGTAAAAAAGATTAGAGAAAAATGATACATGAGAGGGAAAGAAATCGTGCAGATAAAAACCATTTTTTAATGAGGAAGGGAAAACAAAATTCCATACCTATATTTAATGGGCATTTAATGTATATATGTTGTATATTATAGTAGCATTTTTTGTTTACAAAATAAACTGCTACTTCTAAATATATTTTATTATTTAATTATATGGTTGCAATATAAGTTTTTACTTGTCTCACATAATGATGTAATAACATCGAACACATATCATCATCTATATTTTGACAAATTAGTTCTTCTTCTTAAATGTTACCCTTGAGAAAGAAGGGTTAATCAAGTTATATTTCTGTTTATGAAATGGTATAATTAACCTGCTGAGTTCTACTGTGTCAATATTTGAGCTCAGAATCTGTCTGCGTCACCACTCCATACTCAAATTTTTATTTTTGATATATAACATTAGATCATTAATCAAAGGCCTATATTTTAAACAACAATATTCACAATATGTTAGCGTTAAATACAATTTTTTTTTTAATATGTAATGTTAATAATCTTTATTTGTTATATTCCACTTTCCTTTTAAGACTAAATATCTACATCTTTACAAGTCTGATTAAATCTGTCAGCCAAATAATAAACTAGTTTTAATTGAAAATAAATATTAACACGTAGAATCAATACTATGACATTTCTTAAGTAAATATATAACAGTATATATAACCATTATATTTTTGCTCATACATCTACAACAATTTTTGTTTTCAAATTCTAGAGTAAAAAGTAGGATGTGCATTATATAATGTAGTACAGGAACTTACTGTTAATCAAATAATAGAGGTACTACATAACAGATTTGAGTTTACAGCTGTGTTGAATATATTATAATTAGAAAAATCCAAACAGATTATTTTCACTATTTATTAAAATTTGTGATTAAAAAAACGTCTATTACTATTTTTTATAAACAGAAACGTTCCAAACAATTTTCAGTATTTGTGATTTTTACAAAAGAGCATTTCAATCAAAGTTCATTGTTTATCATTTTTGAACAAACAATTTATTTTCACAACTAACAATGAATTAAAATTGAAAATTTCTATTTGTAAACAATCCTTTCAATTAATATTTTGATGAATGGGTTTTGTATATTCAGAAAATTTGACAATTGAACAACAACAAAGTACCATATGGTTCTTTTATCATTTACCGATTGCATCCTGAAGAAATTTTTACCACCTTTCTTAGATTTTCACTATGATTTTGTACATATTTACATTTTGCTATGTTTTTTAAGGGGTTCTTTAATTATAAAATTGCCAGTGAAGATTCAATGCAATTTGTTTAGATGATGTAAATAAAAGAACAATGCTATGGATGGATGAATTCTCATTTTTACTGCCCATATCATAGCTACAATCTACTTAATCAATTAGAAGCTGTAATGATTCTTTTGATACTCTGACATGAATAATAGAGCTGAGTATATATGCCATAGTAAAGCTGCTACTCTTTTTTGTCATGGATTTACATATAAAGACAGTTATAAAGTTTACTGAAAAACTTTTTAATATAGTAGTTGTTACATTCAAATTTTATGGCAAAGTTTGCTCACATATGATTTCCATCAAAGCAAAATGCCAAAATGTGGGTTCTTTCAAGGATCCATCCAAATAGAAAAATGATATTTTTTGGAGCACCAAAAGTACAATAAAGAGGAAATGCTATCAATAAAGCAATTTTCTCATGAGATCAGATGCTCCATGTTATTATCACTAAAAATCACAGATCTCAAGTAAAAGGACTTAGATGTTGAACTTGAAGTGATGGTCTACTTCGTATTATTTATGCCTGCCATATTGAATGAAGGATACTCTGCATCTCAGTTTTGAACAAAATGTGCATTTTTCTGTCATCCAATCTAATAAAAGGTAGGCATATGCAGACATAAAGTCTAGGGGATTCTCACATTCAACCATGAACTTTCAACTGCATTATGTTGATGCAGATTGGATACCCACATGGAACTAGTGATGAACAGAGGTATCAAATGCTTTTAGACTGTTATAGAGAATTATTCCACAACTGCATTTTATGGATTCCATAACTTAAATAAAGGAGATTTGGCTTCTTGGCGGTATTATCTAATTATTGGTTATTGCTGCTTTTAAATTCCTGCTGATATCAGGTTTACCTATCTTTTGGCCAATCAACTTTTTCATAGAGAAAAAATATAAGAGTGAAAAAAATTGTTTGGTCTAGTCTTATATAATCTAATATGTGACCATTATTTTTTGATAAACATGATTTTTTATTTTAAATTTTACTTTTATTTTAAGAGTTAAATTCATATTTTTAAACTGCCTTGTAAATTACCTCCAGCTTAGTTTCTACTTTTGTTTTTGGTTTTTGAATTTACTAATATTGCATACCAAACATCCCTCTCTTAAAATTTTTTTTATTACAAGAGTAAAAATAATTTTTAAATTAAATATAGTATATGTGTTATGTTTTAAGTTTTTCTTACACTTAGAATTCTCTTTTTTAATTAATTATACTTTTATTAAATTTTTTAATTTATTGCAGGACAAACTAACATAAGAAGTTAATGAAACCCTTTTCATGTCAGTTAATAAATTATTGTTCCAATGTTCTATTAATATATTAATAATCTTGTGCCATTTGATGGCACAATAACACCTTTTCAATGAGAAACAAAATAGAGTCAACATAACAATTCATAACACTTTCATCATTTATTGACTGATGCTGTTTTTAGCTGTCACTTTTGTCCTGCTTAGCCACTTTTACATGAAATTGTAAGCTGTGATTGTTTTTTTTATTATATGTCTTATTTTTGCATTATTTATCTTTTCAACATATATGTATTCAAGTGTATCAGTGTTATGAGATAGTGTGCAGAATGGTGAGTCATGTGAAAGTCTGTGCTCATATACCCTATATATTACATATATAGACACAGGTATATATAGGCCTGTGTGTTTCAGTTATTACATAAGTAGAGATGTCTGACCATCTCTTCAATGTGTATTAAATGGATTATGTCCTGTACATGGGAGGTCAGATTGACCTTAGGTCAACATGGGTGTGACAAGAATCTCAGCCTCAGGATGGTCTTTGAGCATTTCATCATCAGATTTTTAATTGGATGGATGGTTGAAGAGTTGGAGTGTGGAGTAGATAGAAGCCTGTCCATTAAAGTATGAGATTTGGCTATCTTAATATATATCTGAGCACTTATGGCAGATATTTGTGGAGATGATAATCTGGATCAACTGATGATTGCTGGTTTAGCATGAAATATGTATATTGGTGATTATTTATCTTTTCAACATATATGTGTTCGAATGTATCAGTGTTATGAGATAGTGTGGAGAGTTGTGGTTCATGTGAAAGTCCGTGCTCATATATCCTATATATTACATATATAAACACAGGTATATAATAAGCCTGTGTGTTTCAGTCATCCATAGTAAAATATTTTTATCATAAAATTGGAAAGAGAAATGCAGGAGTTATACAAAAAACCCAAAAATACCGCCAGGCATTTGATGTGAACCATGCTAATATGAATATCCTACCCCATCTGGATGAATTTAGTCAATGTAATATTTTAAAGAGATAACTTTTAATTAAAAGAAGCTTATATTTGGTTGCCAGCATTAAAATAAATTAATGCACTATTTCAATGATAAAGGTAATGTGATCCAAAATCTAACTCTCCAGCTGATTATGAAATATCTATTTATAATTTTATTTTTCATTGAATGCCGAAATGCTTATTTCTAGGCAATTAGCATAAATGTGATTTAAGAATAATATAAAAATCACTTTGAATAAAGTGATGAGATTTTAAGAAAATAATAATAGTAATAATAATAATAAAACTGTTAAAATTTGTTTTTGTTTTTCCATAACATACTGATTCCAATTATACATAGAAAATAAAAAAAAAGATTAAAAAAAGAAAAAAAAATACTATATAAATATCTAAAATTAATTAATTCACATAATAAAAACATTTACAGTTCATTTGCATATTTTTTAAAGCCTTTCATTAATAAATAAATAAATAAATTAATTAATTATATAAAATGTCTTATTGGTGTTTTTCAGAGTCAGTTTATTTTATAAATATTTTTTTATATATTTTATTTTTCTATGACTTAACTTATATGATGTTTTCTCAATTCCTGCTTGATCTTTTGGGTGATGATTTTTTTTACTGTTCATTGGTGAATGAATTTATTGTGAATCATCAAGAGATAATTTGGCAGAAAAGTATAATTGCTATTTAGTTCATAAGTAAATGTTTGGCAACAGACTAAAGATAGGCAAATTTAACTGGTCAGAGTAACATTTCCACCCATTTAGAACACAGTGTAGCTAGTGATGGACAGATTTACCAAAGGCTTTTAGTCTGCCATAAATAATATTTTATAAGTGTATTTGATGGCTTCAATAGCTTTAGACAACTTTAGATTTGGCTTCTTAAGATTTGGTATTAGGTAATTATTGGTCACTGCTGCTTTCATTTTCTTGATGATTTTAGATTTAATTAATCAATTTTTTCAAAGGAGAGAAAAATATATTGACGCCGTCTTATATACCTATGACCACTGTTTCTTGTAAACAGGAATTGTTTTATGTTAATTTGTACTTTTATTCTAAAAATAAAATTTAAATTTTTAATCTTCCTTTGAAATTATCTCTAGTTCTTTGTGCTCTAATTTTAAATTCACTAATGTTGCTTAGAAACCATTATCACTTTAAAAAATTTTATTACAAAAATAAAAATAATTTTAAAATCAAATATAGTACACATGTTTCATGTTTTTCTTAATGTATAAAAAGTACACAGAATATAAAATACATCAGATAATAAAATGTATACTTTACAATTAGAATTTTTTTATTTTTATTAATTACACTTTTATTAAAGCTTATAATTGGGCAAAGTATATGTTAATACAAGTAACTAATAAAAACTCTTTTCATGTCAATTAATAAAATTTTATTCCAATGTATTATATACATATTAAGTGTTTGTGCCACTGGATGGCAGATTATATATAATCATAATTATGGTTATGATACATGGAAAATATACTTTGTTTACTTAATTACATTTTACTTTTTATTATCTGTTATATATATATCAAGCATAAACTATAATTATATTTTTTATATTTGAAATATATGTCATAAATATTGAAAAAATATGTTAATTGCTTATGCTTGTTGGTCTAATTAGATCTTTCAATTAACCTAAGTCACCCATGTCGTCACATATGTCATGTGATTGCTTTATATTTATTTAAGGAATATTGCAAATTTATCTTATAAGTAGTGTTTAAACAAGTGTTTCTTTTTTTTTTTTTTTTCAAAATAATCTTTATTTGCACTAAAAGTAAAATGTACATTGTAATATAGAGCTCATGTTTACAATTATGTCTGACACATTAAAGACTAATTAGTTATTAAATTAGATGATGAGTACAGGATTAAAAGTAAAATTTTATGTTATGTTACTTATCACGGGTAATCTATTTGGCATATAAATCCCATGATGTGTAAAGTTTGAGTGTCATGAATAAATAATATACATGGCCATTGCTAAATATTTAATTGACTCCATGTTTGCTCAGCAAGACTAGGCAGGCATGTTCTTAGATCACTTTCTTTAGCTTTATATAATAACTTTAAAAAAATGTCTTCAATAGGACCCGCCAACTCTCTATCAAATAATACCTTACATCTAATCTTCCATATGATAATAATAATAACTTTAAATAAAACCTTAAATAATTATTAATTGAATTTTATTAGGATTAATATTTTGTTAAAATTTGGATATAGACTTCAAAATTAGTAAAGAACATATATGATTTTTAAATCACAATAATGTTCTTTTTTTAAACATCTAGTTTTTTACTTATGATGGTTATATAAGAAATAATATTTGCAGAAAGTATAAAATTCTCTTTTACATTACCAATTTATTATTATAGGTATAATAAGTCACATATTAAACCAGAATGGACCTCAGTCTGCCTCTGCTAAATTGGTTTGTACTGAGAGGCACGATGTTAAACATAAGGTAAAGGAAGCTTACCTCATAGCAGAAGACTCCTTCACCATCAATTGCAAAGAATCATGTTTTGCTATATCCAAAAGATGGGTTAATTGACTCATTTGCATAATGTTTGCATATTGTACATATATAATGATTCCAATGAGAAACTCATAACAGTCTATTAAGTTGTTAATTTATACAGCTTTATATTATATGTGTGTTAGTACAACTTTATTATTATTATAATTGCCTAGCATAAAGCATAAATCTATGATTTATTAATTAACAATTTATTATTGTATACATTGAAAAAAAATATTTGTGCTTAATCATATTATGAGCCATCCATTTCTTTTGACTTAGTCTAAGTTATCTATACATTTTCTAAGTATAAATGAGTGGTGATAATTATAAATTTTCTTCCTTGTATTACTCTGTAGCTAAATGTATTTTGAAATATATTTAATAAACTTAATGATGTAGGGATTGACCATTGAGTATTAAATTTCTTATTTACTGATTCTCAGAGAAGTGTTGATGAAAAGTTTTATTTGCAATAGACTATTTAAAGCTTATTGATATTGGGATTGTCTAAGTGTTGACTAGTTTTAATATATATATATATTTTGCAGGTTCATCCGGGTTAAAAACTTCTAATATTAATACACTGACGTTTCGACTTGGTCACACAAATCATCCACGGAGTTATATATCTTGATATTCTGTGATTGCTAATAATTATATAAAATATCAAAAACAGGATTTAAATATATTGAATGAAATTAATAAATGAGTATACTTTGAAAACGTGTGCATCATGTATGTAATAATAATGATGCATATGTATCGAAATTATACTTGGTTTAATTAATTTCATTCAGTATATTTAAACTTTGTTTTGATATTTTATATTAATATATATTAAATTGAAGAGTGCTTTAATTAAAGATTATCTTGGATAAAATATGTGCACATAAATTATAACATACATTTTATATTTGTTAATATTGACATTATAGTAATATTTAGGAACATCATCATTGAATGTCCTCTATTAAATGGACAATGGCTGTTAATGCCAAACACATATAAAAGTGATAAATCAGAACTATATTTACACACATTAAAACAATCAACACTTAGATAATCCCAATATCAAAAACAATCAACAAACTCAACCTATTATCAAGGCAACTTCCTTTTAAGAAGGTGTTAAAAGGGGATTGCCTTGACAACAGGTTGAGATTGGGATTACCTGTGTTGATTCTGAGGCTATCAATCTTATGAAGACTTCTTTTGATATTAAGGGAAGGTGGAGTTTGAAATGAATTATGGGAAGGTTTGTTTGTTTGTATATATATATGTTTTCCTTTAGGTTGATTTTCACTTGAGAAGGTCTATTTGTAGTAGATGAAACCATGGTTGTGTAAGGATTTTGGTAAAATTTTGAATTTAATCTAGTACTGTATTGTTTTATGGTTTTGCATATATATATATATATATATATATATATATGCGGAGTGAGACATGAAAAAGATTAGATAAAAGAGAGACTATATTTTTATTTAAGAATTAGAGAAATGTAGCAACATCAGTTTATACTTGTAATTGAATTGATAAGGTAGATTGAGTTTGAGCAGTGAAATCAACCGCAATCTTTCTTATTCTTAAATCTTGACTTCTACATCTGTTTTCATTATGCACTTTCAGGATTAGATTTCTAGATTTAAAAATTTCATTTAAATGTTTTTCGAAAGATTATTAATAAAAAAAGCAATTTTATTATTACAAATAGTATTCATATAAAAAAAATTTGAATGGATAAAGTTGATCTATTTATATAAATTAGAATTCCCACGTATGCTAATATATATATATATATGTTAAAACGAAGATTTGCACGGGTTAAATATATAAAATACATATTTTGCGGGTTCATCCGTGTTAAAAACTTTTAATATCAATATACTGACGTTTCGACTTGGTCACACAAGCCATCCACAGAGTTATAAAAAGGTAGAAAGACGGTTGTAGAGGCGCTACAATCACTGGTTTGAATAAAACATTAAAAATCCCACCAATAGCAAAAATGTTAAATTTAAGAATGTTTTTTAAAGAAATCTTTCCAAATAGGAGGAAGTTTGCACGTATCATCTCGCTTATTGATACAATCTGGCCTTTTAAGTATCTCAATGGCTTCTCTGATTTTGCATTGGTAGAGATTATCACATCTGGATATGATCCTGGTACTAGAAAAATCTATTTTATGACCTGAATCTATAGTATGGAGTGAGAGTGCTGATGATGATGAGTGTTGTTTAACTGCATTAGCATGCTCATCTCTCCTAACACTGATGCGACGATTACTCATACCTATGTAAGAAGCTTTACAATTTTTACATGAGATTTGATAGACACCATGAGATTCAAGAGGGATTGAATCCTTAGGCTTGGTTATTATATTGCTGATCTTTTGATGAGCAGAAAATGCTGTATCTATATTATAGCGTTTTAATATACGTCCGATACTGTCTGTAGTTCCTTTTACATATGGAACACAAATCCTAATAGCTGACTTATCATCTTTTTGTTTCCTATTTTGTCTATTTTGGGCTTGAAATAAGGCTTTTTTTATAAATTTGTAATTATAACTATTTGCTAATAAAACACTATTAATATGATTTATTTCTTCTTTCAGATGTGTGTCATCTGAAAGGTTAATTGCTCTATTTAAAAGAGTTTTGGCTACAGAAACTATCTGAGTTGGGTGATGATGAGAATGGAAATGTAAATATCTGTCTGTGTGTGTATCCTTTCTGTAAATAGAAAAAGATAAACTATTTGGTATTCTGGTGACTAGAACATCAAGAAAAGGGAGTTTTCCATCAGACTCTGTCTCCATTGTAAATTTAATATGAGGATGCATATTATTTAAATGTAAGAAAAAATCATCTAATGTATTTTTTCCATGTTGCCATATGACAAAAGTGTCATCTATGTATCTGAGCCAAATGAGAGGTTTTAAAGATGATGATTCTAAAGCACGAGTTTCTATATATTCCATGAATAAATCAGCTATTACTCCTGAGATAGGTGAGCCCATAGGAGTACCAAAAACTTGTCTGTAATGCTGTCCATTGTATACAAAATATGTATTTAAGAGACAATGTTTAATCAAAGCAATAATATGGTCTGGTAAATTGCAACGTTGTTAAATCATATATATTAAAAACTCTCTTCATTTTATTTCTGTTTTACAAAGTTTAAAAATTAATGCTAGTGACATTCTGGTCAGTTTTGATGTCGTGTCTTTGTTTACAAACATTCCAATTGATGAAGCTTTAAATATAATCTCACAACGTTGCAATTTACCAGACCATATTATTGCTTTGATTAAACATTGTCTCTTAAATACATATTTTGTATACAATGGACAGCATTACAGACAAGTTTTTGGTACTCCTATGGGCTCACCTATCTCAGGAGTAATAGCTGATTTATTCATGGAATATATAGAAACTCGTGCTTTAGAATCATCATCTTTAAAACCTCTCATTTGGCTCAGATACATAGATGACACTTTTGTCATATGGCAACATGGAAAAAATACATTAGATGATTTTTTCTTACATTTAAATAATATGCATCCTCATATTAAATTTACAATGGAGACAGAGTCTGATGGAAAACTCCCTTTTCTTGATGTTCTAGTCACCAGAACACCAAATAGTTTATCTTTTTCTATTTACAGAAAGGATACACACACAGACAGATATTTACATTTCCATTCTCATCATCACCCAACTCAGATAGTTTCTGTAGCCAAAACTCTTTTAAATAGAGCAATTAACCTTTCAGATGACACACATCTGAAAGAAGAAATAAATCATATTAATAGTGTTTTATTAGCAAATAGTTATAATTACAAATTTATAAAAAAAGCCTTATTTCAAGCCCAAAATAGACAAAATAGGAAACAAAAAGATGATAAGTCAGCTATTAGGATTTGTGTTCCATATGTAAAAGGAACTACAGACAGTATCGGACGTATATTAAAACGCTATAATATAGATACAGCATTTTCTGCTCATCAAAAGATCAGCAATATAATAACCAAGCCTAAGGATTCAATCCCTCTTGAATCTCATGGTGTCTATCAAATCTCATGTAAAAATTGTAAAGCTTCTTACATAGGTATGAGTAATCGTCGCATCAGTGTTAGGAGAGATGAGCATGCTAATGCAGTTAAACAACACTCATCATCATCAGCACTCTCACTCCATACTATAGATTCAGGTCATAAAATAGATTTTTCTAGTACCAGGATCATATCCAGATGTGATAATCTCTACCAATGCAAAATCAGAGAAGCCATTGAGATACTTAAAAGGCCAGATTGTATCAATAAGCGAGATGATACGTGCAAACTTCCTCCTATTTGGAAAGATTTCTTTAAAAAACATTCTTAAATTTAACATTTTTGCTATTGGTGGGATTTTTAATGTTTTATTCAAACCAGTGATTGTAGCGCCTCTACAACCGTCTTTCTACCTTTTTATAACTCTGTGGATGGCTTGTGTGACCAAGTCGAAACGTCAGTAAATTGATATTAAAAGTTTTTAACACGGATGAACCCGCAAAATATGTATTTTATATATATATATATATAATGGAATGTAAATACTAGTTAACGTTTTAAGAGAAAAAACAATAGCTACTAATTATTATAACAAGTAATTTCTATAATTATACCATTACATACTTTTGCTAAAGCCTATTTTGGTAAATTATATTTATATATTTTGAATTACACATTTGTGTCTATAACACTGATTATTAGTGAGACTTAAATCAATCAACCATATATTATTGACAATAATTAGTAATTTATTAAGCATTAATTTCTTGGTTAATTTAAGATTTACTAACAACCATTGTTATCTACCTATTTAGTAATCTGTCTGTATTATATTTATCAAACTATATGTATATCTATTTATCAGTATATCTATCAATATCATTATCCATTCATCAAGCTGTCTATCTATTTAACTATTTATCTATATACATATAAGATTATCTATCTATCTATCTATCTATCTATCTATCTATCTATCTATCTATCTATCTATCTATCTATCTATCTATCTATCTATCTATCTATCTATCTATCTATCTATCTATCTATCTATCTATCTATCTATCTATCTATCTATCTATCTATCTATCTATCTATCTATCTATCTATCTATCTATCTATCTATCTATCTATCTATCTATCTATCTATCTATCTATCTATCTATCTATCTATCTATCTATCTATCTATCTATCTATCTATCTATCTATCTATCTATCTATCTATCTATCTATCTATCTATCTATCTATCTATCTATCTATCTATCTATCTATCTATCTATCTATCTATCTATCTATCTATCTATCTATCTATCTATCTATCTATCTATCTATCTATCTATCTATCTATCTATCTATCTATCTATCTATCTATCTATCTATCTATCTATCTATCTATCTATCTATCTATCTATCTATCTATCTATCTATCTATCTATCTATCTATCTATCTATCTATCTATCTATCTATCTATCTATCTATCTATCTATCTATCTATCTATCTATCTATCTATCTATCTATCTATCTATCTATCTATCTATCTATCTATCTATCTATCTATCTATCTATCTATCTATCTATCTATCTATCTATCTATCTATCTATCTATCTATCTATCTATCTATCTATCTATCTATCTATCTATCTATCTATCTATCTATCTATTAACTCATCTACCTACCTACCTATCTATCTATAAACTATCTATCTATCTATCTATCTATTATCAATCTATCCATTGTATGCTATCTATCTATCTATCTATCTATCTATCTATCTATTCTATCTATCTATCCATCTATCTATTCGTCCATTCATTCATCTATCTATCCATTCATCTATCTATCTATCTATCTATCTATCTATCTATCTATCTATCTATCTATCTATCTATCTATCTATCTATCTATCTATCTATCTATCTATCTATCTATCTATCTATCTATCTATCTATCTATCTATCTACCTATCTATCTTATTGACCTATCTAACCATCTATCTATCTATCTACCTATCTATCTATCTATCTATCTATCTATCTGATTGTGTGACTATCTATCTATCTATCCATCTATCTATCTATCTATCTATTCATATCTATCCACCCATCTATCTATCTTCCCATTCATCCATCCATTCATTCATCTATCTATCTATCTATCTATCTACATTTTTATCTATCTATCTATCTATCTATCTATCTATCTATCTATCTATCTATCTATCTATCTATCTATCTATCTATCTATCTATCTATCTATCTATCTATCTATCTATCTATCTATCTATCTATCTATCTATCTATCTATCTATCTATCTATCTATCTATCTATCTATCTATCTATCTATCTATCTATCTATCTATCTATCTATCTATCTATCTATCTACTTATCGATCTAGCTAACCAGCAAACAACCCATTTGCCTATTGATTTATTATAATCTATTTATCTGATTGTGTGACTGTCTATCTATCTATCCATCTATATATCTAGCCATCTATTCATATATATCCACCCATCTATCCATCTGCCATTCATCTATCCATCTATCTATCTATCTATCTATCTATCTATCTATCTATCTATCTATCTATCTATCTATCTATCTATCTATCTATCTATCTATCTATCTATCTATCTATCTATCTATCTATCTATCTATCTATTAACTCACCTACTTACCGACCTAGCTAACCACAAACAACCTATCTGCCTATTTATCTATTATAATCTATCCGATTGTGTGACTATCTATCTATCTATCCATCTATATATTCAGCCATCTATTCATATATATCCACCCATCTATCCATCTGCCCATTCACCCATCTATCCATCCATCCATCTATCTACCTACCTAGCTTTTTGTCTGTCTGTCTGTCTATCTGTCTGTCTATCTATCTATCTATCTATCTATCTATCTATCTATCTATCTATCTATCTATCTATCTATCTATCTATCTATCTATCTATCTATCTATCTATCTATCTATCTATCTATCTATCTATCTATCTGTCTGTCTGTCTGTCTGTCTGTCTATAGTGGAGTCATGTGAAAGTAACAATTTGTTTTAGAAATGTTTGTTAAATAGTTTGCCCATTTCAGATTCACACCTAGAACAAGTTCAAGCCATAAAATCATTTAACCAGCAAAAATATAGAACAAAATTAAAAATATAAATATAAAAGAATACTGTTCATATAAAAATTGATCAACTTTTATATAGTGCTTTTGAAAGGCTAGGGTTTAGAAGTCTTGGAAATCAATATATTTATAACAAGATTTCCTTTTATCTTTATAGCTTGATTCAGATTTTGTGTTTTCAAATACAGGTAATGCTGTTAAAATATTCTAGCATTGGTTTGTATTTATTTACTACAGTTGAGTTTCAATTAGCATTACTGATGCATTTAATCTTTTTCTATTTGGAATTCTCCAATGAGATCCTTACTGAGTTTATATATATATCACTTGATGGTATTAATATATATATATAATCTTTGTTCCTGCCATTTAAAATTTTGTTCCCTTTCTATATATTACTCAAGGATCTTCTTAAATTGTTGCATTATATATATAAACAACCATTATGTAAGAGCAATATTTTAGTCATCAAAAGTACATTTAAAAAAAGCTTTTGCTTATGTTTTTTCCCCCTTACCTTTTACCTGTTTACATTTTTTTTCAAGTGTAATTTAAACTAATTACTGCTTTTAATGAAAGATTAATATCTAAACCCAGCCAATAAGTCCATGTT
>JAQFVV010000063.1:6185364-6300364 GCA_028023455.1 Epiperipatus broadwayi | reverse complement strand
ACATTATGTTTTAAGTTGACCTTTACATTTTTACACTAATTAATTTTGTTATAGCATAATGCATATGTCTTTTGTATTTTTCAATATTTTATTACATAACAGACATTTTATTTTATTTACATTTATTCTAATTTATTTATACAAATATGTTATGCTTTAAGTTGATATTTTAAATTTATACATAACTAATTTTGTTATAGTTATATTAATGATTTTTAATTTTCAACTACAAGATAAGTATTTATGAGCATACTAAAGGAGGTTATTGATCTTTATTCTATTTGCAATATTTAAACTACATATTTTGTTTCATTATAAAAATATCTGTCATTTAATCATACAGTTTAGATAGTTTCTTTATAAAAGTAAGACATTGTAGCTAAGTTGTTAAATAAGATCATATAGAATCTTTATAAATATTTTCATCACACATGCATTCATCCAAATATTTTTATGTATTAAACATCACAAATTACCATTTTTATCATATTATATGCAAGTATTTAGAATCCATGTTATATTTATATGCTTAATTTTTAACTTATTATAAATAACCTTTGCAGATATTTTAAGATAGTCTATATATTAAGGATAATATATCATTATCAATATTATTAACAATTTACATGATTAAAGAAAATAATAAACATTTATTAATATTAAATAGTTTAAACTGAAGCATATTTTAGTGTTCTGGTTATTTGTCGGATATAAAAATAAAATCATATAATAAATGATATCTTTTAATTTATTGCTCTTGATGGATTCAGCAGGTAGTGTATAGTGAAATGATCATCTGATATGAAATTCAATTAAGAATAACAAATAAATAATATCCAATAAAGAGTATTTTCTTGTGACTCTTAGGATAGAATATTGATTCATCAAAGTCTACATATTATTTCTTATTACAAACAGTCTTTTCTGTTATCCCCTTTTCTTTCTTTCACTTAAGTTAGTGTAGGGCCTAGTCATCATGATTCTTTTACTCCCTGAGAATGTATGTACATGAAGCCACATGTCCCTCTATTAGCTTCACACAGCATTTGTGAATCCTGTTTCCTTAATATTTTTTTTAGCTCAAGTTCTTGAGAATTGAGGAAGCAATAATAATGATAGGTTTAGTAGACTGAAAATCCTTAATTGTGATCTTTGATCAAGGTAGTGTAATGACTGATGAGTCTCTTTGGAACTGAATTTGAAACAGGTTTTCCTGATGGCAATGATAGCCCTGTTTACAGATCCCCCTGCCTACCTTGAAAAAAGAAGGAGCCTAGATGATGCAATTTAAAATTAACCTATTTCCTACAGTCTCATTATGTTGTTATGCCTAGTTACTCATTACAGCAATAGAAAAAAAGAATATCCCTAATAATGATAAAGTAGAAAACAACAGTTATACAGCAGGTAAATATAAATCTATTTTCCTCCTAAATATAAGTACATGAAAGGTATTCACTTTACTTAATACAAACTCTTTAGGATCAGAATGGAGAACTGTGATGGTGGATAACATGTCAAAATTAAAATTGGTATAGCTGCTCTTAGTAAAACTTATCTATCAGAGAAATGAAGTTTAATAAAACAGATGGAGGCCTACAAGGTTTTTTTAAAGACAGATCATTTCATGAAAAAAGAATGCATGGTGTTGGATTTTTTATAATGTCTAACACAGTATCTTTTATTGTCAGACACCCTCATTGTATCAATAAAAGTTTAATAACAATTAACACACATCTTTTATAATTTCACTAGTGTTGATTTTATTCCTTTCTGGAATATAGTACTAATGCAGCAATACAATTAAAAGATCTTTTTTTTTCTGAGAACTTTAATATATTTGTTGGTACAAATAGTAGACTTTGCTAAAAATTATGGTAAATAATGGTATTGGTATTATAAATTCAAATGACTTGTTAATATTAACTTTTTGCACAACATGGATTGATTATCTCAAACACATGGATGCACTCACACTCAAAACCATGACATTTAAACAAGGCAAAACTCTCTCCATACAGTAGTGCCACCCTGTGCCAATGAGAGTAATCAATGGATGCCACTACTGTATGGAGAGAGTTTTGCCTTGTTTAATAACAATTATCTGCTAGTATGAGATAGTGATCATGTGATGTTTAGTGGTTTAACCATGACATTTAATAGATTATACTATAATTAAAAGTTATATTAAAAAAGTTAATATTGTATGAGCATTTACAAATGATGATTGTTGGATGGATAAAAATAGCTTATGCATTTTTATTTCAATCATTTTCACACAAAAAATTAATGTTCCGTCTTTTAAAACTATCTGTTAAGAGCATTAAATTTCAACAATAAGTAAACAAAAAATGCTTTCTTGAAATCAATTCTTAGAATTTCCTAAAAAAGAATCTCATGACTTTTAGACAATTATATTATTAAATAAATCTGTAACATTTTCTGCTTGCTGAATAATAATTTAAATGTAGAACATCATAGTAAATATAGAGATCTGAAGGCAAAAGTTCAACAATGGTCAAGAAGGCTTAATAATAATTAGTAATTAAAAATGCAAAAAAAAAAAAAAATCCAGACATTTTCAGGTCATCGCCACACTAGTTCTTTATTTTTTTGATAAACTGAAAGCAACATATGGATCTGAAAAAAAGTATTACAAAATTATTAAATCTAGTAATGGCACTTATATGTTGCCAATGGTATTTCGAATAGGTGAAAGAAATGTTTTGTTCATTTTTGAATAATAATATAATAATTGAGACCATGATCTTTAATGTAATATTCATTTTATCTACTTATTTAGATTTGGATAATAGCCAGCCTAGTGATGTCAAAAAGGCTGCAGCCTGATAAAACACCTAAAAAGAATTTAAAATAGAATGGTGATATGGTAGCTTCATAAATATTTGAATCTTTTAGAAATATTATGAAGCAAGAAGTCATGTTGCATGATTATAAGTATGCTTTTATTATTCCAATTTTTTCAAAATAAAAGAAGTTGTCAATATTGTAGTAATTATTACGAAATACCATTATTATTTACTATAAAAAAATACTTTCATAAATTTTGTTGAATACGTTAATTATAATGAATGTTTTCCAGAAACTCAGTGAGATTTTAGAGACTGATGAAAAACTATAGATATGGTTTTGGTCCAGGAAAATGCAATAAAAGTGTCTAAAGTAAAAGAGTGATTTATATATTGCTTTCATTGGTTTGTCACAACATTTAATTTAATTAATCCAAAATTTTTATAATATTGATTTATATTAATTAGTCATTCTCTAAAATTTATTTACATCATACAGATTTTACATAATGGAATAAGAGAAAGTGAAATGGTAGAAAATATTAGATATTTAAAATAAAATTTGATGTTAAACAAACAAAATTATTTGCTCCAATATTGTTTGCAATATTTGTGAAAGCTTTTTTGGAACAATTTATAAGTAGTCTAATGAAAAACGAATCAAGGTTTTATACAGATTTGATAGTGAAAATTTTAATTCTAATTGATTGAAAGCAAAAACAAAAACTTAGTATACTGATAATTGTGCTATATTTGCCAATTCGGAAGATGATATGAAGAATATGTTTAATATTTTAAATGCAACACATAAAGACTTTGGTTTAATAATTTCTGTTTAATATACTCAAAATTTTTAACAGCAAGTGGTTAAAAAATTTTCAGCAACTTTTAATTTGGACAGACATCCACTTAAGAATGTCATCATCATCATCAACCATTATTAATCCACTGCAGAATAAAGGTCTCTCCAAGTTCAATCCATCTTCTCTGATCTTTAGCTTCTCTTCTCCACATCACTCCTGCACACTTTATCATCTTATGGATCCATTTTACATGTGGTCTCTTTCTGGGTCTTTTACAATCTCTTGAAATCCAGTTTAAGACTTCAATTATCCATCTATTATCATCTCTTCTAGCAATATGTCCAGCCCAACTTCACTTCAATCTTTTAATTTTTTCAATGAGGTCAGTAACACTTGTTTGTTCTCTTAACCATACATTGCATTTTCGATCCCTTCTTATTACTCCCAAAATGCATCTCTCCATACTTTTTTGAGTTGTCTGAAGTCTCTGTATTGCTCTTCTATTAAGTGTTCAAGTCTCAGATCTATACGTAAGAAGTGGAAAAACACATTTGTTAAAAACTTTCCTTTTCAAACACATAGGCATATTTCCTTTTAGTATCAAGTTATTTCTACCAAAAGCACTCCAAACAAGTTTAATTTTATGATTAATTTCATCCATTATGTTTCCATCTATGTTAATAATCTGACCAAGGTATTTGTAACGGTTAACTTCTTCTATTTCATCATAATCAATCTTTATTTTCATATTTTGAGCAATGTAAATTAATTTAAATACATTGGTACTTTTACAAATGAAAAAGGAGACATAAATGTTAGTGTATAATACTGACTCCGGTATGCTGCTGCTTTTAAAAAGTTAAAAGATAAAATATTACATTATAAAAAATTAATCATTGCAATTGTCTGCTTTTATTTTAATTATTATATGAGAGTGAGACTAGGATATTCTATCAATGCAATATAAAGCCATTAAAAAATTTCATTTAAAATGCTCCAAAAAAATTTAAAAACACTATGGCCACATTATAAAAACAATCAATATGTTTTAACTTGCTGAATATAATACTACTGGATTCATTATTATAAAACCACACCTTTGTTGTAAGAAACATGCAAAACATATGCATAATGCATGATTTCCTAAAAAAGTGTTTTAAAAGAACTTGATCATAAGTTACATGGAAGGGATAGACAATGTAGTACATTGCCAGGATTTTTCAAAGATATTTTAAGGAAGTGCAATAATGATTATTTCCATTGTGAAGATGTGGAAGATATACTTTGGAGAGATAGGATTAGATATGGGATTAAAAGTTTTTTGCTCACAAAATTAAAAGAAACTATTGCAAAATATCAAATTAACAGAAAAAATTGACTAAACCACTTTGTAGGTGGAAATATTTGTAATTCACAGATTGAGTTATATAGTCATTGCAAAACTATTGCTAGAGTTGTTTTTTTTTGGAGGTTGAATATATATGTCCTTTTTTTAAACAAAAAAATCTAATTAACATAAGAAACTTTTATGTTATAGAACATTAAAATCATGTTGTTGTTGCTTTTTTTTATACAAAGGTCTGCATTTTAAAAAGTGAAAGTTAATAGGTTATTTTGCCTTAAATAATTTTTTTATTAATTTTAGAAATACATAACTCCAAAGTTTTTAATTATAAATTAAAATAAATCTACAAACTCTTTAATTGATTCGAATACATATATTCTTAAAAGCAGACATTTAAGTTAACTATTGTAACAGTATGAACAAAACATGAGATAAAATTGAGTTGATAGGAATCACCAACTAATCAAAATATAAAATTAAATAATATAATGAATATAATGAGCATGGGAGATCAGCAACTATAAGTTCATCAGAATTACACAAATCAACAATCAATCTTGTGACTGGACTTGAAATGGGTCTACTATAGACCGGGTTAATTATTCAGTCCTTTCCAGCTTGAGGCAGATTACTTAGAGAATAATTTGGATGCACAAACTTAAGTGCTAATCTGTAAGAATATAACAACTAAAAAGCATAATGCTGCGATACAGTAACATGCTGATCATCATCAATGCTCTGGTCACTTATTACCATTAATGTACTGGCAAACTGTAAACTTAATTAAAAGGAAATGTAGTGCATGGACTTCAAATTAAGATATCTCCTTTGTGTCAACCAGGAACATTATTATATGGATACCCATAAACACTAAATATAAACATCTTTTATATAACAGACCTTTATGCATAAACCTAGCTCATGAACAAAAGCTTTATAAATGTTACTGTGAACAAAATATATAATACAACATATAATAATTTATAAAATGTTAGGATTAAATAAATTCACAGGAATAAATTTAACAATGAAATATCAATTTATTATGAACAATAACCATGAAATTATCATCTGCAGAATATGGTTGTTTATAAAAATTAAGCCTTCTGAATTTGATTAATATCAAAAAATCCATTATTACATTGCAATTTACAATTATGTTTTAATAGATTTGCATAAAGCACATATACACATGGTATAATAATTTATGAGCATATTTGCAAATAAAATTCATTTTTACAATACACAATTAATGACTGATTTCACATATGTGTGTGTGTATGCTTGGAAATGTGTGCACACACAGAAATTTATATATATATATATAAATCTAATAAACCATATATTTTTTTAATGCACAATTAATTCAATGTAAAAAAAATGTGAGAAATGTAACGTTTTTATAAGCACTCAGATGTGTTGTATAATAATTTAAAAACAAACATGTTCAAATTGTCATAAACTTATAAAAAATGTAATTCATTTTTAAAAATACATAAATGTACATGTATGATGTGCATATATATAAAAATGAATGATAAGAATTGAAGCTAATAATTAACCTCTTATTTTTGTGGTAAATAAAATATTTCTTTAAAAATTATAAATTGTTGACATTTTTTTATCAAAGTATTTTTTTGGGGTTACTCCTTATTAATTGTAAACATCTTAAAACATTGCAGCAAGTTTTTATTTGTTCCTTAATCTAGATAGATTTTTGGAGTTTACTTTTTTTTTTCTAATATAAAATTTTATATGAATCAATCCTTGTTTTACTTTTAAGTTATAGATTTTAAATGCCATTTTTAAGAAGTTTGTTAAACCAGTTATACTTTATATATGTATGACATAGTACCTTTATCTATGCCTCTCTGCATATAGATAAAACAATGTACAAATAAACTAATTCTTCAGCAAGTTGATCGATACATCTGGATAATCTAGTCCTTTTTAGAGAGCAGACTGGCTTACTGTCATCAGTGGGAATGGTATAACCTGGTAACTGTTGGCATATATGTAATAAGCTTTATTTAATCTAGAAATTTTATAAGCTTCAGGCATACTAGCTAATACACAATGTATACAGGCTAATGAATCAAAAACTGACCCTGGCCTTCATGTGAATCAAAAACTTACTATTGTGAACCAGTAGCAGCAGCTGATGTGTTCTATGCATCTTCAGTTATATCTTCATAGTATTTCTCTATAATTCAAAAAAACTATTTCTTTCCATCCTGTTTATAATCAGAGTGAAAGAAAATTCTAATTAAAATTAAGTTTTCTTTATTTTTATTAAATAAAAGTTAATGATCCTTTTCAGTTCACTTTAATTCTTTGAAAAACAATTTTGTAGCATTTTTGTCAAAATATGTTACACATGCTTTAATTAAAAAATTGCTAATCAAAATAGACAGTGAAATTCTATAATGACCAGTGTATCTATTCTAACATAAAAACCTTGCTTTTTTTAAACAGGCAAAATAAGAGTCATAGATCACATGACCCTATCTCTTAAGCTTGTAAGTTATAAACAATGAGGATTACCAATTCCTCTACAAGCTTTAATGATAAATGCTTAGCCAGAGCCATCACTTAAAATATCTCTGCCAAGAACCCTCCCAAACCTCTGACCATGGGTTCATGCTTTGGCACTCCTCAGAGAGGTGTCAAGGTAGGTTCAGACATGAGATCTAAAAATACTAACCTAAAGCCAAGGACTTATCTAAAAGTTATCTATTGTGTGGAAAATCTGAAAATTTCAGACATCTACATGTCTTCAAACCCAGCTATCCAACTCAAATAGCTATATGGGGCTGATAGATCTTCAGCCATACCATATATTAGTAGTCTTAGCAATATAAAATTAAATAAGACTTATGGAAAAGACTATAAATAGTCAAAATAAGAGTCATGGATCACATGACCCTATCTCTTAAGCTTGTAAGTTATAAACAATGAGGATTTCCAATTCCTCTACAAGCTTTTAATTTTAATTTTAAAATCAGAATTAATAAAATATTAATTATAACTTTTTAAATGGTTAATTTATATATTTTTTTAAAATTCAAAATTATTTAATCCTTAACTGTTATTTCAGTGCGAGATAGAAAATTTCTACAAAAACTTTTGTTTGTGTTTATTTCTATTTTTCCTTTCAAATTTATATATACATATATATATATATATATATATATATATATTTATCATATATATATATATATATATATATATGATCACTAGATGGAGCTTGCCAATAGCTCTAAACAAGCTTTGTTTTTATAAGTGCTGAAAAAGAAAGAATTCAAAATCTCTATTGATGATAGAGATTTTGAATTCAAAATCTCTATTGATGATAGAGATTTTGAATTCTTTCGTTTTGGGAACTTATAAAAACAAAGCTTGTTTAGAGCTATTGGTAAGCTTCATCTAGTGATCATGTAAAAGCAAGCTTAAAAGCAAGTTACAAAATTTACAACTTGTTATATACTTATATAGTAATGGTAGTTTACAATCCTATTGAAACCAGCCTTTATTCATCAAACCCATTTAAAACAAACTTAGCTAAGATGCAGTTAACTCTTTCACAGGGTTCTCCAGTCTTAGTCAAGCTGGCTTCAAGTTGGTCAAATTCTGTCATTTTTAATGCTATCATTAAGATTTTTTGGTGTTTTTAAAGGTTAAAAAAAGTTCTGTAAGATTCTGCCCTCTTCTGAATTATTTTACAAGTAAAAAATCAATAATATTTAAATTTTAAGTTAACAGTGGAAAAGGACAGTTTATTCTTGATGCTGATTGGCTGTTAACCATCAAGGACAAAGAAAACTGTTTTGCAATGTAAAATTGAGACAGAAATCACTGATGTCAGCAACACATTTTAGTTGGTTACTAATGTTTATTTTAGATTTGCTGCTATCGAATATTTTTATAATTATAAATAAAAATTTATTTTTGAAAACATTTTCATTCACTTTCATAATCTGACAAATTATTAATATACTTTTTACAAATGAAGCTAAAGTGAATATAATATTAAAATATGAATATATTTTTACAGTTGAGTTTGTGAATTGACCAATTAAAAGTTTAGAGTTTTACCTCACTTGGCCAATAATATTAATTGTCCATTAAAATGTTAAATATGCAATATCATTTTTTGTATAGACATACACACACACACACACACACACATATATATATATAGCAATAAATGTTTGCCTTATTAAGTACAAATTTTAACAAATGTCATGATGAAGTAATTTACATTGTTTAATGAGAAATAATAACCTAGTTAAATAAATTCTTCCTATATATATACACCAACAATCAGTTATTTATTAATGTGTTGAACATCAAATAAAGGCCTTGACTAAGTAGATATACTGATGATCTAATGTCAAACAAATTATGAGGTAACCAAATATGGAAGATAAAGTACAATTCTAATATATGTAAATTTTATTTTGACTTACAATCAATATGATATATGCAACAATACACAGCTACAGCCATAGAAAAGAAAATGGAAATGCTCATATACTAACACCAGAAATTAAGCCTAGTATAAAAACAAATCCAGTTCATTTCTGTGGTGTTTTGTTATTTTTCAAATGCTATAATAACAGCATGAAGCCAACTGTTGAAGATAGAATGTTCAAATCCAAGAGAAAATGGATGACTCATTTGAACATTCCAAATTATTCATATAATCTTAGTAGCCAAAAATTATAAGAAATTAGGGTCAACATTTAAACAAAGAAAAGTTTACCACTTTGTGCAACTTGACAAAAGAACTGAAACAATTTTAAATTGAGATGTAAAAAATAAAAACCGTATTATTATTTGAATGTGAAAAAGAGAAATAAAACATCACTAATATATATATATATGATTAAGCAACTTTTTTATATAAATCACTAAATCCCAAATGATAAATGAAGAAAAAATAATTCTATTATGCACTGCTATGCAATATATTCCAGCCAAATTAATATTGCCATAGGACAGGATTACTATAGTCCTTCAATAAAAGTGTGATGATTTAATGTACTTGCTTATACAATGCCTAAAATAACATCAAAAATCCTACAATAAGCATCTAAATGGATCCAGAAGGAAAGCAACTGCAGAAAATGGAAACAACACCATTTCAAGTGTGTTGCTAAAGAATTCTTACAGGTGATAAATGATTTTACCAAAAGAGGATGAGCTGAAAGGAAATAGACTATATCTATAAGAGACATTATCATTAAACTCATGGACAGTAATCAAGATGAACTAATGAACATTTTGATTTTTTTATATTTTTTGTAAAAATTCTAATTTTATTTATTCCCATACTTGGTAGCTTAAATATGCTCAGAACTTGACGATTCAATTATGATTGAAAGCAAGAAAGTGGGGAGGGAAATTTATTAAGTTAGTCAAAATATTTTGTTATGTTAAATAAAGTTTAGGTTGGCGTTCTTATCATAGTGACTTGACATTTGATTAACATCACTATTATGATATGGAATGAAGTAAGCTGTTTTTATACTATTCCATATTAAGCACATTCATTACTACAGAAGAGAATTTGTGTTTTATTTGTTTATCATTAACTAACAAGTATTTGTGATTATTATTTTTTAGTATGAATGATTATCTTCTAGCATGGATGCTCTTTCCTATCAAATTTAGGAAATTGTACATATATAAGAGATGATCCCCAAAGAAGATGGAATGTCAATAACTGAAATTGAATAATGAGGGTGTCATGAATATATTTCCATAATATCATAAATTAGTTAGCTTCATGGTCAATTTGATAAGATATTTTTTTTCTTTTGCTCTGTAAATAATTAGTGCTTTGTTATGTACTTTTACCATGGGTTAAGGATTGGAATAGTAAATATATTAATCATTAATATGGTAGAAATTCATTCTTGATACATACAATTATACTTTTTTATCATGTTAGTTTTTGAATTTTTATTTTGTTATCAATAAACATTGTTAACTTGTTTTTTATTAAATTGGTCTCTAGTTTATCAAAATATTTTGCACCTTCACTCATCAATTTATAACTGGATATATATATCCCCCCACATTTCTTATATTGGAACCTATATAAAGGTGAGGTAGTTGCTATCTAGTATAAATTCACCCTTGAAGAGAGCTGAAGGCAAATTTCTCCTTGAATTTGAATACTGAAGCATAATGGAATCTGAAAGAGGTTTGAGGTGTGGTTGAACTAGCCCAAATTGTATCTAAATTTAATGCATAAAACTTAGAGCTAGCCAATTGGAGGTAGATATGATCATAGGTTAGGTACTTCATTGGTGGAATCATAGCATCTTACCAAAAGAATCTAGGTCCAACTGTAGTGAGATGCATTCCCACTCTACTGGTGGAAAACAAAGACTGATATATATATATATATATATATATATATATATATCAGTCTTTGTTATGGCATAATAGTATATATATATATATATATATATATATATATATATATATACTATTATGCCATGAGACCTATAACCACCTCACAATGAATAATTTTATAAACTTCATTATAAAAATATCTTTGAACATTAGATACTATATTTTCTGTTGTAGTTACAAACCAATGCTAAAATCAATAGTATTTTGGGAATGGCAATCAATAAACAATTATTATCAAAAATGATGAAATGGCTGCTCCAATTGTAGGTATTTGTTTATTTTGGATAGAAACTACACACACTCGTATATTTTAATGAAAGAAACAGTATTTTTTGCTTGATCTTTTAACAAGAATTTTATTCATCATGAATGACTAAATTAACAATTCCGATGAAGAATAATGAGAGAGAAATAAAATCATCCATTTTATGAAACATTAAAAATAATGTAGCCACACTCAGTTGAGAAGTGAAAAGAAATTTATCAATTATCAGCCGTGCCTAATATTTTTCACTATATTATTATTACAAACTTTTAAATCTAGTTGTATTTATAAATAAATATTTATTTAAAATAATTTTCAATAGTAATTTAATATTGTAATGTGTTAGAATATATTTAAACTTTATACAGAGATATCCATACTCTAAAGAAGAGTCATAGATCACATCACCCAATTTTCTTAAGCTTGTAAGATATAATCAGTGAGGATTTCCAATTCCCCAACAAGCTTTGTAATAAAAGTCTTGACACAGATATTTTAAATGGTGGCTGTGGCTAAGCATTTATCACAAAGCCTGTTGAGGAATTGGCAATCCTCATTGATTATATCCATTCGAATGGTATATAATATGCTGTTACATTAATTTAAGATTAAAATAAAAACTTAAGATTATAAATAAAAATTAAAATCTAAAAATTAGAGTTGTTAAAATTATAGTTGTTAAACATATATATATATATATATATATATATATTTGCACAGATGCAAAAAATTTAAAAGTATTTTTTTTAAATAAAAAAAAGCATTTCAACGTCCTTTTTTATAAAAAAAGATAAAAGATCTAAATATAAAATATTTTAGGAAAAAGTAACGTAAGTAAAAATAGAAACAGGTATTAATTAATTTCTGAAATCTCAAAATGAAAATGATTGTGTTATTAATTATCGAAAAGCAAACTAGCCCTTGGGGATCTTATATAATTAAAATGTCAGATGAAACATATAGATAAAAATTAAAGATTGTTTCCCACTCCAAAGCAGAATGTCCAATAGAAGCAGAAAACCTATGCTCGGACCCTAATGAAAATGATTGATTGTTCAGTGAAACTGGATGATGTGTATAAAAAGAAAAATCTTAAAATTAAGGACAGTTCCAGCTTGATTTTGTGAGAAGGGTGATGAAACAGTAAGATTCGTATTCGAATCTTAAGTTTCACCTTTTTCTGTCGTCTCTCACTGACCGGTCTATCCTGCCCAAATTTAAACTTTTCGATATCGAATTGTGTGTGTAACAATATTAAAAATGTATAAATATATGTAGAATTCAGCATAAACACGCACACATTTCGATCTCAAATTAAACGCAATAAATAGGGATAAAATAATATAATTTAGATTTCTTTTAGTTATATAATTTTGTATAATTTTAATCATTTATTTTGGATTATAAAGTTCGTATTTATTGCTTTGTTTAAATTTCATTTAATAATAATTCTAAAAATATCTGATGTAATATTTAATTAAAAGTTAAAATAATCTTATGTTCCCTTTTTGTTTTTGAAATTTAAAAGCATCAGTCAGTGATAGATAATAGATTAATTAAAGAAAAATTCCCCAAAATTAATTAGTAAATGTAAAATGTAAACAATAGAATGGCAGCTTTCTTTAATTAAAAACCAACAAAATGCATTGATTATCCTCAGGGAAGATTAAGTAGAACCTAAAAATATCTTAACAAAAATGTGAAAGATCAAGATAAAAAAAGAGGCCATCTTAGACTTGCTGGAGACACTTACTTAAACTTTAGCTTTGCTCTCGATCACGAGAGTCTCCAAAAATATAAAAATAATTTGTTCCTGCCAAGGTATGACCGAGTAAAGCACCTAGATTATTCTCCATCGGGAGATGGCCTATCGGATGCTGAACTTTCCATTGCCCGTCATAAATTCACCATGAAGATCTGCTGCCTGAAATAAATGAAAAAAGCTGCTGCTGCTGTGAAATTAAATGAAATATCTAAATACAAGCAAGACTTGCCACTCGTGAACTTTTGCTGCTAAACTAATGGAATCAGAAAACTTCTTATAAAACCTAGAGTACTCTAATAACATGCTATAGCTCTTCTTCATATTACTTATCTAAATTGTAAAATATAAAAACTACCATTTGTATAACTAAATTGAATAATTAATGTAATGTGTAAATGTATCTAATAATCTAGCTTACCTCACTCAATCTTTCTTGGGTGTGTATTTCTATAATCTACATTTCTATCTATAGTTATTATTTAATTATTGCATGCTCATAATTATTTCAATTTTCAAAGTTTAAATCTATGATTGCTTAAAACAATGAATGCGTGTCAAATTTTCATTAATATTTACTTTCTTTAATAACTTAACTTTCATATAAATTGACACGCATTCAAGGCTTCATTTATTGTAATGCAGGGGTCTACAACCTCGCAAATGGCTGGCATATTAGTTGTAATCACTCCCAGTTTAGATATGTTTTGTATATATTAAATCTTAATGAATAATTCCATCAAATTACATTTCTTTGAGAGTCGCCAACATTCTTTAGTAAATGTTGATAAGGTAGGGCCGAATTAGAAATCCATTTAAATCTTATCATAATCTTTTATACTTATACATGTGTTACGTTTTAAAGACGCGATGATCTATTCCGCCGTAAATATTCCGGATTCTTCAGGGTTGAAATTAACCCCCGTCGTCCTACACAAGCGGACATAATAAATGCTCCCGTAGGATTTGACCTGTCATGCATCCAGCGGCAAATTGCGACATGTACCGCTTGTCCCTGGTTATGCTTATGTGACACCTTACTTCGTCGGGCCGTGGCAGAGACAGCCTGAATTTCTTATAAACCCATTTGCGGCATTGCAGTTTCAATATACTGCCATTCCATATCGCCTTTCTAAAGCGTACCACATGTTCCTTCATTTAGTTTTATTATTCTATATATCACTGCGCTTCTGCATTATTTTCATAATTCACTCTCAAATAAATGTTGCCCTTAGTCATAAAATAAATAGTTTAATTAAATAAATATATGTCTGCCACCACTCTTAAATCTTACTTTAGACTCTTGCATTGCAAAGGTATAAATTCCCCAAGGCATGCATTAGAAATACTTACTCGAGAATTTTAGGTAGCTAGATTACGCTTTCAAATAAAGGTATTTCTTTTGTAAACATTACAGTATCGGAAATACCGCTACTGAAATCCTCAATATAAAATAATGTCTAAATAAATAAATGTATTTTTTAAAATATAATCATGTCACAAATTCCACTACTGAAGCTTTGAATCCCTAAAGTCTTATTAGTAAATGTTTGTTTTATTAAAATGTATTAATAAATAATTTTAAACTATACGTCTGCAGTTACGTTTCATTTATTGGATACCCATTCTATATAATATTTCCTCGTTTATGTAAATATGAATATTTAATTAATATTAATTTGATTATTGGCTAACTCGAGAATAAATTCATGAATCTCTTGCATATCCCTGACCACCGTGCCTAAGGAAATATTTACTAATGTCGCATCAGATGCGTTGTTTCGTGGATTGTATTGTGGAACCGATAAACTATGTTCGAACTCAGTACCACGGGTGGCTTCGCTACTCGATGGTGCTGCTGTTCTGTATGGTGGTCGAATTCTGCAGTATGTTTACGAGTCACACGTTTTCTGACCGTTACAGTGATAAGACACACTTGTTGCCCTCTCTCACTTATTTCAAATGAAATGACTGTTGAATTATGAATGGTACTGTTGCAGACCTGAATCATATGGGTTCTGCAATAAAATAAAATAATGCCAGGATTGAACCAGCTAAGGCCACCTTCAGATAGACCGATCTTCAAATAAAGACTTTGTGGGAATTGACACCAGAAACCAGGACTCTTCTACTGTAAGAGATATAACTAAAAAATTTATAGAAAAATAATTAAGAACTTTCAAGATTTGACAAGCTAAACCTAAATTTTTTTAAATGAACTTTTATCTGACTTTTCAAATCAGTTATTAATGTTTGATTTTTATACATTTGAGTTTGCTAAAAATCATTTCTATTTTCTTTGTTCCTTTAAGTTTTATTATGATTTTTTTTGTTGTTAAACTGAACATAATAAATGCTAAATTTAAAATGGGCATGAATAAATTGCATAGATTTGTAAAGTTATATTAGTTTAATTAAGGGGGGGGGTAAATCTTAGGTTATTTGTTTCATAGTTAAATTGGGTTAATGGATTGGATATATTGGTGTAATTAGTAAATGTAGTATGAGGTCTGCTATGTGCAGAATTACCTTATATGCCACACATGGGAGAAATAAGCCTTTCTTATTGACCATCGGAGATAGATGTATTCCCTGCTCCTTGGATCACTCCTTTGCCTATGGAATGGGATAGTAAGATGGAAAACACAGTCCCTTCCTGTGGATTTTTTTTATTGTACTTCTCACCAGACAGATGTAGTATTTCTGTCCTGGTTGAGAGTCAATGTCTTCTATAACCATGCTTTTCAGATGCCCATTCTTGACAGTATGGTATTTGTGCTGTCATATTCATGCTGCATTGAATACATCAATATATCAGATGGATTGACATTGGTTTGACTGCAAACTTTTGGCCTAAGGTTAAATAAAGGATAGAATATTTTCTTTTCAAATGCAATCTATGTAGTTTATTCATACTCAACACTCTTAAAATATTATTAAATTCAGCTGTGCAGATTGTTTAAAATAATTTAAATTTAAAAATTAATAATAAAATCTAAAGAAACTTTATTCCTCAATTTTATTTATATGTGCATTAATAAATGTTTGTGTGTTAATTACTGGCAGTGGCTTATTTTATTTTTTTTTATATTAAAAAAACATTTTAAGAATTTATATCTTATAAATCTCTGTATCTCACTATATCTTATAAATCTCTGCATCTCACTGAGCTAGTGACTTGGGCTAATGGTCGGAATAAAATATATATAAAATATTTTATCTTAACTTACATATCTACCTACTATATAAATTTTCCAGGTTCCAAATGCCTGGTGGTGCCTGTACAGCAGACATGGAAAGACTGTCATTTCATATCTGACCATTATAATTGGCTATCCAATGTGGACCATTACACTTTAACCATGAGTACCCTGAGAATTTTAAAAATAAATCATGCCAGTAATATTTTTTCTGAAATGAGTATATATTTTTTGTATTAACATAAAAGTTATAGTTTGAATTTTGTGTAAAAGTTACTGTCAGTAAAAAAATTGCACATATATAGAAATAAATATGAGGAATAAAATGTAATAATTAATATAAATCACATTTTTTTTTTTTAAAAAAAGTCTTATTTAAAATCCAACCATTTAACTTGCCTAAGTAATAGTTAAAAGTAGGAGAAAAGAAACTTTGAAGGGGGGGGGGGCAGAAATTTAGCTGGTAGTAAAGAATCAACAGTCAACAATTTTTTTGTATCATTATATTCAATTTTGTAATTACTGACCAAAGTTTTGTCTTTTAAAAAAAAGTTTAGTATATAATTAATTTGTGTAACATAATTACTAATACTACGTAAATTCTTTTTTTTTTAATTTTTTTTTTGAGGAAGTTTACTGCTATGTAACGGTATATAATATGCCATTACATTAATTTAAGATTAAAATAAAAACTTAAGTTCGTAAATAAAAACTAAAAGCTAAAAATTAGAGTTGTTAAACATATATATATATATTCACACAGATGCAAAAATTTAAAAGTATTTTTTTTAAATAAAAAAAAAGTATTTGAATGTACTTTTTTTTTTATAAAAAGAGATAAAAGATCTAAATGTAAAATATTTTTTAGGAAAAAGTAACGTAAGTAAAAATAGAAACAGGTATTAATTAATTCCTGCAATCTCAAAATGGAAATGATTGTGTTATTAATTATCAAAAAGCAAACTAGCCCTTTGGGGTACTTATATAATTAAAAAAGTCAGATGAAAGATATAGATAAAAATTAAAGATTGTTTCCCGCTCTGAAGCAGAATATCCAAATAGAAGCAGAAAATCTACACTCAGACCCTAATGAAAATGATTGATTGTTCAGTGAATCTGGACAATATGTATAAAAAGAAAAATCTTGAAATTAAGTATAGTTCCAGCTTGATTTTGTGAGAAGGGCAATAAGATGCACTTGTCACTGTCTCTCACTTATTTCAAATGAAATGACTGTTGAAATATGAATGGTACTGTTGCAGACCCAAATCATATGGGTTCGGCAATAAAATAAAATAATACTAGGATTGAACCAGCTAAGGTCACCTTCAGATAGACCAGTCTTCAAATAAAGACTTTGTGGGAATTGACACCAGGAACTGGGACTCTTTTACTGTAAGAGATATAACTGAAAAATTAAAAAAAAAATAATTAAGAACTTTCAGGATTTGACAAGCTAAACCTAATTTTTTTTAAATGAACTTTAATCTGACTTTTCAAATCAATTATTAGTGTTTAATTTTTATACTTTTGAGTTTGCTGACTTAATCATTTCCATTTTTTTAATACTTAATGACTAAATTATTTAAAGGCATTAAATTTAAGTTGGGTATAGATGACTGCATAGATTCGTTAACATTTAATTATGTTTTTGTTTTCATATTTGATTAAAATATATAGATATTCAGTTTATATGATACCTCATGTTGAGTATCTAAAAATGTATTTATTTGAGTGTCTTTTAAGTTATTGGAGTCAATGCAGCATCTTATGATTAATGCCACTGGGTTTCTTATAAATTTCCCTCTGCAATTCCATCAATAACTTTATATTTTGATCGTTTATGTTTATTTTGAAATGTTTTATGACTGAGTAATCTATGTAGCCTGTCTATACTCAACATTATAAAACCAACTTTTATAAAATGTTTATCTGTGTGAATGGTTTAAAATAATAATTTAAATTTAAAAATTAATATTAAAATCTAAAGAAATTTTATTCCTCAATTTTATTTATATGTGCATTAATAAATGTTTTTGTGTTAATTACTGGCAGTGGCTTATTTCATTTTTTAAAATATTAATATAATTCTTTTAAGCAAGTTTTAAATTAAATCTCTGCATCACCATGAGCTAGTGGCATGGGCTGACAGTCGGAATAAAATATATATGTAAAAGTTAGATCTTAACAGTGTGTATCTGCCCACTCTATAAATTTTCCAGGCTCAAATGGCCTGGTGGCGCCCTGTACAGCAGATATGGTAAGACTTTAACATCCGACCATTATACCATACTCTGTTTATCTGTGCGGTGAAGTAATGCACATATTACTTATGAAAATAAATAAAATTATAATATTAAATTTTGATTTAGTTACAAAAGAATAACAATTATCATCTATTTTTAAAATATCACTAGTAATAAGAAGTAACTGAAACTTTTTATTACTTTCAAAATTAAAACTTTATTTACACCTTAGAGTAGATACAAGAGAAATCAACGGAAGCATAAAATTAGATCAATAAGATGAAATCCACAAGCTAGAAACTAGTCTGGGAATGTTGATTGAGATAAGCACTAGATAGGGATTTTATGAAAAAACCTTTTTGCATCCATTGATTATGAAGGCTTGCACTTGGTGGCACTACTGTATGGAGAGTTTGGTACTCTTAAATTTTTTTATTGTAAAACTGATTTTACAAGTTATTAACTTATTTATTTATTTAATATGTATAAGATAGAAATTTTAATTAATTTATTATGTAATTTTAGTTTAGTTATCAAACATTTTTATTAATAATATTTATAATACTATAAGTGGAAAATGCATTTATGATTACTTTTATAGCTTTAGGAGTTATAAATGAAGCTATTTTAAAGCTAAGATAAGAAATATATATATATATATATATATAAATTGATTCTAAGCCCTAAGCACATTTAAATTTCATTATTAATTTTATTATTAAATCATTTAATTTTTTATTGTTGCTAGGTCTAGTTTTAAATTGATATAAACTCTAAATAATTTAAAAATATTAGTTTATTGATCCAGAAAACATAGAGTATACAATTTAAATATTGATTGATTGTCCAAATAAATCATTTTAAAACTTTTGTAATTAATATAGAAAATGTTCTTATATAATAAAATATATAATAATGTGGTTTTAATACCTTAAAAGACAAAGCACTTAAAATTTAAATACATTTCAATTGATTGCATGGCTTTTAAATGTAAACTTTAAAAAAATGAATTATCAATATAACATTATTTTTTAATGTTTTTATAATTTTTTAAATTAAATTTGTTTCCAATATATTTAATAAAAATACTTCATTACAAAAAAATTAATCAAAACATAAGGAATATATTCTAGATACACCGAGAGAAACAGTCAATGAAAAATATATCCAAATGCATATTTGGTCCTGAATAACTTTATCAAAGGCACCAGTAATAAAATTAAAAAACAACATTACATTAGGTATCTAAGTGGAAGTTAAAAAATTTACACTTTAATTGCATGCATTCCAAACTGTACTTAATTGAATGATATTAAGTTTTGTATTAATCAAAAAGTTACTGTTATTTAAAAAACCAAGATTTTTTAATTTTATGTTTTCTATCATATTGTTGACTGGAAGCTATTTTAACTTTACTAGAGTTGAAAACATTGCCCAAAGTATTAAAGGATCCAACTTAGCTTTATTGTAACGATATAAAAGCTTGTTTTACATTGCTTTTGATTAATAATGGCAAAAACAAAATTAATTCTAAGGAAGATCCTAGTTTTGTTTATTTGATTGTGCCAGGAGCGTACTTATCTTTATTTTTATTGCAGTAAATTCAGAACAAATTTTAATATAGTCAAGCGTTATTAGCCGAGAGGTCATCTCAGCAGCCTTGCAAGCAAGTAGTTGCTTGCAGACGGTTGTGGGTTCGCCTCCCATCCAATGCTATGACATATTTTTAGGTATGATCTTTGAACTATGTGAGAGCTTATTAAAACTTAATGTACAAATTGCGTTTGAGTGCCTTGTTTAAATTTAACGCCCATTACCCATAATAACACTCTTCTTTTTTATATGTTTCTACTCAACAATAATTTCTCAGAAATTTAAGTACACACGAGTCAATTAAACTATAACACATCAATGAATTATTAATATTACAAAAAGTTATACAATTTGAAATTTAAAATAAAATAACAAAATTTATTTACAACAAGCAAAATAAATAAACAAATAACAAATGAGTATACGAGTTATTGCTTTTGGAAATATTTATATAAGTTAAGTAATAAATTATTGCCTTTAGTACAGTAATCAGAAAATGCATGTGTGTGTTTTCAAAGCATAATATCTAAATCTGATAATCTATCTACTCCTTTAAGCTTGACATCTTATTTTTATATGCTAAAAACAAATAAACAGATGATCATATTTTAAAAAAGTACCTTTGTCACCGTTGAATAATATTAACCCAAAAATATTATATATGCATTGTTTGACAATGAATAAAATATTAAATATACGAATATTATATTATTACTTGCTAAGAAGTGATTCACTCTTATTTTTTCTTTTTTTTTTATTATAAAAAAAAAAGATAATAATAATGATTTCCCCCCCTTCTTTTTTATACTATGAATAATAAATAAACTAAATGGTCTTTTTTTTTTAAGTTTCTCTATTATTAACAAAACATTGATGATACAGTGCATATAATAAAAAATGGCAGTAATGTTATGCTTAGCAATGCTCTGTTCCATGAGTGACCATTAATTTGTTCATTCGGTGGAATGTAATCATCATTTTTGAAATAGCTCTGTAGTTTTTAATAATGAAATAAAATAGAATAATATTGAATTCTAGTTTTGACACTTGAGATAGAATAGAATAAAAAACTTTTATTGCTACAATTTATGAACACGATGCTGTAACTTACATACTTTGCAATGGTTTTTATTTTCATTTATATGTAGAAGCTGTAGTTGGTATAATCTTTCATTAATAAAGATGTTGATGATTATCTAAATATGTTCTTGGCCAGGTATTTCTTGATGAAGAAAATAATCCTTCAGGTCTCTTAAGGATCTCAACCAGCAATAAAGTTATTTCTTTATTATTTGGTTGTTTACCATATTGATTTTTAAAATGTAATTCCTCTTGAAGTAGTTCATTTTTTAATACTTAAAGTAAAAAATATTATAAAGTTTATTTATGCCTGAAGAATGCTAATTCAATTTCAAAACATTATTTTGTTAAATATTTTACAGACATATTCTTTGAATTCATATTCCATAGTTTTTCATAGATTTAAATATGTACTTTATATTTAGATACAAGTATAATGTATATATTTAATCTAGATTTAATTAAAAGGGATTGGAACTAAAACCTTCAATCTCCCTACACTCATCCACTCTATCCAGTATAACCAATACACATGACAACACACATGTAAAAAAAAGTAATTGATCTCCAATATATATATATATATATATATTGGAGATATATATATATATATATATATATATATATATATCATGTTGAACCAGCATTCATAAGTTAGTCCAGATCATCATCTCCACACACATATATAAATAATGCTTCGTTTATATTAAGATAGAAAATTTACACACTTTAAAGAACAGGCTTTAATCCTCTCCACCTTCCAACTCTTCAGCTATCCATATCACTGCAAATCTGATGATGGGATGCTCAAAACTCTTGATGATGCAAATATTATGGTCATACCCATGTTTTTCTTAAGTCAGTCTGACCTCCATATGACTATAATATTGAAATCATCAAGGGCTTTAAGCATTCTATTCTCAGAATTTCAGTGATGTGGATGGCTGAAGAGTCGGAGAATGGAGAGAAGTGAAGCCTGTCCATTAAAGTATGTAGATTTGCTATCTTAATACAAATCAAGCACTGATTTTATATATATATATATATATATATATATATATATATATATATAATTATATATATATATATATATATATATATATATATATATATATAGTGCTGGGTTCAATCAGTAGAAGATCCAGCATGCTCTATTTACTTGGTTTAACTGGGTTTAAACTTTATTTATCATAAATTTATACATTTATATTATAAATATTATGTGAATGAATTGGCCCTTCAAGCAAATGAGAGAATACCATTGATAGTAGAGCTACCAATGACATCCACAGTCAGACTGCATAACACGATCACATTTCCAGACCATTGCCCACCTCGACTGCTAGATTCAAACCCTTACTATAGAAACACTTTATTTGTTTCAAAGTAAACTCTGGGCACCAGATAGTTACTAGAACTAACATGTTTGCATAGTAGGTCCATAATAAAGCACTTGAAATATCCCATTACTAGCTCTGCAAAGTAATACAAGGACAAAATTGTTGCTTGAATTAGTGATAAAAAGAATTGACCGACAAAATTAAGCTTAAGATAAATTTATTTTCTAAACATTTATTATTCTAATTTTAAATTACTTATGAGAACTTATTAACTTAGACAATGATAATTATGTATACTGACTATGCACACACTCTGAATTCATATAATAAACTATAAGATGACAAGCATTAAATAATACGTGGCATTTAAATACACAGGAAATCAATATAACATAAAAAGTATTCACATACATGACATTTCAAAATGTGTACATCAATAGTTCATTTATACATGCTATAGAGTTCATTATTACTTTACTCTGGGAAGCCTCAAACTATTGCAATGGCTAATTTACTTCTAAATGGGAATAAGAAAAATGTTATTTATTACCTAGGATTTGAATATGGACTTGCTGGTTGTTACTTTACAAGAAAATATTTCCATCTGGCTGGATTCGAAGTTTTATGTTTAGTATTCCTTGCATTATTCTTAGATACAGTTAAATATTCCTGGTGATTTAAGGGCTGAAGCAAGGTCATATGTTCCTTAAAGCTGCACAGCACTGCATGGTCTCTGGTTCTGGATACATAAGAGATTGACTGATTGTAATCTGAACTAAACTGTAATCTGAACTGCTTGTCTGATAAAAAACTGGCTTATTTATATGACGACCTGTTGCCATTTTGATGATTTCCAGCTATATTTGTTGTTGAAATTCCTTAGATAAGCTTTTAATCCCGTTGTTTGATCTGTCAATTAGCAGCCATGGAAACTTGTTGTTTTGTTTTTACATTTTAACTTCTATATCATTTTTTAATATTTAACAAGCACATATTTATTTTATTAACAAGCACTCATTTTGCTATGTTTAAAACCACCTTGGCATTTACGCACATATATATTTCTAAAATCAAGTTTTAGTTTTTTTAAGATTCCCTTTTTTTTAAGTTAAATGAAAA
The DNA here is from genome assembly GCA_028023455.1 of Epiperipatus broadwayi. Taxonomy (NCBI): domain Eukaryota; kingdom Metazoa; phylum Onychophora; class Udeonychophora; order Euonychophora; family Peripatidae; genus Epiperipatus; species Epiperipatus broadwayi. The sequence continues at coordinate 6,276,375 of JAQFVV010000063.1, read as the reverse complement.
AGAGATATTTTAATTATTTAAAAATCAACTACTTTTTTTTTTTAATATTTTAAACGAAAGAGGGATTTATTTTATGTAACAGATTCATTTAAACCGCTATAGTTTTAACCTTCTCTAAGCCAAATTCTCCTCCCCCCCCCCCCCGAATTATTTTTAAATTAATTAATTGTAACTTTTATTTTAAACTACTAATAATAGAAAAAAAAACTCTTTAGACTTTTATAAACTTATTGAAACCTTCTCATTTTATTTTAATAATTTTTAGACAACAATTAATATATGTGCAGATACGATATTGATACAATATATTTATATGGGTGGGAAATAATCCCGACCAACTGATGAGTGCTGGTTCAGCATGAAATACATATATTGGAGATCATTTATCTTTTTTACATATATATGGTCATGAGTATCAATTAAATACTGTAAATGACTGTAGGAGCTTGAAGGTATGGGTTTAAATATCCTTTAGTTGTGTACTTTGTAATTTTATAATATGACCTTTAAACAATATTATTTCTTAATAATTTAAAAAAAAACAAAAACATATTTTTTTTGACAAATGCCTTTTATATTTTTGTGACTCCTCTTTATATATATATAAGTCATCTTTTAATTTAGATCCATGCAAATCTATTGTATACACATCCCTTTCATATATATGTGTGTACATAAAATGTATTAAATGGCATATATTCTTATACTCTTTTATAGTCGTTTTCATTTAGTTTTTAAAGCGAATGATTGAGATGTTCATGTTTTATAAAAATAATATATATATATATATTAGATATTATCCTAAACTATATACAAATGATACACAGTATTTTAATGAGCTCTTGAAGTATGGATTTGTGTTTTATAACCCCCCTCCCGCGCTTTCTTATGATTAACAATTTTTCTTTTGATTGCAAATCACTCACAGTCATTATTAAACTTACACATAATTATTTTATTACCATTCTTTCTATTTATTCTGGGAAAAGAATTTTCCATGTAACAATGAATATGTGAAATTTTTATAATTATAAATTTGTATTAAAAAGCCAATATTTATATTCTAAAGGAAAACATCATATAACTAATATTTTGGTCAACCTTTGACCATGTAATCAAGACAAAATGCAATCATGCAATCTGCATTTTGCATTGGGAGAAAACTATTCTTAAATATTTGATTTAATAAATTTTTATATGTGATTTTATTTCAAATACTTCACATGTTATTTATTTCCAAAATTATTCAGTACAGGCATTTATTTTATTCTATTATGATTGCAGATTTTGAGCTATATAACACAAAGTTTTCTATTGGGAGAGAACAAAAAGGGATTTGAAAAAACTGAGTATTTTCGTATCACTAAGATATCATTATTTTAAATAATTTTTTCTTTTTACACTTTTATTGAAATGCCATCAGAAAGATAATAACGGTATTTCAAAGTAATTTTTTGTCAATTTACAGTATTGAAATTTTGCAGCAATCATTAAAACTTTTGATTTTTTTTTTAAAAAATAGAACGCTGACTAATTTTAGTCAGATACTATTGTATTTAAACACTTTCGATTTTTATTTACAATATATTATATTTTATTTTTATTAATCTAATATTTTGATTTTAACATTATTAAATACTTTTGAAGTGAACCCTTATTAAACATTTCTGCTTTTAGATTTTATTTTAATTATAATAAAATCAATTTATTATTTTGTCAAAAATTATGTTATAACACTGAAATGTTTTATAATTTATTTAAATGTATGCACACACAAATACCCATGCACATTATCTAAAGTACATTCTCATTCATACTTATTGATGTTATTTAATGATTACATAATGTATTTATTCAATATTATTTTCTTTTGACAGATATATTAGATATAATGATTATTATGTAATTAATTGGTATTTAATAAATGTGATTCATTTTCTAAAACTTACAAATACCTTGTACAGGCTTAAACCTGCATTTATATATGTAATATATGCGGGATTCGAACTCAGACTTTTACACGACCCACTACTCTCAGTGCCATCTCATATTGTTGACCCACCTGATCACACACATGTTGAAAAGATAAATAATCACCAATATTCGTATTTCATGCTAAACCAGCAATCATCAGTTGGTCTAGATTACTATCCTCACACATATATATATAATCAGTGCTCAGCTTTATATTAAGATAGCCAATCTTCATACTTTAATGGACAGGCTTCAAACTATTCAAACTCACAACTCTTCAGCCTTCCATTTTATTGAAAATCTGATGGAGGAATGTTCAAAGCCCTTGTTAGTGCCAAGGTTGTCATCCTACCCATGTTGACATATTAGTCATTCTGACCCCTCATGTAATATGAGATGACACTGAGAGTAGTGGGTTGTGTGAAAGTCTGAGTTTGAATCTAGCATAAAACTTACAAAATAAATTTTCATGTTGTTATCAATTCATTTGTAATCATCATATTAGTTTAATGTATTTTACTTTTTAAAACTATTTGCCTTTATTTTTTTACATCTATATCTGATTATGTAAATAATTAAACTTAAATACTTTGAATTGACCCTTGATTGCTATAAGTGACAATATTACTTTCACCTCTTTTACTGGAAAAAAGTCTACTATTTATTTAGTCTTTGTGTTTTTATTTTGTTATTCAACTAGATAAAGAAATGATGATGGGTTTAAGAGCATATTATCAACATATAACATTATATATATCTGCAATCTGATATAGTTTTGTTCCACAACAAAAAATTGTTATGATGAATAAGCTCAGAATATGCCAAGAAATTGTAAAATCACATATTATTGGACATTCTGTCAAATGTTATTATACAATTCCTAACTTTTTAAATGCATGTCTCATGTTTGAATTTCACTTCTTTTTGAAATCTGTATTTATCTCTGAATATGACAACTTTATTTTATTATTTAATACAAATTGCTTTTTCTTTATTTTATCTTTTATTTTTATAAATCATCACATATTCATCATTAATTCTTTTTTCTGAAGAACATTATCATATTCTGAAAAAATTAAATAATTCAAAATTTATTACTTTTTGCTCTTTTCATTGTTATATGTGTGCTATTTTTGATTTTTTCCCCTCCAGATTTTTTTATACAGTAAAATCTCAATTCATTATTTTTTAAAGAACTTAAAAAATATATGATAGATATGCAAAACTGATAAAATGGAATTATACTAATCTGTTAACTAGAATATTTGATCAAATAATGTTCTCTTAAAAATAAAATCCATTTTTGATATATTTGAAAGAAAACATTAAAACCTAATTGTTTTAGGTATTTGTTAGACAAAATGTATTTATATAATATATTTTTATAATTGCATCTTTGAAAATTAAAATAGTTAAAAAATCAATAATATATGAAATGAGTATATTTTGAACTATAAAAAAAAATCAAAAATAAAATAATTAGTGCTTTCAATATTAGTAAATATAACAATTTATTAATAAATACTGACAATAATTAAAGTTATAAATTGTTTAAAGATATCAGACAAAAAAAAGTTAATCCTTCTAAAAATAAAATCATGAAAGCATATGTTTTGTTTTTACATGGTTCCATCTCTTTATACAAAATGTAACTAAAATAAAACTTTAAAAAAATAAATTAGAAATTAAATGATAGATGAGACAATTACTATTAGAATTTATTTTTTATAGAAATTAGTTTTAATAACCTTTCATTTTTATAGTAATACTGACTGTAAAAATTAACCTTTAAGTCTGTTCTTATGAAACACTCACAAACTTTTTTATTCTTGTTTTCTGCATTTTAAAAATTCAATTGTACTTTTTAATGAAACAAATCTTATTCTTTATCAAATATTTACAATTGAGATAAATTTCCTTAAATCATATACATATAATGAAATTAGTTTTTGATATAACACACTAACTTTGCAAATAAGAAATCTAGCATTATTTTTAGCAAGATAAATTTTATGCAATATTCAGTCTTAAATTGCATTTTATAAAACACATATTTTAAATGTAATTTTCAATGTTATTAAAATAATATTTGAAAATAAAATTAATTTTAAAAGTATTAAAATTCATATTTCCAATAAAAAACAAAAAAATAAAGTTGTTGATAAGGACCATGCCTTTACCTGATATAATATAGAGTTTTGTTGAACTAAGTTTTTTCTAAAATCAAATATATTTAAACAAAAAGTATATGTAAACATCACATATTTATTAAAAATAAATTCTTAATAATTTTATTAAATAACAGAAAACTAAGATAAGTTGTTGGAGTGACCTTGTTAACTTGCTTCAGTTGGTGGGTTGATAAAACAGGCATTCCATGTTACTTTCACGTGGTGCTGTGTTTATTACTAAGTTCATCATGATGTTATTTGGATCTATAAGTTCATGCATGGTAGACAATAAAACTGGTTGAACTTCCAAGAAGTGGGATGGAAATGATATAGAGAGCAGTTGGAGTCTGTGGTTGATATAATGATAGGATTTGGGAGAGAAGAAATTTCTTAATTGATACAAATATCCCCTGTGGTATGGTAATAATAAATTTTGATAGATAATTGTCAGCATATCAGTTCATTTAAACTAGAAGGAGGAGTTTTACAAATTTGTGTTTTTTAGTCTAGGTTTACATTAGTTGTTTTGAAACATAAAATTGGCTTATTCATTGATGGACTTGAAATATGTTTGCTTTTCCTAGCATGAAAAATGTTATTAGTGATGCTGGTATAAGGTTTTTAATGAGTTAAAGCTGGAAACATGGTAGAATATGTTTAGGTTGAAAGGTCAAGTGGTTGTATGGCCACCATTTTGATTGGTTTGAATGATTTAAAAATGTCATTAACGAAAAACATTTGCAAATTTAAAATTATCTTAGAAAATAATGGTGACATACTTGATATAATAATTGATTCAATATATGTTAAATTTACATGAAATATTGCAGATTTTGGTTTGAGTCCAGAAATTATTGCTTGTTGTTGTTATTATTATTTCAAAATAACTTTACTGTAAATAATAAAAAAAATAGTCACATTAATAATTAATATGCCACATGCAAATAAATAGTCAAAAGAATGAACAAAATATTGTATTAATTGTTATGAAAAAATCCATGAATGTCCATGTGGTTTCTATAATTAGGTTTATTTTGATTTATGGTGATTAATATATACCTTCTCGTTTATAAAACTTTCAGCTTTTTATCAATTTTTATTTTCTTTGTTTTGTTCACTATTATCTATATTATGTCATGTTATAATTCTGAACATTGTTGTATTGTGGACAAGGTAGCTGTATACATTTTTTGAGAAACAATTTTCTTATCCCATGAGAAAGGTAGGTCTATTTTTTTCCAAAATATATTTGGATCTCTACTGGAATTATTATTATATATGAAAGAGCATCTGATACCCCACAGAGAGAATACAGTGAAACTACTTGCCTTTAGCAAATAATTAAAAAAAGAATCTAAATATTATAATTTTTTTGTTTGTATAATGTTGATATAGATGAGTGAATATTATAATGATGGAAATATTCTAATATTATAATATAATCTTCAATAACTTCTCTTCCTCTTTCCTTTTTTATTTTTGCTTTTCTAATATATAACATATAATAACCACATTTCACTCTTTTAACACTTTGAAGCAAAATATATTTATTAATATTACACTTTTGACTGTTCCTAGCAGTCTTCATTAGATCATATCATCTACTAAACTGTCTTTACTCCACCACAAAATATATTTATTAATATTACAGTTTCGACTGTTCCTAGCAGTCTTCATCAGATCTTATCTTCTACTAAACTGTCTTTACTCCACCAAAAAGTGGAGTAAAGACAGTTTAGTAGATGATAAGATCTAATGAAAACTTCTAGGAACAGTCGAAACTGTAATATTAATAAATATATTTTGCTTCAAAGTGTCAAAAGAGTGGAATGTGGTTATTATATGTTAAATATTCCAATATATAAATACAACTAAAGTACCATCATCAAAAATCTTCAAGAAACATTTAATTTTATTTGTATATGTTACATTTAAAAAAAAAGTAGTTAATAAGCTTGATCATAACACTAACAAAAAATTATGGTAGTCACATTGTAATGCCTTTTGAAACAGATTGGTTATATTTTCCCAATATGATGCTAGGAGTTTTTGAAGTATTAAAAAATATAAATACATTATTTAGAAATTAAAAAGTAATTTGATAGATTTTTAAAGCTTATTTATTTATTCATTCATTTTTATTTTAAAAATAAATTTCAATTAACAAAGATTTCATTAGTTTTCTAAAGTCATTAGTTTCATTGCTACCCTACATTTTATTCATTTGGGAAAGTCATTAGTTCTTGTTTTTTACAACCTTTACAAATTTCAAATATAATTTTGTGGACTATATTTCATTTCTAAACTTAGATTTTTAAAAAATCAAACCCAGTTTATTGAATTCTAGGGTACAATAAAAATTTAATATTAAATCCCCATGTTGAATATTGACAAAAGTTTCCACCAGTGTTAAAGATAGCAAACATTAATCTGTTAAAAGATTAACCACATACAATTTCTTGGACAATAAAATAAAAGTGAGATTATTATGATCTCTTAATAAATTTTCAGAGGAAAGATATTAATCCATAGTTAATTTTGAAAATATCCATTTTTTTTCCTTCGTGATTGCATAACAATATCATTTATTGGATGCTATTTTCTAACTTTACATGCCACACACACACACATATATATATATATATTAAAACAAATATATATATTTTTTTATAGGCAAATGATATAAACATAGTTGTTGGGTTTATTCACATATATAATGAAATCAAATATTTTAGATGTATCTCTCCTGACAATATTTGGTTAAGAAAATCTGTTTGAAAATTTTAAGTTGATGAGGAAGAGTTAAGTGAAATTAAAATTTCTACAGGTGAATAATGCAAAAAAATTTTAGGTTCACATGTCTGTAATTGCTCTTTATTAGTATAATAGCGTTGATGAATGCAAACAATGTTTATATACTTACCCACACAAACACACACACACATATAACTTTAAATAGTCATTTGGTTTAGACATATTAAAAAAAAAAATTCAATAAGGTGGAGAATTGAAAGTAAGAATATAAAATGATGAGATTAAAAAAAAAACAATTTTAAATAAATAGCAAAATTGCAAAAATATATATGTATACGAGTAAATTTATCTAGAAGCTTTTCTTTTTCTTTTCAAACATTTAGCTGGCATTATTACAATGTCGCCAGGCTTTTGCTTTTTTTTTTTTTTTTGAAAAAAAAAAAAATCCTTAGGCAAGATATTTTTGTTAATAATCACTTCATCATTTGTCAAGGAAAGTAAAACTTTACATATATAATTGCAATCATTGAAGTGAATTACAACAATAAATGAGATAATTGTATTATTCGTTAAAAAAAAAGAAAGTAAATAATGAATATTCATTTTATAACGAATTAATGCACCCAAGCGTTAAATATACATATATACATAACTACCTTTTTATTTATCTATATAAATATTTTATAAATTACCCTGCGCCTATATATCTACTTATCTACTATTTTTATATCAGCTCATCTAACGATCTTTGCCTTTTTCTTTCTCTGTCTCTCTTTCATCTTATTTACATAAGTACATAACTACATATATAAAATTGTAATAAAAATAATGAATTATAACAGTGATGATATACTTTCTAAATAATACTATATTAAACTACAGAAATATTTTCTGTTAATTTTTTAATTTCTTTAACTGGAAACTATTTAAGTTCAAATTTACTGAAAATAAACATCATCTTGTCATATTCCAAGATTCATGAATTTTAACATTAGCACATTGACTGTTAATTAATCATTTATAGTAAAGAATGCCTGCTTAATTTTTCTTTTATTATGGTTTTTCTTCTCAAGAAGGATCTTAGTATTTTCCAGATTAAAATTAAAAGTAAACTCACCATGTATTTACATGATCAAAGAAAACAAATACGATAATTAAATCTTTATTATTATTATTATTATTTTGTATATACTTATAAAACAATTGATACTCTTTATTATTATTATTATTATTTTGTATATACTTATAAAACAATTGATACTCTTTTAACCTTTTCTCAAAACTATATCTTAACCTATTTTTTGACAGTAATGGTTAAAAATGTGATGGACTTTGATGGACTTTTCATCATTCAAATCCTGGCAATTTTAAAGCTACGGTAAAGATTTTACCCTCGTTTGAAAGTTTATAAAAAGTTCCGTAAGATGCTGACCTCTCTTGAATTTTTTTACAAGTAAAAAATCAATAAAACTTATGTCAAAGATCTAACAATACAAAAAAGGGTTGTATCTTTTTTGCTGATTGGCTTAGTAATCATGGACAAAGAAAATCTCCTGTCAATAACAAATTTGCTCTGCTTTCTTTTTGTTTCATTTTGAAAATGATAAACGAATGTTTTAGACCATTTTAAATGTATTTTTTGACAAATTATACATTATTTTGATAAAATATGCTAAAAATAAAATTATTTTAGAAAAATAGTTAAGAGTTTAACAAAAATTATTTATTTTTAAGAACTGTAAAAAAATAACTGACGTCACAAAATGTCAGCAACACTTTTTAATTGGTGAATAACGTTTGTTTAAAGATTTGCGTTTTTGAATTTTTTTAAAATTATAAATAACTATTTTTGAAAAAACTTTCGTTAACTTTCATAACATGACAAATTATTAATATACTTTTTACAAATGAAACTAAAGTGAATATAATATTAAAAGATGAAAATATTTTGACAATTGAGTTTGTGAATTGACCAATTAAAAGTTTAGACTTTTTCCTCACTCGGCCAATAAACAAATCAGCAATAAAAAGGTTAATTCACCTATGCATAAAATTTAGCACATACATAAACTTTGATATGCCATATTATTATTTTTTTGTTTAAAATGTATAATATTATTTGAATTATTTAACATTATGTGGATATATAAATCTCTATATATATTTTAAAAAAAAATTATCTTGAACATTTATTTAATGTTTCATTTTGTGCTCCACCTAATATTCATAGAGTAATAAATAATTCAAAACATATGCATTTTTTAAAAAAAGTAATGTATGCATCAAATTTGACATAAGTGCAAAAAATCATATATGCACAAATAAAGGTATAGTTTTGAGAAAAGGTTAAAAGGGCTAAACAGTAATAATGATTTAATAATGACATCTATTTTCTTTGATCCATGTGAGTTTACTTTCAATTTTAATTTGTAAAATACTAAAATTCTTTATGAAGAAAGAAATCATAAAAAAGAGGCAAATTTCATAAATAGAAATAGGATATCCATAATTAGCAATGTGCTAACATTAAAATTCATGAATCTTGGGATATGACATGATAACAATTATTTCTGCTAAATTTAAATTTAAATTGTTTTTAGTTGAAGAATGTTAAGTAATTTACTGAAATCTCTTCTATTGTTCATTATATTAATTTATAAAATATACTGTCGCTGTTATAATCTATTATTTTTAATACAATTTAATTACAATAATTATTCTATATTGAATATTTTATTTTATTTATCTTTTCTTACTTCAATCAAATACTTCAACACAAAAACTATTATAGGTTAATTAGAAAACTTGTTTAGTCTCAGACATTGTCAATTAGTAATAATTGATAGTTTCCTGGTAACATCAAAGGCTAAACTTATTTTGGTACATTGATATTATTCCTGCTTTGATGTATTACTCTAAGTTAGTGGAATATTTAAAATAATACCTCCAAAGAAAGTGCTGATACATTTAATCAATAAAATGTGTCCCTAGGTCCTATTGAGGTGTCATTTTAAACATATCATGTGTAATATTAAAGTTCAAATGTAATAAAATAATAGACACATATATTCAATATAGAAAAAGGAAAAAAAGACACTATGATAGTAAAGTCTATATGATAGTAAACAAAACAGATACTTGTGAGTATGCCTTTTTTGTTGAAGTAAAATGAATTATTATAGTTAATGAGAAAACTTGTTTAGCCTCAGGGATTGTCAATTAGTAGTAATTGATAGTTTCCTGACAACATCAAAGTCTAATTTTATTTTAGTATTTTGGTATTATTCCTGCTATGATGTATTACTCTAAGTTTCTGACATTTTTAAAACAATACCTCCAAGGAACATGCAGACAAACTTAATCAAAAAAATTTGTTCACAGATCCCATGGAGGTGTTATTTTAAATATACCACAAACTTAGAATAATACATCACCATGAGTAATATGTCATTCTATGTGTAATATCAAAGTTCAGATGTAATAAAAATAATGAACTTATAAATTCATTATAGAAAAAGAAGCAAAGACATTATTATACTAAAGATATTATGATAATAAATAAAACAGATACATGTAAGTGCCTTTTTTGATGAAGTAAAGTGATCTATTATGGTTAATGAGAAAAATTGTTTAGCCTCAGGGATTGCTAATCAGTGGTAATTGATAGTTTTTTAGCAACATCAAAAGTTAAATGTTATCTCTGTTTACATGGATGTAGTTTCATTATTTCTCTTTTTTATTATAATAAAAATCTATGGAAATATTTAATTCAACATATATATGTATATATCAGGGATTGATAACTTAGAGCACATATGCTAAGCATGGCACATGGAATGATTATAAATGGAAGCCTTGAGTGAATTGAAATAGTAAAGTATATTGTAATTACAGTGCATATCTTTTCAGCATAACCTACATTTTGCATAATAGATCCACATGTAAATGGAAATCATGATTCACTTTAATTTGCTAATTATTTTGTAAAATAAATGCACACTCAATCTTTGCTATTATCAATAATGATAAGATCTAAGTGAAACAAAAAAAAAAATTCACTATGGGGGATTAACTTTGCTTGAAGTTTTTTAAAGGTCATGTGATCTTTGATACTTTTGTATGCAACTGCAAGTTTAGAATAAATTTATACTAATGCAGAATATAATATCGATTAATTCATTTGGAAAACTTCTATTCATAATTTTATATAATAATACATTTTAAGTTTGGTGCATTTACTTAAAAAATGTTTATTTTTTTATTATTTATTGAAATTAGAAAAACAAATTAAGAAATAGTTTTGGGAGAACTCGTATTTAGCTTAATCTTCAGAACTAGATTATAAATCATCATTATCATCATCACCACATATGTTTGTTTAATATTAGTGTATGTGTTTGAATTTGATCATTTTTATTTTTATTTAACCAGTTAACACAAATATTTATCATTTCTCAACTTAGACCTAAAATTACCATTACATAATTGTGTATATTGAAACAGTGACAAAATGGCTGCTACAATATATATATAATGTAACAAAGATTTTTATGGTTATATAGTTCTAATAAAAAAAATACAATCCCATCTAAAATCTTTTAATAAGTGATGAGTGATTTATGTAAGACTAATCTATTCCATTGCAAATTATTTTTTAAAATAAAGTTTAAGTCAAGATTCACATTTTATTGTAATTTTGTGATCAATTCAATAAAACGTTTCTTCTATTGTTACAATATATAAATAAATAGAACAAAACATTTTAAAAGAGGAACAATAACTTGAAATCAAAAATTTTATTTAACATTTAAGTTTTAAGACTTTAATATAAAATTAATAAAAATAGTTTTGGACTTCTGTACACTTATCGTTTATGTTATAGTATTGATTGTATATATTTTTTTACATATATATGTCAAAGCGTTGAGCGGGAAGCAAACCCGAACCAGCTTTTTGGAAGGCAGCTATGCTAAGATTACACTTTAAATTGACCTACTCTATTATAAAAATTAATGATTCATACATTTTCAAAATCTTGTTATCATTTAATAAACTGAAGACATTTATTTCAAGTATCCAACATTTAAAAAAGTATCCAATTATCTAATTTAATAAACGATTTTACTACGCCGAGGAATAATATTAAAAAAAATCTGGGTTGATATATATATACAAATTTTAATTTTTCAGTCTTTTTCTAATATGTTAATAAAAAGAAAAAGAAAAATGTAACAATGCTAAAAATTTATTGAAATCTATTTTTATCTCTATTTTTTTTTTTCTAAAAATTTAAAAGCTTAATTTTTATTAAAGCAATTTCTTTTACACATTTTTTCATCGTCTGAGAAGCATTTACTTACTCTATTTGAGTACAGTTACAAAAAAGTTTTTATGTGTAGTATACATAAAAAAAAAAATCAATGCTCAATGTAATATTTTTGAAAAGACTTTTCCCCCAAAACTTTTAATTCAGTTATGTTTATCCAATTTTCTACATGTAATACGTTTATATCAAAATATCAATTATTTCAAAATTTTTTTTAAAGAAAATACTAATTATGCATTTGATTCTTTTTCAGTTTAGTTTTTAGCTTTTATTTTATAAAAAAATATCTGATTATATTACTCTAATACATATTTGTATTTGTAGTAAATAATAATAATAATAATAATAATAATAATAATAATAATAATAATAATAATAATAATAATAATTATTATTATTATTATTATTCCGTTTCAATAAAGGCTTTATTGATCTCAATGATTTAAACAAGTTTACATCTAGAAAATTTCAAATTCAACATACAATGAGTAATATTAGAGTAAACATATATAAAGGAATTTAGTGTTTACACTTTGTGGTTAATGGACTATAACAATATAAAGAATAAAAAAAAATAATCAGAGTTCTAAAGTTTGATGAGCTTATTTAGTTTTGTGGGAATGTCATTTTGAATGTTAGTTGTATGATAATTTTTTGCAGCATTTACAGCATTGATGGTTGCCTAACAATGACCATGTTGCTGCATATAAGTGGGGGTTGGTTATTATTCTATCTCTGTTTCTAATGTGTAACAGTTTGTTGCTAAATGTAGCTGGGTGTCATCTGGTATTATTGCCAATTACGAAAGTACATCTGGTGCACTAGTACACATATAGCACAAATGTGGCCACCCTAATGCTAGGCATTGATCTTCACTGAAAAGCAACCATTATGTGATTTAATGATTATATGTGGTTTTCTGTAGGTGTTACACATCATCTCTCATGTTTGGTTAAGTGCTATACATTGATAAATAATGTGGTCCAGCATCTCTTCTGCTCAATGGCAGAGTCCACAGAAAGGGTCAATAAATCTGTACATTCTTTTATGATAAAGAAAGTGGGTTGTTGGCAAGGCAATGAGATTTATTTTAATGATATAATCAAAGTTTTTGGGTTCTTGAGTCCATTTTTTATATTCCTTGAGTAGTCTCTTGTTGTTAATTCCTACCATAGGTTGTATAACATTAGTATCTGTTTCTCTGTTCATTAAACCATAAATATCCCAGTATGAATACTTATGCAAATACTGTTCTGGAATCTTGTCTGTGGTTTTGCATTGGTATATAATGTTAGTGAAAAAAGAACCTTTGGAGGTGGTCTATCTGTTGGAGTAACTTCTAGCAAATGGTTAATTTGGGGGTATTTGGAAAGGATTGTAATTATTGAGGTTTTTAACTTTTGTAGATGAAAAATATTAATTGTTGTGCAAGCCAAGTCAATTCTTTATTAGGGGTTGGCTAAGTTTTTTTTGTGGAGATTGCTACTGTTTTTCTGGCCCAAAGTAGTTTTAATTTTTGAAATAAATGCCTTCAAGAATGAAATAACGGGTACATAGTATGTTATTTTGGTTGTGATTATCTGGTTAATTAACTTTACTTTGGAATATAGTGAAAGATATGCCTTGGACAAGGTGTTTATAATTTTTGTGGCTTCTTGTTTAAGTTTATTTTGGATGTGGCATCCCATTCCTGTAATTCCCATATGAAATGGGAACCCAAGGAATGAGTTTGGTTTTGATTTGAAAATTGATGTACATGATTTACCAGTGTATAGTGACCAGGCTGTGGTTTTTGCCAGATTAAATTTTAATTTGTATTTCTGTAAATATTCTTGCAATATTTTTTGGAGTTGCGGTATTTGTTTTTTTGATGTTAGGAATATTGTAACATCATCCATATAGGCAATGCATTAGTGTGCTGTGTTGTGTCTGGTATCCTGATCCCAATAAATGCATTTTGTATGCTTTTAATAAGGGGATTGATGTAAAATATAAACAATAATGAACTCAGAAGGAATCCTTGGGATATAGATTTGGTGGGTGTGAAAGATGGTGTTTCTTCCATTTAAAGTTATATGGATCTCTCTGTTCAGAAGCAGGTTAGCATTTATATATAGGTGTGTTCTAGGAATTTCTGTGCCTTTTAGAATATTCAGAAGCATATATATATATTGACTGAGTCAAAAGCAGCTTCTATGTCAAGCTGCACAAAAATGGGTCCATATTTTTTCTGCTGTTTTATTGTGGCTAGAATTGCTTTGAAGAATAAGGGTGCTTCTGTTGTTGAAGAGTTCTAATTATTATTATTATTATTATTATTATTATTATTATTATTTTGCTTTCATATAAACAGTTAAGTTTATAACTTTTTTTATTTTGTTTAACATCTTTTATACAATATCAATATGACGATTGCATACTCTAATTTATCTGTAAACCCTAATTATTTTATCGTTTTATAAATAATGTCAACATTTTATGTATTTTTTGGAAAATATTTTTTAATTATCTAAACAAATTATATCACTTATTGGGATCTTTTTATTTAAACTATATGATCAGTTAATTTGGTCATTCATATTTTTAGTAATAATACATTATTTTCTAATTATTGCTGAAATAATTTTTTAGCAGTACCAAAATGCTAAAATTGTATTTTTTGAAGGTTTATTTTTTTTTATAATTTTCATTATTATTTAACTTATGTTATTATTTACTCATTATTTATTATTTTACAAAATGTCAGATATTTAATTCCTCTAATTGTAGCATTTTATAATATTATCATATTTTTTGAATGTATATTGTCTTAGTAATTCACTAAAGCCAATTACTCAAGGCTTTAAGAGATTTATAAATATAGATGTTAGCAAGCAACCGTTAAGCTATCAACAATCTCAACTTGTAGTCAAGGCATCATCCTTTATTCTCCTTGGTTAAATTGCAATCTTTGGTGTCAATATAAACATATCATATGAAAAATAAAATTGGTACTACCTTTATTGTTAAAAGAGGTTGCCTTGACTATAGGTTGAGATTGTTAATAATTTAAGGGCTGATTATTATTATTGTCTTATTAATAATAATAATAATAATAATAATAATAATATATATATATATATGATTTGCTAATTTTATTAATGTCATATATATAGCTTAAGGTATTCTTATTTTCTTCAAATCTAAAAAATCTTCTATATCTGTTAGTATTTTAAAATATTTGTAAATTCATTTTAAATTCATTGGAATATTATTGAAGGTTATGATTATTAATACATTTGCCTCTCTTAATAATTTTTGGTTTCCTAATTTTTCTTTGCACTTATGTTACATCATACTAAATGTTTGGGCAACCTAGATTATTATACAATTGTTGCATTTTCATTTACCATTGTCAAACTTTCTCCACTCACAACTTTGATGCCATCCATTTCAGATAAATGCAATAATGATTATTACTAATCATAGTACAGATATAAACTTTAAACCTCAGTTAAAAATTAACATATATGATTTTTTTATTTATTTTACACACAAGGGGTTATTATTAACCTTTCTCTTTTCCATGAGTGGAGGAAGTTTGACAATGGTAAATGAAAATGTAACAATTTACTCTAGATAAATACTTTTCATATAATAAAGATATATATGAGAGATAGTGACCTGGGCCAACTGATGAGTGCTATTTCAGCATGAACTGCATTTTGGGGGTCATTTGTCTTTTATTATATCTTTATTTAAGTGAATTTAAAAAAATGGGGAAGTTATGGAGGTGTTTATTACATCTATAAAATATTATTATGCAAATAACATTTGCTCTTAGTAAAAATATAACTATAATTGTGTCTTCATTCAATTGATGCAAATAAATTGAACAATATATAAAATATTGTATATCTTTAAAATACTCCTTAAAATAAAATTTAAGAATAATTATAACAAAAATATATGTGTATTAGTTATAATCAGGATTTGAAAAGCAATGATATTAGGGTATAAGATAAATTTATTATGCTAAGCATAAGTGTATTTGCTAATATTTTATACAATTACAAAAAATGATTAAGAACGATATTGACTGAGAATCTTCTTGGTATTTGAAATAGCATGCCACAAAAGTTGCTGAGAATGGTCTGAATGCAAAAGATTTCTAGTGAATAATTATCTATACATTTATGTCTTTAAAAAACTACTGAAGAAAATGATAGAAAACGAGTTACAATTGTTTGTTTCTCTATATTAATAAATAATAAGAAATTAATGAAAGGTACTTAAAAAGAAAAATTTCATGTTTTATAAATATAGCAGTGTTATACATAAATGTGGTTAATAATTTTTTTTTTCAAATACAGTCATTCCTTCATAATTAAAAATATCTGGTTTAATTGTATTGTGGCATTTACTGCAGTGGTAGAATAATAGATTCTTGAGAGAAAGTTGTTAGATTATAGAATAACCTCTGTTCTAGTCTGCAAATTTTATTTGAATTTCCATTTATTTTGAATATGTTAATCCATTCAGTATAATACAGACCTCCATCTTTAAAGATAAGCTGGCTAAATCAGATACTTGACTACCTTTTTGCTCACAATGGCCACTCTACCCTAGTATTCAAACAAAAAATCTCCATTTGGGATGCTCATAACCTGATATTTCCCACACAAAACTCTACCATATGTTACCTCGGGAGTAAAAATCAGGTGGTCACCAGGTTTTTCAGGCATCTCAAGCTGGAGCCAAGGTTCCTGGACTTTCTAATGAAGATCAACCTGAATTCACTCCAGATGAACTGGTTCCTGCACTACAGGAGATTCCTCAAGAATATAGATCCTACGTGTCACAACTGCCATAGAACCTGTGAAACCTTTGATCGTATGATAAGTGATTGCCCAGCATATAACAAAATCAGAACTTTCATTACTTACTACTGCCACATTTCCCTGAACAAAATCTTAAATATCAAATGCTGCTTCCTGTCCAGGGATTATGTCACCACAAGACTCTCAACCTTTCTCACTTATGCCATCTGGATGGCCAGATGTCGCAACAAGTTTACCTTTTCTCACCCCAAGCCTGAAGACACATTCATTTCCAAGCTGAAGGAATTTTGCCATAAGGACAGAATAATCGCATCCAGATTTTTATTTGACAACACATGGAGCCTGATTAAGCTGGATTAACAACACCAGTAACCACATCAGATCATTTGGTTGCCTGACTAACATGGATAACTACTATTTTTGATTTACAATTGTATCATTTTTACATATGGTTTTTCAATAAAATTATTTATAAATAAATTAAACTAATAATAGAATTTAAATGCATATAAACATATATCATTTCTACATTTACCTAAAGAATATAAAAGTATTAAGTTCAAATTTATAGACATCTGAAAAATAGGAATTGAAAATTTAGATCCTTATCAGAATTTATTATAATTTTTTATTTCATACCTGAATTAGTAAAATTAACATATTATTGTTTTAGTATAATTTACTGCAGTTATAAAATTTTTTTTTTTTTGATAACTGTCTTAAAATAAATCATAGTATAAACTTCTGACTCTGAACAAGTATTTAAGGTAAACAAAAGCTCATTAGATATTTTGAAATTATAAACATCTGTCAACTACACTTTCCAAAGTAGATGTATGTGATAAAAAGATTAATTTACTGTTTTATGTTGGTCAATTATCAACAATCTTAAAAGCTATATTTGTAACAGAGTGCATTAAAATTAATTATTATTTACATATATTTTAATCATATTTACTATTTATAACATATTTAATCTAGCAGTGTAAATTTACAAATTTGGGTAAGGTTGTAAATTAAGTTATATTTATCTCTACTATGTACCATTCATGTTTATGATTACATTCTAATTTAAACATATCCTTTATCACTGATTGTACCCTAATATGTTTACACTTAGAAAGCCTAATGTGATCATTTTGAAGATACTTGTATGACAAAGTTTAAATTCCAAGCATATTTAAAAATTCATATATAAATGTGAAAAGATGTCTATTGCAAAATACTTAATGCCTATATTTCCAGCAACGTGTATCAACATTTCATATTATTCATTTACATATATTATAGTGGCATATAACCCACAATGTCTACAACACAATTTGTATAATGTAATTGCTACAGCAGTATGTAATTCCACTATATTTCAAAACTTCCATGTATTTCACCAGAATCTCGGCCCTTTACATTTTTAAAATAAAAGCTGTTTTGACTTCAATAATCTGGATATCTTTGTCTAAATGTAAATGAGCAGATAAAATGAAAATATCATTAAAAGTTATCATTTAAGTTTTGTATCATTATTTAAAAGATGATCATTATACTCTTTCTACCTATGCAAAATATTAATCTCCATATGCTGTAAAATACCATATTTGTAGATCCATGGGTTGAGTTGCTTTCTATTCAGCAAAACAGATCTGGAATGGGTCAATGGATGAATGTATCTTTATTGAAGTTTAATTCCAGAAACCGTTTGTAAGACTTTTTTAGTTATTAAAATTTTTGTCTTCAAATCTTTATATTTATTATAAAGTTACATGCTTAATATATTATTGTATCAAGCAGAAAATGACCATCTTTTTTAATAATAAATCCATTGTCAGACTACCAAGCATGGCTATTTTTTAAGTAAACTCAAGAATAGATTTGGTTGATTATTTTTCTTAAGAAAATTTTATGCTACAGTAATATAATAATTCTGAAGATTCAAATTATAATTTTTAGTGTTAATAGTTGTTAAAATTTTATTATATTAAGTATATATCTATAACAACATTGTGGAAAAATATCTTTTATATTGGATATTTGACCAGTGTATATATTTGAATTTTATACGTTTCAACGTCATAAGTTTTTTGAATGTTATTGTATATAGGTATAAAACTTTATATGTTGAAAAGATCTCAATAAGAGGTGAAAGCCATGTTGATAGTTAAATAATTGCAAATGTAATTAGTTGTTTGTTTCAATTTTGTTTAGATTATTATAAAATTTAATAGATATAGTAGACTAGTTTTACTCACTTTAGTAGGATAATTATTATAAATAAAAGTATAAAAAAATGAGAATTAAATTATGTAAGACTCACCAAGATTGGTGAACTTATTAGATAAGACACAAACAAACAAATAAACTGTTAAATGTAGAAAAATATAAAAAATTACTGGTAACTTACACTTATATTTAATATAAAATTTATTTTTAATTTAATAATAATATTTATTAAGGCAGTAACCTCAAGAATATGCATGTAAAATGTGATAGTAGGGACCTCTACAGGTCTTAACCACAAGCTTACGCTTTGGAAGAAAAGCATAAGTTTGTGGTTAAGACCTGTAGAGGTCCCTACTATCGCATTTTTACACACATATTCTTGAAGTTACAGCCTTAGTAAATATTACTTACATAATCAATGTGTGTTTAAATAAATTTATAATTACAATTTTAATTTAAATAGTATTGAAATAAAAATATTCTTAAATTTTTTGTTTTAGAGTTTTAGTAATTATAGTGTTTGTAGACTGCAAATCTTTTGTAAATTCTTTAATCCTTATTGAAATATTTGAATTCTATCATAACAACTATTGCTGATGCTCACTTTTGTATGAAATTTCTTTAAGTTTAAGAAGTATAAATGATCAATTCTTCAAACATGATTTTCTAAATTACTTAGTTTTAAAAATAATAGCAATATGCATAATAAATTAACAATCTTTTATTATTTTATAAAATAACATGATTCAAAGATTACTATTATTACCCTTTTTAATAATTTAAAATTACTTTAAACAATATTTAAAATGAGATATTTATTTTATATAGCACTATGTTTTTATAAACTGTATTAGTAATAATCAGCTATTAAGATAATGCACTGTTATAATATTTTAAGTAATTATGTTAAAAATATTTGGCAAAATGAATACTTAAGTCATTTTCAAACTAAAGTTCACTCATGATCTCAAACTTATTATTCTTCGTATGCAATTTATTTTGGTGAAAAATTTCTAGAAATGCTATTTTTAGATGATAAAAAGGATACTGTTAGTATAAACATTCAAATTATATATCCTTAGTTACACTTTCACCAGCAGTAGAATTGCAAATTTCTTCAAAGAATTAAGGGCCATAAAGCAAAAATCCACAGTCTATCTAATTTTTCCAAAAAAAAAAAAAGGAAAATAATCATGCAAGAATTGTCAAGTATATTTGTTGACTTATTAAATAATAAATAAAAAAATGCATGTTCATGTATATATATATATATATATATATATATATATATATATATATATACATGTTACAATATATATATTATGACCTTTCTATCCAGTATTATATTGGGCCCCTCTCTATTTGGGCCGTCACAATCTGCCCTTTACTTATGTTGTGTAACTATGTATACCTCGAGCCCACCATGTTACGCCACAATCCACCCTTTCACCCTACGTGTAATTACGTGTATATGTGTACTCCACTTCTCCCAGAATAAGTAATATAATATAGTGAAAATCGCCTCCCCGGGTTCTAGCTCTAATAATTAATAAGATATTCAATTAAATGCTTTGCTAGCTCAGGTTGCTTAAAATTCATTTAGGTTCGGTTCTAGACTAACTCAAATAACTATTCTATAATTCATGAGATTAGAAGTGGAAATAAGGTGACAAAGTAGATTGCATTGAGATAATATCCCATAGGATACCACCTCAATGGCATAAGAACACTATCTCCCCTTTTACTACTATTACATATAATAACTACATAGTATTCTTATGACTTCTGCAACTTCCAATCACTAAACTCATTTAACAATTAAAGTATTAATTTTTTATCTATCATAACAATAATAGTAATTATCTAGCTCAGATAAAATAATCTCAGGTTCTTAAATTTATTCAATGTTAAATTAAAATACAGTAGCAAAATATGATAAGGGATTTTGTGTCATAATTTACTACTCTGAAGTTAGATTAATAATAAAACAATAAGAATAATAATCACAATCTTCATTGTTTAATCCAACTAGTACGGCTTTTCTTTTATTGCAAATTTATAACCATAATAAATTAATTAATAATTCAATATCCTTCCTTTGTTTATCTTTTTCCTTACGTAATAAAATAATTAGTAAGCGGCAGTGTTTAGATAATCTGATAAATGAAGTAAGTGGCAACTAATAGCATATAATTTAGCAAATTACTATGACAATGGATTTATGACCAATAATGCAATGTAATTTTATAATTATTCAATTACAAAACATCAATAAATAATTAAGATTAAATATACTTTCTATTTATATTTTGTGCAAACAATTATATACTTTAATTTAATGACGGTAAACATATCCTCTGAATTCATGCAATGATGTAGAGAAAACAAAACTCAGACACAAGTTTTAATAACACATTTTAGAATTTTATTAACAACAATCAAAATTAAGATAAAACAAACAAATCTATTTACAATTATTTACAAGGAATATCCTCCTTTCTTTTAACACTACAAAAGTTAAATTATACATTTTTAGATTTCTTTTATAGTTAATTTAAATTATTATACTTTTATAAGTTATTTATTTATTTCTCGTTAAGTTTATTATATTACTTAGTTTAACTATTTTATGGGTCATACTATTCTTTACCTTTTAATATTAACATTACAGTATTATACGTTATATATGTGGGTAAACATCATTTATAAACATTATAAATTTACAATCAATATGGTTTTTTTCCCTTTAAAGAAAATTACATTTTCTTATAACTCTATAAGTCACTCTGCATATTGTTCAAATATTATTACTACCTATTACGTTTGTTATCTAATGCTCGTAAACTCTAATACATTTATTCATAAGCCATACTCATGTATAAAGCCATAACACGAGTTTATTTATCACCTGTTTTAGTTTCACATATATTATAATCATCAAATGTTATTATATTCTTTAAATATGCAATACTTATATTTTTAAATATAATCAACAATAAGAACACGTTAAATCATTTTTTAATATTTTTGTATATTTCTATTTGGGTATATTTTTATCAAATTATAGTTCATTTCTTAAAATTAAAATAATTCTCTGACTCCTTCCTTTCTTAGGATATATGCATCTTTCTTTCAATAATCTTAATCTACTCTTTGTTAATACTTAACTATTCTTATTTCAAATAACAGCATAACATACATTCTAAAATATCTATTGTTTCTTTTCAATAGACTTATCAAATAACGATGTAGTTGCAAGAAATACAGATAAAGATAGCGAAAGATGTATAGGTTATTGGGAAGATAGATAAATAACTCATCAAAATATATACTTCAAAATGTATGGAACAGTGTGGATAGGGCAGACATTCCTTGTCTGATAACCCTGACAATAAGCACGATGTGGCAGC
Source organism: Epiperipatus broadwayi (assembly GCA_028023455.1). NCBI lineage: Eukaryota > Metazoa > Onychophora > Udeonychophora > Euonychophora > Peripatidae > Epiperipatus > Epiperipatus broadwayi. The sequence continues at coordinate 6,253,703 of JAQFVV010000063.1, read as the reverse complement.
TATTTATTCAGCTTTACCAAACATCTAATAAGATTCACAAGAAAGATAAAAATAACACTGTCCATGACAACATGTGTAACAGTCATAGAGCTTTGTTAACTACACTGATTACCATTTAAAACTACTTATAATTCCATTCCCTGTAGCATCCTAGTTTTTTAATACATCATCTTGGTTTCCGAATCTCCATGTACTACCAAGTCACTATCCAAACTATCTCTCAAGATTCTCACTGTATCCAACATCAATAAAACTAACTACCTTTTAAAACAATAAACAAAATTCACTAATATAAAACATTCCCCTATTCTATAAGAACAATTTGCCTTGCTTTATTACACTGTAGGTTCGACATCTACATTTTATTAAATAACACTTAAATATCCTAATCGGAAAAATTAACAGAAAATATAACATAACCATTGGTTATATTGAACTATATTAATCACACATAAAATGAGTATAGTATGCATATTTTTAAAAAATCTAATTACATCTCATAGTGTTTTAGAGTGTTGTTTTTTCAAAATGCGTTTTACAATAATTGCAACAATAAAATTTTGCATTACATTCATTCGGTTCACAGCTGATCTAAATAAATAAACATACATTATATCATTAATAACCATAAAATGTACCAAAATAATCTTTTACCTTCCTATTAGAGTTTGTAGTGGGTTTCTTTCTCCTCGAGCATCGCAAACACACAAAATTTCCACACACATACAATTTTATTTAAACATTCAAAATCAAAAAAACATATTATTTTATATAATGTTATATTGCAAATTAATGTATTTGTTTTCCTATTGCTATCTAAACTCAATGTTTAACTTAAATTAATAAAGAAAATAATTTAAACCATAATCACATATTTTTCTGGCGGTAAATCTTGGTTAGTCCCATAATATTTATTATTTTCTTCTTCGTCCGAATGTTCTCCTTTCTGATTATTAAAGTTTTAAACAAATTAGTTCATTTAGTAAACTGTTTAGACGATCTTTAGTTGTAATGTTTAATTCAAAATTATTAAAAAACATTTATTTAGCTATCCCACTAAGTTTTTAATGTTGGGCGAATATTACCTCGGCGCATTGATGCATCTTTATTTCCGGCAGAACTACAAGTATTTATATCATTACGGTACCAAATTGCGTTTTTCCATGGATCCAATATTTTATATTTATTTCTCTGTAAACTATTTTTTCTTCTTCTTCTTCTTCAGGCAAGTAATTTCCTTGGTAATTTCACTTTTATTCATTATTATTTTATATACGACATTTTTGATCCACAACTATTTCTAGAGTAATTGCTCAGGTCATCTTAAAGAAAACAATTCATAAAATTTCTTTTTGTCCATTTATTCTTACACAAATAATATTTATTTTTATTTTTCATTATATTCATTAACTTTGTGCACAATGTCTTTTCATCAATTTTACACGCACTAAAGCAGTTTTCGTAGTAATACGCTATACAAACTATATCAATGAACAACGTTAACATTTTTGAAATATTACAAAATTTATAACTTGGTTTTAAGAATCCATCCATTTTTTTATTGAAAATTTAGATTATATTTTAATAGAATCCACTGGCAGGTAACTGTGGAGTTAGTGAAACATTATTATGAGAACTTTTTTTTAAAATTTTATTCTTAGATTCGCTTCGAAAGATTTTAAAATGTTAGTTAGCTTCTTTCAAAGATATTTATTAAAAATTCTAATAAAATTGACTAATAATTGAAGAAAGAAAGAAATTTTAAAGAGCTTAAAATTTTACCTCTGCTCTGGAGTCAACACATTTTTGTTCTCCTAGTTTTTACAATTAATTGGCGCGATTTCTCTTGTCTGCCAAAATCTATCTTTTTATTGGTCAATCCCTACTTTGATTGGTAAATATTTTCTAAAGTTTTAAAATTGTGATGTAATAGACTTAAATATTAACCTATTATTATTTTTAAATTAATTATTATATATTACAATTTAATTACTTTTAAAATAATTTTGAAACAATAACTAATAAAATGTATAATACTTATTTTTTTTTATTATGATGTGTGACAATTCCATCCAGCTCTATAATATACTATTTAAATATTTTAATTATTTGTATTAATTTAAACTGGTGCTTATACATAAAATATTCCCAGTCACGTAGACATTTCCAGTGTTTAGTCTAGTTTTATCTGTCTTAATAAATTTGCTACTTATATTATTTAAAATGATTATATAAAATTTTGAAAAATAATTTAGAAAAATATAGAACTAGATGCAATCCCCACCCTTACAATACTTATTATTAAATATATTATATTAACCTTTTATTGCCCATTTATAATTTATAATATTAAATACTATATAATATTAATTTTAATTTCTTTTAGCAATTGACCATTTATAACCATCATTGATCTATAGAAAAAGGGCACAATATATATATATTAATGTTATTAATCAATAAATCACTGTTAACATTACTTTAGTTTTATACTCTTTCTCATTATCTAATTCCAATCCAATCCCAATTAGTTATAGAATATGTATGAGCGATCTACACATTAATGTTAAAAAAGAAGCATTACTTCCAACATCATGCCATTAGTTTATTATAATTTAGCACATTTATGTGTATTTGACCCTTGAGTCTCATGTTTCTCTCTGCTCTATACCAGCCATGAAAGATGGAAACAAAGTGTAATCTCAAGTATGTCATTTGTAGGGTATTGAGTCATGGAGTACTGGTAAACAAGTTGAAGCATAATCAAATTCAGGAATTCCCATCCCACTCTGGTCAGCTTTGGTCTCTTTGCCTGGATTCTGGATTCTATTACATGAAGGTACCAAACTTGATCATTATGTAGGTTTTTTTTTTCATGTTTAGTTTAGTGTCCAACCTGGGGCTTGATTAAAACACCCACTTTCCTGGAACCCAGACATGAGTCACCCCATGTTTAAAAAATTGTGTAAATAACACTCAGGAATTCATTAATGCACAGTGGAATTTTTTATAAAATATGTGATGTAAACTTTCCTGCTCATTGGTGACTCATGCCTGAGGATGGCATGAACAAGCTATGAGTCATTGTCATATAAATTTTTCATCAGGGGTAGTGAAAGAGAATTTTAAGCTGTAATCTAAAAGAAAGGGGGGGGGGGCATAATTTTAAAACTTATTTGATAATGAATTGGATTGGGAATGAGAATGAAACCAACCAGGCAAGTTAAAATTATAATGCTTAATGTATCCAAAATCAGCACAGATTTAAACAAGAAAGTATAACAATGGTACAATAATGAAGTTAATTAAATACTATTTAGGTAAAGTGGCTGGAAGAAAGGACAAAATCATAATCGGTAATGTTAATTTTATTACTTTTAATATTATGCTAAATTTTAAGTGTTTGGTGCATGTCTTAATAAAATAAACACTGTAATGGTGTAATTATATATATGTATAAAGCAAGAGAAATACTACGCAGGTCAGAGAAATAAACTGAGTAGGGCAAAAACTAGAAGGGCTATAGACAGGTCATTTTCTTAGTATGGAGAGAAGCAGATAGCCAAAATAACTTCAGATACTATCTAAATGATGAAATGATTTCATTAAAAAATCTGTCTCTTCTCATGCATATCTATATTATATTAGTTGCTAAACTAACATTCCTATACCATTTTAACCTTGATATATATATCTGTTTGGATATTGAATTTGTTTATTTTATATCTAGCCATGTTTTTTTTTCAACTATACATTAGAGAGTATGTCATATTTAGTGTGGAAACAGTACTGTATACTTAAGTCTTCTTTGTTAACAACATTTTGGTAGTAAGTTAGGTAACTCAGTAACAATTTAAACCCCATCTTCATGATTGTATCCATTTATTCAATTGTAAGTAAAATCATTTTTTTATTGTTTTTTTCTCCGAAGTTCAGGGATATGAAATGGTAGCCCTTCAATCTCTTACCAGTTCACCTCTATCATGATTACCAACACTATCTGTGCCAGGTTCAAACCATATCAAAATAAAACACTCAAAAATGTAGAAAAGTATGTGCACATCATTATATATGTACATACAAATAAATGCTGTACATACAAATTATATTAAATGTTACAGTGAATTAATTTTGTTTCTTGTTAAAAGCATTTATTTTAGATATTTGATATTAAAAACTTGATTTATTAATTATTATTTTAGATACATTCTTATGTAGATGTATAATTCACCCTATATAGTGATACACATATATAGAATGGCATGATTTAGTTTTGTTAAATGCTTTTAGTCATAAATTAAAGATGAAAATAGGTGTAAACAAATTTGCATTAAACTACTATACCTGTGGTTAAATCAATTTTTAAATCTTGTAATTGCTGTACTCTTAATTTGTTGATAACAAAACTGATACTGTAAAATTATTAAACTGGCACTATTGGAATCCTTGAGGGCAATTTTGGATGCCTTGAAAATTCAAACAAAAATTTTAGAATCAGCTTTTGCAATCTTTAATTTTAAAGTAAATTTTGAAGCTGATAGGTTTTCAGGCAAAATAAATTCCTCATGAGTAAGTGCTAGGGGATCAAACATGTAAAGTGGCCATATTTTGAGCTGGGAAGAACAGACACCATCTTTGTACAAGTGTTTTCTATCATAGTCCATGCCAGTTGAAGTTCTAAATGTCTGGCTAAAAAAGGTATTTTGCCACTTCTCCATGGGAAGAATGATTCGATTTACTGCTAGATGATGTCCTCAACAACAAGAGCACTGACATATGAAATTGCACAGAAACTGCCCGAAGAAGATGACACCATGAACATACTCAAGAAATATTACCACTATGCCTGAAGTCAGGTGCCCTTCTGTCCAGCTCTAAGAACAACTGCTATTATAGATTCAAAACTGCAGATCCCTGTATCAATTGCTATTTAATTTCTAAAATTCTGATTCTAAATTTTAAAGCTATCTAAATGTAATTAAATGTAAAATTATTCTCTGAATGTTCAAATTAATATTATTCTGAACTATGTCTAAATTAAATCATCTTTTAAATTATGTAACTTGCCTAACCACTTTTGTAAATTTATTCTATTTAATGTCTGACCTAATTTTCTTCATTTATCACTGTGGTTGTGCCTATGCATTGGTTTATGATTATTTGAAATCTTTGAAAATATTTATGATCTATGCCAATGCTTTGAAACAGTGAGCCTTTAAATTCCAGTAAATTTAAGAGAGGATATAATTGCAAAATATTTTCGTATAATTATTTTTCTAATGTCACCATTTATGTACACTGTTTTGAAATCCTATATTTGTAATAATGATGTTTTGCCTTGCATTCATCATTATTCTTATCCAGTATTTAAATATGATTTTCAATTTTAATCTTATGCTATAATAAGTAGTGGACTAGCCTTGAGGACAGTTAAAAGTATATTTATTCGTTAATCCATTTAATAAGTTTTTTCAAAAATACTTGTCTCGTTTTAAAACTGCTTAGGACTAAACAGCGATATTGAATTTTTTAAAATACTGACCTGAGACACAATTTTCACAATAACAACAGTTTTAATTATGTTAGAGCAAAAAATTACATTAATAGAAACTAGAAAAACTAAGGAAAACAATAAGTCTAAGAAAAATAATGATAATCATTTACAAAATAACGTAAAAAAGAAATTTTAACATCTGAAATAATTATTACTTTGTTTGTTCATAATTTTTAATTCATCATGAGGTAACTTTAAATTTCATCTTTAGTTATAATTTCTTTGTATTCCTCACAAAATTATCGTTCAAATCACATATAATATGTCCATAGCTTCAGAATCTCCAAAATAAATTGCACATTAATTCTTCATTTTTATCTTGTACCCCAAAAGTTCCAAATGTTAATAGAATATACAAAACAAAACATTTCCAGAAGATAGATATGCATTTGTCATCATAGCAATTGGCTTATTCTCTATGTAAAACTAGAAATTGTAAGCTACTGTTTGTATCACTGATAAAATAAGTTTCATCTCTTCATTTTATATTTTTTTGTGTATATCAGTGATGTTTATATTCTTTATGCATGCCAGTAATGTTTATATTCTTTATGTACACCAGTGATGCTATCCTATTATATTTATTGTATTACATAGATATAATTTATTTGCATATTGTACATTTGTTAGCTATAGACTTAAAACTATATAGTAAAATCAGAGTGACTTTAAGGCATGAGTATCAAGGCATAAACAAGAATCAGAATTTGATTTTTGCATGTATTTCCAATCTTTCTATTCATTTGATTATTAGTTTTGCAACCCATTACTTGTAAACACAAACACATAATATAACATAATAATAAGTAATAAATTATTAAACTTTTTGAGAATCATTATTTTTAGAAAATAAGTGGATTAGAACTTTACAAAATTAGGGTAGATATGAATTTTATATGAGTATAAATAAATATGTAATTTATATCAACACACACAAACTACAAACAGAAATTAATAAAAATTACCATTTTTTTCAAAAAATTTAAAAAAAAATATTTTTAAAAAAATTAAATTTTTTTACTTACAAGTCTGATATTGTGCTTTAAGTTGAGGCTTCATTGTAAGCTTTGTTTGTGAATAACATCCGATAAATGTCCATTTGAAGGTGGGTATATATTTTCTGTCTTTATTGCTTCTTGAAAATTACAAAATTGATAAAAAAACAAACAAATAAATTAAATGCGCTGGTCGATTAAAAATACTATAAAAAATCCAAATTTCATCGGATTTTTTTTTGTGGTAGACATCTTCAGAAAGCTACATCAGAGAGCTATCAAATGCTCATATTTTGGTTGACATCGCCCTTATACTTTTTACATCAGTAAAAAAAAATTCGACTGATCAAAAAAGACACAGGTCACCGCATAATGATAATTTAAAACATGTAGATTGAAACATTAATAAGATTGATGAATATAATTACTCTCTTAAGTAGTTTATATGCATAGTTCCAGTTAAGAATTGGCGTCTACTAGTAAAGCTAATCAAAGCTATTGTTCGAGTACATATAATTTTAAATATGTTATATCTTTATTACTTGGTGGATTGAATATTATTAGTTCCAAACAAATATTTAATATTTTGCTGCCTCTTATCTTATTTTGAGAATATATATCAGTAAGACCTGAAGTCAAATACCAGAAAAATATGCAAGCCACTGCACTCTTGAATTCTAAATGTTTGCATTGCAAGCAGCATGGCACTTGGTCCCAGGGTACTGGTATTTGTCACAAGAACACTTGAACAAAATAATATATTCATAGGGTGACTTTAATATTAATATTTGCCTGTGCCATAGTATGTTGGCTATCTAGTGCAGTCAATTCTACCTCCTTCTAACTAAATAGTTAGCATTAGTATAAAATATCTCTTGATTCCTAAGTTCAATCTATCTGTGTGAACTGGTTTATATACTTATCTTTAAATAAAAATATGTCTTTACTGTAATACTACAATGAATAGTCTATCAAAGGCTAATGTAATTAGTTAGGAAGAGCAGTCACAATATTTAAAAATAGGAGTGGGTATATTCAGTTATAGGCATGACTTAAATGATAATATATGTATGCACAAATGATAATTTCAATATGTCAGACAGAAATAATATGATAATTTTTTTATCTATGGTAATGCCTTCATGCATTTACCACATCTGTGGATTATGTTCTTTTATTTTATTTATGTTATTAATCAATAAATTGCTGTTAACATTACATTGATTTCATATTATTTTTCATTATCCAATTCCAATTTAATTCAATTTAATCCTAGTTGGTTATAGAATATATATGAGCAATTTATGCATTAATGTTAAATCAGAAGCATTACCTCCAACATCATGCCATTAGTTTATTAAAATTTAGTTCATTTATGTGTATTTAACCCTTGAGACTCGTGTTTCTGCCTGCCCTACACCAGTCAGAAAAGATTGAAACTAAATATAACCTCAAGTATGTCATTTGTATGTTATCAAGTCATGGAGTACTGGTAAACAATGTTGAAGCATGGTCAGATTCAGGTATTCACCATCCCACTCTGGTCAGCTTTGATCTCTTTGCCTGGATTCTGTTACATGAATGTACAAAACTTGACCATTACAATATATATATATATATATACATCACTATATATATATATGGTCAAATTACAATATATATATATATATATACATCACTGCAACTCTGCTTGCATTAGTAGAAATTATCAATTTAAAAAAGTACCATAAAGCAAAAATCCAACAGAAAGAAATTCATGCAAAATTAATGAAGATTGATATAATATTTGTTGAATTATTAAGTAACAAACAAACAAAATTTCAAATAGGTTTGAAATAAATAGGGCTTTAGAATGTAACCTGTTTGTTGAATCAAAACTTTTGCAAATCTGTTAATCTTTATTGAAATATTTGAATTCTAGAATAACACTTATGTTAAAGTTAAATTTTTCCTAGTCAAATATTCCAGTTGGCCAAGTGAGAAAAAACTCTAAACTTTTGATTGGTCAATTACAGAATCAGCAGTAAAAATATATTCATCTTTTAATATTATATTCACTTTAGTTATGTTTGTAAAAAGTATAATAATAATTTGTTAGATTATGAAAGTGAATGAAAGGTTTTTTAAAAATAAATTTCTGTTTATAATTCTAAAAATATTTGATAGTGGAAGACCTAAAAAGAAAGTTTGTAACAAATTAGAAAGTGCTGTTGATGTCATTGATTTCTTTCTCAATTTACATTTATGTAAAAGTAAAGAATTTTTTACTAAAATCGTACTATTTTTTAAAATAATTATATTTTCAGCATATTTTATTAAAAATAATTTATATGTAAAAACATACCAACAAAATGCTCTAAAACATTCATTTTTCTTTGAAAATCAAATAAAGATCTAGGGGCAATGAAAATTGTTGACAAATGTCAAAATTGTTGTTAGCACTGTTTTCTTTTTCAATTTATGTTTATGTAGTCAAGCATTGGTGGTCAAGAGGTCAGCAATGGCTGCTTTACAAGCAGTTATCCTGGGTTAGTGGGTTCGCTTCCCAGCTGATGCTATGACACATAAGAAAAAAATTATGTTCATGTAAAAGTAAAGAATGTTTTACTAAAATCTTGAAATTTTTCTAAAATAATTATATTTTCAGCATATTTTATCAAAATATTTTATAATATGTAAAAAATATTAAACAACACTCTAAAACATTTATTTTCATTTTGAAAATCAAAACAAAGAAGTTGGAGCAGTAAAAAATATTGACAGGCAATTTTTTTTTGTATGAAATAAGAACCAACCAATCAATACCTAGGAAAGCCTGCCTTCTCCCATTGTTGTAGCTTCTAGAGTCAATATTATTGATTTTTTCTTGTAAAATAGTGCTAGAGAGTGCAGCATCTTACGGTACTTTTTAAGCTTTAAAATAAGTGGACAAACACTGTGGTAATGTAAAAACTGATAGTTTTCGAGTGACTTGAAGTCATGACCACATCCATGCATTCTTTTCTAAGAAAGGGTTAATTCTTTGAAATTGATGAAGTATGAATCTTCAAACCCTCAGATACAACTTTTCTAAATTACTTTCTTTTAAAAATAATAGCAATGTGCATAATAAATTAACAGTCTTCTAACTTAAAAAATAGAGTTGGTCTTTATTAAAGAAATTTTTAATAGCTATTCAAACAAATACAAGCTGGTCTTCAATATGGATAAATCTTGTACTTAAATTTAACACTAATAAAATAATATTATTACCTTTTTACTAATTTAAAATTACTTTAAACAATCTTACATTCAAAGATCAGCCTTTCAAGCTAATTGCATATGCGTCTTTTGCGAGTGTTAAATAAATGAATACTTCACTCTACAATACAAGATATAGTATTTATTTACCACTCACAAAAGTCGCATGTGCAATTAGCTTGAAAGGCTGATCTTTGAATGTAATACAATTTTAAACATGGTGTCATATAAAAATAAATGCTTATTCATTGAAACAATATTAAATGTTTAAATGTTATCTTTTTTATGAAACAGATACATTAATTAAATTTAGTTTGCACCACATCTTTAACTTTTTAATTATAAGTGAAGTGTGAACAAAATATTAGGATGTGAAATTCCATAGTCATTTAAAATTATGTGATAAATATATTGAAATTGATATTGTAAAAGTTAATCAAATTTACTAAGTATAACTGATTGGAAGTGGCAATTTTATTATTTGATTTTCTGTTGCTGCTCTACAGGTTGCTATATAAAAATTATTATTGTAACACATTTTTATTTTGCAAATTACCAAATTTTTTAAAACAATTAAACATAAAAAAGCAAGAAAATATTACAAGACTTATTTACATAAAAATGATTAATATTTTGATGCATTTTTATATTGGAAAAAATAACATGATGCATCAAAGCACAAAAAATATAACATTTTCCTATCAATTATATGTCTGAATTCAATTAAATTTTAGAATTTCACTTTAAATATGTGGTACAAATGAAATTAAATTTTATTTCACTTTACAGAAAACTATATTCTACTATTAAATTTATGTCTGACATGATAAACTAATTTTTAATATTGTTATGAAATTTTAAGATTATGATGACTTTTTACTCTTCACTTGCAAGTGAGAAATTAAATACATAGTCCAAACAGAATTTAATTAATTTAAAATATGTTTACACAATAAAATTTTATCTCAGATAAAAAAAAAAAAAACTATACTTCTCTCTATTTCTCTAGTATTTATTTCAATATACAGGCTACAGCATTTTCCAAAAGCTGTACTCTTTTAATCAGTAATGTCTACTTTTCATGTTTTTATGATATCATTAAAAAATGGCTCTGATTCAGAAACATTTTTATATTGTAAATTTATCAAAGATTTTAAAATAATTATGTACCATAAAGCAAAAGTCCATAGCCTATGTAATTCTCCAAAAGTAATAAATAAAAGAAAATCATGCAGTATTTATCAAGGTTGGTGCAATATCTATTAAGTTTTAAGTTAACATACAAACAAACTTTCAGTTATATATATATATATATATATATATATATATATCCACATATCCATTTTTTAAAACCAAATCATTCTCTATATCCACTTTCAATCATGATCAGGAATTATAGTGAAAGACTTCTCTACGTTTATAAACAAACATACCTATTTTATCTGTAGACATAAATACTAGCTTAGCAGTATTTAACTTATATATATATATCATATATATATATATATATTGAGATGCCTCGATGTGTCTCAAATTATTCATATATAAGGTTGTGAATAATGATAGATCAATAAAGGATTATAATTTGTAATGAAGTTAAATTTTAACTTGTATTTTAAATAGTGCAGTCAAATATATATAAAACACACATGTAAGCAAATATATAAAAAATTTAAAACAAAAATTGATGTTCTCAAATGCAGACTTTCACATGACCCTCAACTCTCCATGCCATCTCATATTGCTGACCAACCTGATCACACACATACTGAAAAGATAAATAATCACCAATATATGTATTTCATGCTAAACCAGAACTCATCAATTGGTCCAGATTACCATATATATATATATATATATATATGATCAATGCTGTGCATGGAAATGGTAATCTAGATCAACTGATAAGTGCTATCTTTTCATCATGTGTGTGATCAGATGGATCAGCAATATGAAATGGCATGGAGAGCTGAGGGTCATGTGAAAGTCTGAGTTCTAGTCCCTCATATATTACATTATATGTGCACGTGTGTGTAAGTCTGTACAGTGTATTAAATTAAAAATTGATGCTATAATTTTCAAAAACAATTTTATAGAAAAAAGTGAACTTTGATGAAAAAAGTTCTTATCTATATACAATATTATTTTTCTGCTTTTTCAGACAATGCTGAATTAAGTAAATTTGTTTTTAATTACAGTAATCTTCAGTGTGGAATATGGTGATAGTGAGCATTATCCAAATAAATATTGTAATAGTAATTAACATTTGAATGCTGGCTTACTTATAGTTGTTTTTAATTAAAGCCTATTTTTGAAAGTTTCTGAAAAATTGACAATGGAACTGTAACATATAAAAGCCCCAAAATTTAATTGTTGATTATTCACATACTTTTTATGATTAGACATGGTCAGATTTCAATTTCCCTTCATTATTGAACTTTGCAAAACCTTTCAGCCTGTTTTTAGTCCACTGCTTTCAAGTAACCATCAGCAGTGTTTCCCAACATCTACTAAGTGGTACATGTCTCCTTAAAAAAACATTGATGGTTCAACCATTTTAGTCATTGTTCCAATAATAATGAGTGACTGAGGCATTTATACCATGGCATACTCCTTTCTTCAGGCATAACTCAATTTTGGCATAAGTTAATTATATAACTTTCTGATTTCCGCCAATCAACAACAACCACCAATGCTTTTTTTTAACTTAACCTCAAGTCAAAGCCCTAAACTCCAGGATTAAATAAGCAAATATTTGTATGTATTCCAAGGAACATTAATCCAAAAGTTTGTAGCACCATTTAATTGTAATATAATAAATTTAATTATTCAGTGAGCCAGGCATAACATATAGATAACTTCTAATTTTTTATGTAAAAGAAATATGTAATTTATTAATAATTAATCTAATAATTAATGTAATATAATTTTGAATGAATTATTTTGTATTTTCTGATATGGATAAGTCTTTATTTCATATAGATCTTATGTGTCAAATTATTGTGTTTTATATATGAATAATAGCTTAACAATATTATAATATTAATTAACCTTAAGTTGTTTAAGTCGGTATAAGCTTTACTGATCTTGTAGTTAAGTTAGATAATTAAACTAAATAAGTTTATTTTATTAAAAGTGAAAGAAAATAACTTTTTTTTAAACAACATTTTATTTATAGTATTGTTAATAATGAGTGAATCCATTAATTACTTTATTTCAAATATTCACAATCTGATGCATATTATTTTTTGCAAAAATAAATGAATGTTGACTTGTGTGTGTGGCTATTTAAGCCTTGATAATTCCTTACTAATTGTGAATTATTTGAATTTATTTCATATATATTTGACAGCTTTATATCAAATCATTAATTATTATTTGAGTAGCGTATTTTTTATAATGGGCTTAGTTAATTTCATCACAGTAAAGCTTTGGTATAGTTTCCATTGTCTAGTATTCCCATATAGATATCAAAGTAGTGAAACCAATAAGCCTTTGTTGATGACATTTCCAATAATCTCTTTACCAGTATTCTTTCACACAGGTTCCATACTTTCAGCTGTGCATCCTGTATTATTCTTACAGGGGTGAACTTAGGAGTTATGTATCCAATATTTTTAGTTTATCTTTATTTTTATTGCTCAAATAAATTTGTAAAACAGGAGTGTAAATTTAAAATCATTACATCAGGATTAATTGAGTCTGTTAAAGATATAATTAACATAGTAAAATGTTTTAACATCACTCAGTTAAGGCAATTAAATTTCTTAAAGGATGTAAGCAGTAAACTCATTAAATCAAATAACTAAACCATTCATATAAGAAATCAATTTATTTCAAATTTACTTATGATATTTCTTATTTTATTTGATAATTGATAAATGCTTTATGTTATTTAAAATTTGCCTAGCATTTGATGTGTTAACTGTTGATCAATTGTTTAAGAGTTAAGAGTCTCTTACTCAAGCTGAGATAGCACAACAATTATTTATTAGTAGATTAAATTTGTTAAGTAACCCATGTTAACATATATTCTGACCCTCCAAATAAATTTTCCAGGCAGTATAGAGGTGTTATGGAAGACTTGAGTCTTTGAATATATGCATGGTGTCCTGTATATATATATATATATATACAGGACACCATATATATACAATGAGAACATATATATATATATATATATATATGTTCTCATTTCGTACATATATATTCTTTAATTAGAAAAAAAAAATTCTTCTTTTATATAGAGATTTATGTGTACGTATATTATATGTATAATTTATAGTTGATAAATTAAGAAGTAGTGAATGAATATAATGTTGTAAGAAATGATATTTTAATATGTTATTTTTCTTATTAAATAATTAATATATTCAGTTATTTAGTTTTATTTCTGTAAAATAAAACATTAAGAAAAAAAGTGTGAAGTAAAGTTATCAAGATTAGTAGATTAGGATATAAAAATGTACACATGTGAGTATAGATATTTTAAACATAAAACATTTTTACACAAATCTTTAATGACTAAGATTGCAAGCTTTGTTGTTTTTGTGTTATCTAGATTGTAGATATCTAGAGAGGGAAGTGATGCTTGGAAAGAATAAATGTAACGATTAATCCTAAGTTTTTATTAATTGTGACAGACCATCACTATGTAAATTTTATCTATAAATCTCATAGTGTGATAAAGAATTGGACTGTTCAAGATGTGTTAGACTTTCTGCCAGATTGTGTATGAAGCTTATTATATGACATCTGTCAGATAGACTAATTTGAATAATATCAAAAATAATAATTTATTAATGTTATATTAAATTAAAAGTATAGAGATATTTGGCATTTATTATTATTAAATAATATTCAAAAAGACTTAAAATTTTAACTATTCCAAATTAATCTTTATCATTAATTCTCAAACATGTTTCTATTGCAATTTAAAATAGTTTTGAACAGCTTAATTTGTTAACACATATGCTTATAAATTGAGAATTATTAGTTGTATTTTAATATATGCACATACAGCAATTCAATTGGTTTGTCAGTTTGTACAATAATACTCTCTGATAAAAGTTTAAAATAGGCTAACATAGAACAACTAGAGAGACCAAGAGAACAACAAGAAAGACTGGGAAAACAAGGAGAATTAAGTGTAAAAATAATAACAACATCTGAAAATAGCATTACTGAAAGTTATTAAAATGTAAAAATAAATTTGAATTGAGTTAAAAATGAAAATGAATTGTATTTTAGCTCACAACTAATGGAGTAGAAACTTCATTTGGCCTTTATACATGAAACACACTGCTGCTGTTAATCGATAATTGTAAAGAGTTCACATTTAAAGCTGGTAGACATATTGAAAGAAAAAGTGCCAAAATGGTGAAAGTTTGTAAGCTTGACATTTTATTCTTGTTTTGTAACTGTTTTAATTATTATATTCACTGTGTGCATTATAAAAATAATTATGACTTAGTTAGGATAGTAAGAAGAAAGAAAAGACAATTGTTTTGCACTTTCCTTCAAAATGAATTTAAGAATAAGCAGAACTGTAATCAATACATTTAATGTCTTTCATTGCTGTTTTGAATTTATAAGGCATCCATGACATGTTTAAACTAATGTGAAATATAATAAAACTAACTTCGACTGTCACACTTTTATTATGCTATATTAATTTCACTACGTGGAGAAAATAAATTAAAAAAAATGTTACATTGCTATTAAATAAAGCAATAACAAATTATATCTACCTGATAAAATAATATAAATTATGATACTAAATTATAAAAGTTTACAAAATATTTATTGAGATTTTTAATACTTGGCTTTAATACTTACATTAGGGTAAAACTGAAATGCACCATCTTGCAACTTAAGTGGGATTGATATGTTTATTAAACTAAGTTGAAGAATCTCATTAAAAGTGAATCAAATGCTAACTTAAATTTTGTTATATTAATTATTGTGTTAATCGTATTGTGGATTGGATTTCTGATGTGTTAATTATTAAATATTGTCATTAGTCAATAAAATATATTAAATACATATACATAATGAAAATAAGAATCAATATTTGTCATCAACTTTTTTTTGATTGCCTGAATAATAAAGTGCTGAAGTTAACAGATGAAACTACGATTGTTTAAGGATCCAAGAATGTACTAGAATTACAGTTTAAATTGATAAACGAAATATGAATTATACTCCTGTGGAAAAGAACATCATCGATGATACCTACTGCGAATTTTAAATGTTGCAACTAAGATTTCATTCTCGTAGTTTTGCACTAAGTAATGTGAAACAAAAAGTTTATTTAGTGATTTTTATTATCACTAATATTCTGTCTTGTAATATTATATACATTGTTATTGCAAGTATAAAGACTTGTTTGTGTAAAAAAAAAAATAAAACATGTGATAAATGTAATTGATTAAATATGAATAAATGAATAAAAAGATAAACTAATCTTATTTGTTGTAAATTTTGTTCATATTTTAAAATATGAACACAGGTAAGAAACTATTTAAAATATGAACACAGTTAAGAAACTATTAGAGTTTATTCTTAATATATTTCTTTCTTTCCACGATAAAAGTTACAATTGTTGAATAATAATGATAAATGGATAGTATATAATGTAACGGTCAGAAAACGTGTGACTCGTAAACATAGTGCAGAATTCGACCACTATACAAAACAGCAGCACCATCGAGTAGCGAAGCCACTCGTGGTACTGAGTTCGAACATAGTTTATCGGTTCCACAATACAATCCACGAAACAACGCATCTGATGCGACATTAGTAAATATTTCCTTAGGCACGGTGGTCAGGGATATGCAAGAGACTCATGATTTTATTCTCGAGTTAGCCAATAACCAAACTAATATTAATTAAACATTCATATTTACATAATCGAGGAAATATTATATAGAATGGGTATCGAATAAATGAAACGTAACTGCAGACGTATAGTTTAAAATTATTTATTAATACATTTTAATAACACAATCTAATAATATTTTATGGACTAACAGCTTCAGTAGTGGGATTTGCGACATGATTATATTTTAAAGAATACATTTTATTTATTTAGACATTATTTTATATTGAGGATTTCAGTAGCGGTATTTCCGATACAGAAATGTTTACAAAAGGAATACATTTATTTGAAAGCGTAATCTAGCTAACTAAAATTCTCGAGTGAGTATTTCTAATGCATGCATGGAGGGATTTATACCTTTGCAATGCAAGAGTCTAAAGTATGGGTTATAAGAGTAATGGCAGACATATATTTATTTAATTAAAATATTTATTTATAACTAAGGGCAAACATTTATTTGAGAGTGAATTATGAAGATAATGCAGAGGCGGAGTGATATATAGAATAATAGAATTGAGCAAAGGAACACGTGGTACGCTTTAGAAAGGCGATATGGAATGGCAGTATATCGAAACTGCAAGGCCGCGAATGAGTTTATAAGAATGTCGGACTTTATCTGCCGCGGCCTGACGAAGTAAGGTGTCACATAAGCATAACCAGGGACAAGCGGTACGTGTCGCATTTTTGCCGGCTGGCTGCATGATATTGTCAAGTCCTACAGGAGCACCCATTATGCCCGCTTGTGTAGGACGACTGGGGTTAATTTCAACCCTGAAGAATCCGGAAATTTCACGGTGGAATGGGTCATCGCGTCTCTAAAAACGTAACACATGTATACTGTATAAACGGTTATGATGAGATTTAAATAGATTTCTGACTTGGCCCTACATTACCAACATTTACTCAAGAACTCTGGTGACTCTCAAAGAAATGGGATTTTCTAGAATTATTCATTAAATTTAATAAATACAAAATATACATAAACTGGGAATTATTACAACTAATATGCCAGCCATTTGCGAAATAGTAGACCCTGCATTACACTAAATGATGCACTGAATGCGTGTCGATTTATATGAAAGTAAAGTTATTTAGGAAAGTAAATATTAATGAAAATTGGACACGCATTCATTGTTTTAAGCGATCATAGATTTAAACTTTGAAATTTGAGACAATTATGAGCATGCAATAAGTAAATAATAACTATAGATAGAATGTAGATTTGAGAAATACGCACCCAAGAAAGACAGAGTGAGGTAAGCTAGATTATTAGAGAAATTTACATATTAAATTAATTATTCAGTTTTAGTTATACATATGGTAGTTTTACATTTTATAATTTAGATAAGTAGTATGAAGAATAGCTATAGCATATTATTAGAGTACTCTAGAGTTTGAATACAGACAGGTACCTGTTTTATAAGAAGTTTTCTGATTCCATTAATTTAGCAGCAAAAAGTTCACGAGTGGCAAGTCTTTCTTGTATTTAGATATTCATTTAATTTCATGGCAGAAGCAGCTTTCTCATTCATTTCAGGCAGCAGATCTTCATGGGGAATTTATGACAGGCAATGAAAGTTCAGCATCCGATAGGCCATCTCCCGATGGAGAATAATCTAGGTGCTTTACTCAGTCATACCTTGGCAGGAACAAATTATTTTTATATTTTGGAGACTCTCAGTGATCGAGAGCAAAGTTAAAGTTTAAGTGAATGTCTTCAGCAAGTCTAAGATGGCCTCTTTTCTTATCTTGATCTTTCACATTTTTGTTAAGATATTTTTAGGTTCTACTTAATCTGCCCTGAGGATAATCAATGCATTTAGTTGGTTTTTTTAATTAAATATAGCTGCCTATCTATTGTTTACATTTTACATTTCCTAATTGCATTTTGGGGAATTTTTCTTTAATTAATCTATTATCTATCACTGACCGATGCTTTTAAATTTCAAAAACAAAAAGGGAACATAAGATTATTTTAACTTTTAATTAAATATTACATCAGATATTTTTAGAATTATTATTAAATGAAATTTAAACAAAGCAATAAATACGAACTTTATAATCCAAAATAAATGATTAAAATTATACAAAATTATATAACTAAAAGAAATCTAAATTATATTATTTTATCCCTATTTATTGCGTTTAATTTGAGATCGAAATGTGTGCATGTTTATGCTGAATTCTACATATATTTATACATTTCTAAGATTGCTACACACACAATTTAATACCAAAAAGTTTAAATTTGGGCGGGATAGACCGGTCAGTGAGAGACAACAGAAAAAGGTGAAACTTAAGATTCGAATACGAATCTTAGTGTTTCAATAACTTTGATTAATTTAGATGCATTAAATATGGTATTCTTTATACATAATATTTAACTAATTAATAGCTAATGACCACTATTGTTATGGGTCATTTATAAATTGATAATGATAATTATAAATTTTAAGTATCAAATAGTAATATATTCCATTTTTTCTAGTGACTTTATATATTAAACCATTAAGCATCACATGATCACATTTCCTATATTAATTGTTGATAAACAGAGCAAAACTCTCCATACAGTATTGCCACCTGTGCTAAACATAGTAATCAATGGAAATCCCTATCTAATGCCTACTCATCCAATATCCCCAGACTAGTTTCTGGCTTGTGGCCTTCGTCAGTGAGGAGCTTTAGATCTGAGAGCACTGCATCTAGATCTTAGGATCTAATGCAACCCTCTAGCAGCCACCTTTTATCTCTACTTAACTACAAAACTATGAGAATGAAATTGAAAACACAAAAAATATTTTCAATCTAAGCTCAATAGCCTAATAGTCATATAGGTCTGAACTCAGTTCAGCACCCATACATTTTGGTGTCTTTGGCTCTTTTACAACCATAGCCACCACTATTCTATTAGGCAGGATTGGTGTTAAACCATTAAGCATCACATGATCACATTTCCTATATTAGCACATTAATTGTTGATAAACAGAGCAAAACTCTCCATACAGTATTGCCACCTGTGCTAAACAGAGTAATCAATGGATGCCAGAAGGCTTGTGCATAAAATCCCTATCTAATGCCTACTCATCCAATATAGTTTTGTAGTTAAGTAGAGATAAAAGGTGGTTGCTAGAGGGTTGTGTTAGATCCTAAGATCTAGATGCAGTGCTCTCAGATCCAAATCTCCTCACTGATGAAGGCCACAAGCCAGAAACTAGTCTGGGGATATTGGGTGAGTAGGCATCAGATAGGGATTTTATGCATAAGCCTTCTGGCATCCATTGATTACTCTGTTTAGCACAGATGGCAATACTGAATGAAGAGTTTTGCTCTGTTTATTGACTTTATATATTCATGGTAAGTAATATTAGTATTAGATTTATCTGTTTTCATGTTGAATAATTATAATGAGTAAGTGTATAATATTTTGGAATATGTGGTAGGTCTATATTGCATCACATTATGTGAACTTATTCTTTTACGTTGGGTGAGGATATAGATGATTATTGTGGGTCAATCATGAATGAGGTCCATCAAACTTTGAGCAGATTAAGGCCATACTTTTGTAGGGTATTGATCTAGTTATTAAATAAGAGACTAACCACCTTTTTATTTTTCTAATATCCCTAAAGATGATCCAGAAGTGATAACCAGGATTTCAAAGCACATGTTGGTATAGCTGTTAAACAAAGTATTGATCACCTGTTCATTTTATATTCCCAAAGGTGCTCCAAAAGCAACCCCAGAATTACAAACCATATGTATTCATGAGGTGATTATGGTCAAGGTTGTTAGTGTGTTCTTTTTGTCTTAGGTCAACCCCACTATATCTTTGGATATATCATATGTTTTATTATGTTCCATATTCCTAAGTTCTAATGGTTTGGTATCAATAACAGCAGAATTGTTTCTGAAATATGGTATTTGAGAATGTAGATTGTACTTAGCACTGAGCAAAACAATGATAAAAGATAATATTAGTTAAAAATTATTTTATAGTAGATTGTTATTTAATGCTTGTCTATTTGAGATGATCCCATCTATACTATTAATTTATTTTATATATCATTGATATTCAAGTTATTTTAAAATGCTGATATTTTTTCTTAAAGTTAAAAGGTTCATGTAATATTTTTCTTTAATTTTAAAGAGTCCTATAAGGTTAAACCGATATTTAATGGATAGAAAAATGATAGTCTTGACTCTTGAAGCATTGTTGGCTATTTAATAAGCATAAATATATGGATTAAAACAAGAAGTCAATAGTTTCTAGTAATATATGGTAAATTAAACTGTTATATCTGATGTATATTTATTGTGTTATCCTGTGTAATAATATTGGTGGCTTATTAACCATTGAATAGACATTTAGAAATATATTGCTTGCGTTTATTTAATGTGGATAAATTCTTAGAACTAGGCAATTAATAGATAAGTAAAATATGAAATGTATAGTAAGCTAAATAAACTCAATGTGAATAATATATTTAAGTAGTAACAAATTAAAAGGTAACAATTTAAAATATAAAATGAATAGTAAGTCCAATAAACTTATGTGAGTAATAAATTAAAAGTTAATAACTTATTAAAGTATTGAATAGATCTTAAAAGATCTTTCCTTAATCATAAGATGATGTAATAAAATCTTGTTTTATGTAAATTTTCCTCACAATTGTCCAATATTATGTATGTTTTCTTTATGGTTATTAGTATATTCACAAAACTTGTAAATAATGTAAATAAATTTTGTTTGAAAATATATTTAGTTGTCTGTGACCTTATTGCTAATCACCATCCATACTGCTATTGCTATTGCTGTCAACATATTATTTTTATTGTCGTAATAAAAATCATCATCAATTAATATTGTGGATTTTATTGTGCGTTAGCATATCTTAATACATTTTGTTTTATTATATTTATAGAACATAAAGTTTATCGCTTATTGATCAAAACACAGTTGATTTTAAGCATTGATTTTAAGCCAATGTATTATTTTTAAATAGTGTTTTAAAAATGAAATATTCAGTTTTTGAATAATCTGTTTATCTAAACCATCAGGTGCATCATTCACAGATCTTGATCATATTTCCCAAGGTTGTTAAATATAGTTTGTAAATTATTATATTTGATTTATTAAGAAGTTATTAATATTTTATAAAATTTAAAGTTCATTTTTATTGTTAATATTGGAATTGTCAAATAGTCACTATTAATTCCATTTTGTTTTATGAGCTATATTTGCTTATTATATTTGAGTAGTGACAAAACCCCTCTCACTGATCCAAATATATCTTTTAAAATAGTAATATTTAAGTTATTGAATCCTGAGAAAAGTAAATTATTAATTGTCTCAATTTTGAGTCTAGTGTTAATTTTTCATTTCTGAAGTTATTATTATGCCTTGCCCTGATCTCTTATGTTTACTCTCAATGTTTAATTGATTCTGTATAATTTTAGGATGTAGGTTTATTTTTTAGTTTAAAACTTATATTTTATTTTAATTAAGTGGTTAAATATTTTGTTCAGTTAAACTTAGAACTCCTTGTTTTATTTCATTATGGTCTTACTGTTGTTTGACATAATATTAGTTTTATGGTTCAGTATATCATTATACATCATCAACATTGCTATCATATCTCATCCATATTTTTCTTTCTTTTCTTTCATCCTCATTTCATCTTATCATTATCATAATTGATTCAACCATTGTTGACCCCTATTCTATCACCATCTTAACTATTCATCACTCTAACATATTATTTTCTCGTTTCTTACCCTTAAATTCATTCTCTTTCATTAATTAATTAGTATTTGTTTGTCATCATTTATTTAATCATCTATATCTTGATTCAATTAGCATCTAATTCATAATTTGAATCCCATATACATTTCACAGACTGATTATTAACTATTTATTGATATAGCAAACTAAAATTATCTTGGTAATATTTTGCTTAGATCTTAAAGTTTATTTAGTTGAGGTTTAATAATAGAGGTTATTATCTTTATGTACACTTTGTGGTCTTTATTTAAATTTGTTCATGTATATGCTAGCCAAACTTGTCTCTAATATTCTGTTTGTAATTATAACTATTTGCTGTAAGAGATGTAGAACTGTATAAGGTAGTATAGGTATCAGTAGTACCTTGTAGTATCGACTTATGTTCACTTATGTTTATACTAGCCAAGTCGATTTCTAATAATGTATTTATTATTGTTATTTGTTGGTGGTTAAGGTTGATGTAATTTAGTATGAAGATGAGGTCGATGGGATACTTTGTGGCCTTCCTTAGATGTATGGATTCATGCTATCCAAGGTTTACTTTTTGGGATTTGTTTATGTTTAGGCTGAACCAAGCCGAGTTTGATCCCATTATTCTTGGATATTTATTATTCTTTGATTATTGATATTCGAGATTACAATATATATATATGTGTGTGTGTGTGTGTGTGTGTGTAAAAGATATAATACGAAACCTATTCTTTTATATTAGATTATTTTAAATATTGTGGTATTTTTTACTTAAAATTCAAGACCATACGGATATTTCAAATTGTGTTATTTTAATTTACTTATATTGAACCTTTTTTTTTTTAAATTACAATATTCTTAAAGTATTGCGTGCCATTTTTAACACTTTCTATTTTTTTTAATTGAAGGCATAACGTTAACTCTATATAGTTTCAGCAGTTAAACAATTTTCTAAAAATTCTGCCAAAATATTCATTCATGTGAAAATTTGTATAGGTGATATGTATATATTCCATGATATAAAACAACTATTTCTAATCTCAGTAAATTTATAGATACACTTACACGTAAAAATAATCACGCCACTTATTTATTAAAAGCAAAACTTCGCACTAGCAAAAAGAAAAAAAAAGCATGCAAGAGGTATCCTAGAAAATCCAGGGTATTCTTTTATTTTTCAAATAATCTAACGATTTATTTTTAAATGAAAATTTATTTCTATATTTAGACACTTAAAAAATACTAACACAGCTTGATTGAAAAATTACATATTATGCACAAAATATATGAAAAAATAATAACTGTAAAATGAATATTATATATATATATTGATAAAAATTACAGATAATATAGACTACTTTTTATTTTATATATATATTCACATGCTGTACAAAATGAAAAAAAAAATATAGAATATATTATCTATAATATTTATTCAAGTTATATCGTAACTTTTTAAATACGTATATAAAACAGCAATACTTGGGAAAGAGAAAAGACAGGTATTATTATCATCATTATACATCACATGATCACCATTCTTTATGCTTTCACAAACTGTTTACCCAGAGGCTAAACTCTCCATCTCTGGCTTGCATTGAGTGGCGTTACTATATGGAGGGTTTAGCCTCTGTGCATCAGCATCTTCATTAAAAAAATTAAAAGACTGGAATAGAGATCGATTGAACATATTTCCAGAAGAGATAATAGTAGGTGGACAGTTAAACTTGTAAATTGAATAACAAGATATTGTAAAAGTTCCAGAAAGGTAATACATATGAAATAGTTGATGGAAATAAAGTTTATTGATGTGTTGTGGAAAAAGAAGGTATGGATTACAGAAACTGAATTCAACTTCAGACTTTTATTCTGCAAAGAATCAATAAAGCTCACAAATGATGATAATGATGTTGTGATTGTAAACACTACTTCTTTTCCTGTAATGTGAAAAACTGAGGAGACACCATGGAGCAAAACATAAACTTAAAATTATATATGTTTTACAATTACCATGCTAGTCAGGATGAGCATTCAGGGATTGTACTGGATACATAACTCCACTCAATCCATGCATTCCTCCCCTATGCTAAATTCGAAGGTGAGAACCCTTGTACATAATGTAATAAAATAATGGGATGATGAGTTTTTTAATGAATTAAATAACATATAGTAAAATCCTAATGTGCAACTTATCTTAGCACTTTCACTGAGTACATATAAATTTGAAATTAAATAAAATAAATAAGAAATGGTGAAGGTCCTAATAGTTGTATGTAATTTTATAAACCAAAACAAAACAAATTACTGATGTGACCACTGATTTATGCTTTTAGTAGTAAGCATATTTACATTGATTTTTTTGTAAAGAAATAGAAAAATGATTAACTGAGTTATGTCTAGAATCTATTCATTCATCCCTCATATTTATTCACATAGTATCATGTCCTACTAATGCTACACCCCATTCACTTCTAACAGATATTTGTTTCTTACATCATGTACATTGTATTGTTAACATGCTTTATTCATGAACTCATGCAAAATATGTAAATCATTATTTTAAATCAGTATGCATGATAATATTAATTATACTTGAATATTTGCTTCTAATATATAACCAAAATTTTAAAGATTTAAGAAGAGATATATGTTTAGACCAGCATAAATTAATACATTCCAAATAAAAGACTAATAAAAAAAAAGAATTATTTCACCTGTACCTGGATTTCAGGTTAAATAGAAAATGATGAAATCTCCATTGATTTAAAAGAAATGTTGCTTTTATATGTACTATTATTATAAAAAGTAGAACATCTAGCTTTGTAAGATCTCATGCTAATTTCTTTAAGCTTATATTTGAAATAATCCATCTTTTTATTTTACTTACAATAAAATTCAGAATTTCTACTCTCTTGCATAAAAATAATCTTAATATAAACACTAAATATCTTTCTTTGGACTATAAGAAAAAGAAACAAACAAAAACAGTGATTAATATATTTTTTTACTAATTTAAACCTGCCTAGTTTCATGGAAAGGATATGAATACTATTGTTGTAATAATATTTATATTTTAATTTTCCATTTTGAGACATGCATCCTATTTAAATGTATTAAAATATTTAATACAAGTATTAAAATATTTAATACAATTTTAATATTTACAGATGTATTCTTTATTTATGTTTACTTAAATTTTTTAGAAACATAAATAAAAATTACTGTTACACCAGTAAATGCATATATGCTAATAAATCATTATATATATATATATATATATGCGTGTGTGTGTGTGTGTGTGTGTGTTTAGTTAGTTAAAGAATTTTTTAAATTTGTATTTGAAAAT
This sequence comes from Epiperipatus broadwayi, assembly GCA_028023455.1. NCBI lineage: Eukaryota > Metazoa > Onychophora > Udeonychophora > Euonychophora > Peripatidae > Epiperipatus > Epiperipatus broadwayi. The sequence continues at coordinate 6,227,933 of JAQFVV010000063.1, read as the reverse complement.
GTTATTTGCAGAAATGATTTTTTTTACAATTATCATCATCGTCATCATCATCTAAAGGCAATGCCTAGGTTGTTTGCAGCCACATCATTCTGTTAGAAATTCTTTTCATATTTGCTGTTAAAAACATTTAATTTTGCTGATCATATTTTAAAGATAGGATATTCTTGACCTGCCTTTCAATCTTCTTTCCAAAATATTGCCGTTTAAAATATTCTGTTAAAAATTATCAAAAATCAATAATTATATTAATTTACAAAATACACAAAGCTTCATAATTTTGACAATACTTTGTATTAGCTAGATAAAAATGAAGATAATAAAATTGTGTTACCATTTATACTATATAATTTTATGTTTGAAAAAGTGCATATCATTACATTTGTCTACTTCTTTAAAAGTCCAAAATTTTATTTCTCCAGGATTTGTGGCATATGAAAATGATGCATCAATGGTTAAAATAATTATTCGTTTTCGTTTGTAATTGCAAATGTTTACTATTGTATTAACACAAAATGTAAATAATGAAATAAAAAGAAAAAAAGACTTGTGCTTTTTTTCTGCAACTTTAACAAAGTATTGTAATTTATAAAATACTAACTAATAATTATAACTTTTTTTGGTACTTAAAAATTAGTCTGGAAGTCAAGTTGATTACAGATAATTCCAGATACTAAAGTTGGCAGTCATGTTTTTTTATTATACATTTTCAGGGGCATAGTTATCCCCCAATCCTAACAAATATGTTTAACTTGTTAATATTAATTTTAAAAAATAGCAACAAATGTATTACAAATTTCATTCACAGAAATAATACAAAATAACAACATAAATTTTAAATAAAAAAGAAATTGAATAATTCAAGTTATAAAGATTTTTTAAAAAAAACAAAAAATGACTGTCAGTTAATACAACAATACATTTTAAATAAAAAATAAATTTAAGCTACAGTGTGGGTTAACTATGACTATAAATTTTAAGTAAAAAATAAATTTAAGCATCAAGATTAAAAAAAAGACAATAAGTGACCAATGTAAGTTATTTATATTGCTGGCCTGAAATTCTTAATATCCTGCAAAATTGCCACAAATTTATCTTCTCTGTGCATGTGTCACCACCTAAGTTCTGATAAATAGAGTTGGATGTGTTGTTGTGAAGTTCCTAGTGCTTCTTGTTTTGACAGTTGGCTAGACCCATAGTCTTTTGATATTTTGTGTAGGCATATCTTTAGGTGAATTTACAAACTTATATCAGTAATTGACCTTGAAGTGTTCAAAACCAGAATAACATAAATTATCAGTTTTATATACCTTCCAGCAATCCAAATAAATTATTAAATCTATTGGCCACATCTTCTTTAATAACATCCATAAAAAGTAGCTGTTCTCCTTGGGGCAGTTATTATAAAGCATTCACCAATCTCTTTGCGCAAGCCATCCACTGATCATTGCTGTGGAAGTATTTTTCCCTATTGGTTTTTATGCTTACTTAAAAGGCTTTCATTGATTTCTATTGTTTTTTAGGACTTCTGATTTTGCATGACAGCCTAGATAAATGATTATAGGTGTAAACTTCTAGGAGATAGTTGTTCCAATCCATAATCATTTTGTTGGATAAATATAACTGTCATTTTCCCCAATGTGTGGTCATTAATGCTTCACACCAGCTATAAATAAATCTGACTGTAATCAGAAATGACATTCTTGAGCCCTATAACAATGTTTTCTTTCAAAGGGATATTTGTTTATGACAGGCTTTGAAGTTGAATTGCCATTGTGTGTCTGGTTGAAAATAAAGTCTCATATCACAGTTTTGTAAATACTAAATTGCCTGTTCTTCTATTGATGGAAAATCACAAATTGTAATCATTTTGATGAATAGGATTTTGAAAAAAAATCAATTATGCTGAAGTCAAGAATTCTGAATGTGAAAACAACTTTAAGAACTTGTTAGTGTTTACACATGATACGATATATATAAAAAATAATTAATTACATGTTGTGAATTGAATTTACAATACATTTATTGCTTTTTTTAACTTAACAAAAAATTATAATCAATTTATTGATATTTTTTAATATTAGAATATAAAACACATTCGTTATGCTTACGGGTTATCTATACCCTTGAAAATATATAATAAAATAATGTGACTGCCAACCATAGTGTCCGGATTATCCATAATCAATCTTGATGTCTGGACTAATCATTATATACCCTTTTTTATTAATAGGTTTATCTCTTCTAATAATGATTGCTAAATCTATATTTTTTTAATAAGCATTCTCTTTAGTCAGCATTTGACATTAAAAGAACAGCTTGTTATTATAAAAAATAAAAAAAGACAAGTAATTTTATACATTAATATATATTTAAATAAAATTAATATGATTCAGAAATATTTACCATTTCTTTAATTATGAGGGTCTGTTTAATATTATCATTATTATTATCTTAATATTATTATTTTTTGGAATATAAAAAAAAATGTTTATTTGAATGAGTAAATGGGTTGTATTTTTTAAGCATTAAGATATGCACTTTAACTCTCTCACAACTACATTTTCTGTTTGTTAGTGCTTAAAATAAAGTTATAGTTTAAGATGATAAGAAAATCTTATTTAAATTTTTATATTAGAGTAGTTTGTCAATTGACTATTTTAAAAAAAAAGTATTTTAAAAGCTTATTATTGATTTTTTTTCATTGTTTCTCTCTTTTCATTTTTCTTATTTATTAAAATAATTATTTAAACTGACTGCATCAATATATATATATATTAATTATGATAAAAAGATAAAATTGTATGTTATCTGGGTTCATTCATGTATAATTAAAAGTATTATTTAAATGACATTTTGATTGGTTTTGCATAAGTAATCAATTTGGTAAAGAATGTTATTAAAAAACATTGTGTAACATGTATTAATTTTATATTGGATTATTCATCTCCTGTTCTTATCCCTTTATATTAAAAAAAAAAAGGTTTAGTTTTGTTTTTAATGCATGGACTTGTAATTTTGCTCCACATGTTGTTAGTAATGCTTCTGATATATATATCGTGGCCTGTCTATAGGTGGTACGACCCTAAGCAGAGTTTCCAAGTCCCTTATATTAGGCCCTACTTGGATTCGGGTTAGGTTCTATTAATAAACTTACTATATCCTAATTATTTTCTTTAACTATAACAATTGAATTTAGATAAGATTAGTATTTATCCCATGTTACTTTGACATGAGTAAACATTTCTAAAATAAGATATGTTTTAAATATAATCAATATAAGACTCGTTTACCTATAAACAGATCACATCCCCTTAACATTAAACAAATGCAAAATACTTGTTCAATGGCATAAGAATACCCAGATACTCTTTCTTATTAAGTATCTACATACTCTCATGACTAACAATAATATCTAATATATTATTTTATATTTATAACTATTAAGTTTTAATTCAATCACTCATTAAATTAATCTGTTAGATAATTACAGATACACTTTAATTCATATTATGTTTAATAATTAAGATTGGCAATAATCACAAGAATAACTTTAAAATAAGGAGATCTCAGGAAAATCATTGATTTATTAATTCTTCATACTACCTATGGAATATCAAGAGGGATTTTACAGATTTCCATGGATAGTGTACAAATTAAAAAAGGCTTATAATTTAAATTCATAGTCAAGCTTTGTATGTATGTTCTTTAATACTGAATATTAAAATAATATTATTAACTAAACTGTGATTAACACTAATACTTTCACTAATAACTAATGTATCATTTAATTTTATATTAATAAATACACTTTAATAATTGGCAATGTCATCAATGACCTATGGGATCAAGGCAGCATGTAACAAGTAAAAAAAAATCTTTACTAAGAGATTTATGCTTATTGAACTGTTGGATTTGCTTTAAATTGAATTGACTTTTCATTTTAATTTTGACTGTACATTTTAAGTTGTGTGATGTGGTGAAAATGAGCCCAGAAAAGATATGCAGCAATTGGAATTTAATAAAACTTTTAAAACAATAATTTTAATAATATTCATTACAAATGATAATAAACATTTCCATTAATATCAAACTTAAAATAACATACCAAAATAATACATATAATTATAATAATAAAAACAACAGAAAATTAAATCTTTGGAGTATTATTATCAAACAAAACTAATGATTTCCCATTATATGTTGAGATATTTATCCCTATGTATGTGAACTATATATCACATATTCAGTTTATTAAACAATCATTTTTTTTTCCATTCATGGTTCATTAGTTTAACCTCTACATAATAGTAGTACTTGATGATTAAGTAATAATACAAAAAATAAATGAGAACATAGGGTTATAATTCTGGAGGTTGGTAAGCAAACAAAATTACTACTTTTATCTTTCACATAAGAACAAAATAATTGTTTTTTAGTTTATCCATTTGTACATGTAAATATAACCTGCTCTTTGGAATATGTATATATCATTTTAAATACCTTTTCATACTAAAATATCGAGTATATTTGTTAAAATCTTTAAACTTAACCGAATTATTAAATAACTATTAATATAACAACACTTGAATTAATTCCATATTAAATGATTTAGTTCTCTTCCCCTTCCCTATTTTACTAACAAATCATAGATTAAAAATATAAATACCGACATTAGAAAGAAGTTCTCTTTTAAACTCTCAGCTAAAGTATAAGAACACTTTTAAATTTTCTAGTTGTTCTACACTCCATAAACTTATTAGAACGTTTTTATTTTTCCTTATTTTTTGAAGATTCTGCTTATCCGAAGATTCACGTTAGGTATTTGAGTTACTGCAACAATAATCCTTTGTTTTGTTCTTTGTTTAGTAATAAAAATTTATTTGTGACTTGCCTTACTTATTTTAGATGATACATATTTCTCTCTATAATAAAAGGCACACTTATGATTTCACTTAAGAATGTGTCATGTCACATTTTTGGCTCCAAATAAATAATTCTATCTCACATTGTAATTAAGATTTTATATACATCCAAAATAATAATGAACACTTTTCATTTTTAGTTCCATTACATTTTAAATATATATACTTAACTGTTTCCAAGAGATTTACTATTCTTTTATCTATCCTTACTGGATATTTATGGTGTTTATTTATTTCCTTTTGTGTATTACTGCAGTTCATTTTCCCTATGGCACAATTATTGTTATTTTTCCATGAATATATTCATTGACTATTCATCTCCGATTATTTTTTCAATACTTATTAATTTTCAAGAGATTATTGGGAATTCCGATTATTGACTTGCCCAGTAGAAAAACGATTAATTTATTCCATTATTTTAACAACAGAGCTTATAATTATCCATGTATACTGATATAGAGTTGTAAATCATAAGGTTTTAGGAATTTTAATCCAACTTTTTTTTTTTTAAAAAAATATCACCAAGAAAAAAAAAAAACTTAGTTACTTAAACTTTACGATCCAGAAGCTCTCTGTCCCCCCCCCTCTTGAATTTCATATTTCAAGATTGTTTGAAACTCTTTGATTGGCTAATATTTTCCCACTTTTATCTATGAAACAATTATTTATTTTGAAAGTTTTTGGTTTATTTTAAAATGACCGATTTTCCTTTTTTTTAAAAAAAATATTAAAATACAATATTTTTTAGAATTTAAATAAAGATAGAATTTACTGTTTTAATTTTAAATCAGTATTTTGTAAAATTAAACCTTATTTATTTACTTTTGAATATAGTAAGATTTGAAGATAAATAATTTCTATTTTTAAAATCAAATGTGCACAAACAATAACCATTCGTCTTTATATAATGAAGTGTATTTACAAAATTACAATTTAAACTTCACTGGTTTTAAATACTAAATAATATTAATTGTTCATCCATCTGCATATATATGACTCTGTAGGTTATTTTCTATATGTATTTTGAGTTAAAATCATTTATAAATTTCTATTAGCTAAATTTGAGTTCAAACCCTATGATCTAATATTTTATTATTGTCTTCTTTTAATAAGTAAATATTATTGGATTTGTAAAATTTAAAATTATACACTAAAATTTTATCTTAGAATAGTCTGAGCTAATAAAAAGTGCACTATATATATATATATATAGTAACCTTATACTTTGGTGTAAAATATAAATATTGATAGAACTGATTTAAAAATTTCTCTGTCTTCTTGGTGATTTGATTGGCTTGGTTTGCATTCTGAACAGACTATTTACTTGCATTCAAAATAATTTATTGGTGAGAATAAGTAATATTTTGCCTTTCTTATTGCCTGTATTATTTAAATGTATTTAAAATTGCTTCTTTCCCTCCACTGATTTGGGTCAAATATGTTTAACACTTTCGTGGATCATTTTTATTATTGGACAAGTGAAGTAAAACTCTGAAACTTTTAATTGGTCAATTTACAAACTCTTTGCTAGAAATATTTTCATCTTTTAATATATAGTAATTTTAGTTTCATTTTCAAAAAGTATATTAAATATTTGTAATGTTAGGAAAGTAAACAAAAGTTATTTCAAAAATATATTTTATTTTTATTTTATAGAAATATTCAAAAGTGAAAAAATCAAAGAAATTATTAGGAGTAAATTAGAGCAATGTAAATGTCATTTAAATCCTTCCCAGATTTGCCGTTACGAATTTTTTAAGAATTTTTTAGGAAAACTCTTAATGTTTTTCTCAAAATAATTACACTATCAGCATTTTATTAAAAAATACACCAAAAATACATTATAATATTTAAATGAATCCCAGAAAAATATTCTAAAACATTAATCTTTGTTTGAAAATCAAATAAACAACTTGGAGCAATCTAAACTCTTGACAAGATGTCAAAAATTGTTGCTAACATTGATTTATTTTTCAATTTACGATCATGTAAAGTATACAATTTTTTAATAAAACCTTACTACTTTTGTAAAATAACTATATTTTCAGCAGATTTTATGAAATATGTATGAAAAATAATAAAAAAAACAACTCTAAAACATATATTTTCATTTTCAGCAGTGAAAAATATTTCTTGGCGGTCTCTTTTTGACCAAATCATCATCAGTCAATCAGCATTGAGAATGTATTGTGACTGGATGGCCCAGCCAATCAGCATTGGTCTTTTTCTTTTTGTTAGAATAAAAACACCCCTAATATTGATTTTTTACTTATAAAATAATTCAAAAGAGAGCAGCATCTTACAGGCCTTGCTCTAAGCTCAAAATCGTGTATAATTTTATCATTTTAGCTCATAAAATGGCTGAGTTAGAGCAATCTAAAGGTGACAACTGCAATTTTGCATTTCAGGCTAAGAAAGGGTTAACTTGTAAGAAATTGACAGCACACATCAAGTTTAGTAAAATGTGATTAAAAATAATAATAATTCTTATTTATTTAAAATAATCTTAGAAATTATTTTCATTTAATTCAAAAGCCATTTGTTTAACTAATTTTTAATTATTAGATAAAAATATAATAAATACACATGTGCGTTTCAGTGAACGAGAGCATTCAGTGAAAGAGAGCATTCATGGTATTATTAAGAAAAAATGGTGTAAGCATAACATGTAAACAAAACATGTTATGCATATTTTAAAAAAAAAATATTCACAAGCAATCAGGTTAACCAAGAATTCTCACATGAATTTAAATATAAAATGGTGATATTTAATAAGAGTATGAGCTGCCGAATTTAAAGGATCTGTTCAAGTCTGCCAGCCAAATAGATCAAATCACTAATAATTTGCCCAATATCTACATTTGAAATATGTCAGAACATTTCACTTTAAAAGTAGAATTAATAGCAGAAGGTTAGTATGTTTTGGAATACTTTATTACATGCAAACTGGCAACATTAAACAAATATTTTAATTGCAGATGTTTTCAAATATAAAAACTTTATTTTTTAAAAAAAAAAAGAGATTTAAAATCACATTTAAATGTTAAATTTTACTAAAATGATACTTTAATGTTTTGTGCATCAGTAATTAAATAATAAAGAATTGATTATATTATCTGAACGTATACTGCCAGTAATGTATTTACTATTTAATTTGTTTACTGCTTGAATAATGGTAACAACCTTTAAATAATTAACTAAAATTACTTTTTGATTTTTATCTTCAATTTTGAACTATTAAATTATTTTGCTTTAATTATTATTCCTAGATTTAAATGTGTAGAGATAAATTAATATAGCCTGGATATCATAAAATTGGAACAATGCTATATAAAAATGTAGAATTTAATAACTTATGAAGAACATTTTTATTTAAACTCTACATGTCATGCTTTTGAAATTATCTCAGATTCATGGAGCCCATGTAAAATTCATTAATTTAAAGGTACTCATAATAACTAGAATAAACAGATAAAAGCATATCTATGGAATTTGGCTATAATTTATAATTATTACTTTGTGTAATGTGTATTTATTGTTTAAGACATTTTATATTGATTTCACAGATAATATTTAATATTAAAAAATGTTGTACACTTTTATACATGTATTTAAGTAAGAATAAATTATTTTTAATTTTTATTGTTATATGAACTTATATGTGAACTTCATGATTTATACTTTTACTATGTTTAAATTAAATTCATGGGATTGAATAAAATATTTATTTGAGGAATTAGCATTTGTGAAAAGCTTGAGAATTACTAACAAATTTATGGTGTGTGTCAACCTATTATGAAGTGTCTTATGAGTCTTTCCTAAAATGCAAAGAAGTAATATAATTTATCAGATTTCATGTGGATGTAATAAATTATATATCAGTAAATTGAGATGTTCTGTGGAAAAAAGATTAAAGGAGCATCAATTATTATATAATTGGATTAAAAGTAATGTAAATAGTCAATTTAATACAGCTGCAGTATTCTTTGACCATGAAAAGACTTGTAATTATAGGTTTACATTTAATATTAATGAAATAAAAATATTAATGGAAGAAATGAATCACAAAAAGAGAAAAATTAAAGAAGCAATTTTAATAGATAAATATAAATATAATATTATTAATAGGCAAATTGCAAATGTGGCCATACATAGCTTATGGAAATTTGTGTAACATTAACATTTGAAATTCATTTAAAGCTGATGAGGTTTACTACATAATTGAAAGCACTACTTAAGAATTTAAAATATATTTTTTAATGTTAAATTGTTTATATATATATATATATATTGTAATGGTATATATAATTCAGAGCCTCACTTGGATGCCATATGTAATGGTATGCCGCCTCTCAAAAAGATAAGTTAAGGAGTCGCATTCACTATAGTCAGATTTAAGGTCTTCATATAGGATGCCATGAATGATGTGATTTAATTTTGATATAAAACTATATTTGTTCTCAATAACTAATTTATTATTTTAAAAAAAATTATTATATCCAACCACATCAAATCAATTTTCACCTTAATTAACTTTACCGTTATGCTCAGATTTCGAACCCAGGGAAGTTTAACACTTTACTCTCTTCAGGGGTTCCTATCAATATTTTAAAGTAATATTAACAACGAATCTCACTAACTCTTTAATTCAAATAAAACACAATTAAAGACTTCATTTAATATAAAAAACATACTTATTTATTTAACACTTAAATAATTTAAATTTTACAATATATATATAAAAATATTTATATATCTACCTCCTTATATTAAAAATATAAACATTCTCTTTGCTTACGGTAGATATATTTCTAAACATCTAACACTACATGATTTTATAATGTATTTAAAATATAAGTATTCTAATATTTAGACATTTATATTAATGCTATTTTACAGTAATTGGGTTATACAAATAATAATCCCATCATTTGTATGTAATACCTTCATTCTGTTAAAATGGTTGTCTGTAATTTATATTTATTAATATAAAAATATATACTTTACAATAATGTTAATCATTTATCCATTTATCATGCATTACTGTTATTAATCTATTTAGGTTAGTATAAACAATGTAGTGTCATGTCATGGAAAATAATATGTGGATTTAAAAATAATTTAATATCTTACTTTTAAGTTCACATTATCTCGTTCCCAAAATTAACATTTATTAACCGATATTTAAATCTTTATTAATCATAAATAAAAACAAAAATATTCTAAATTATTAATTCTTTCTTATTATTCATTTTTATAATAAAATGAATATGATGATAAAGAAAACGAAATTAACTTTTCCTAATTATAATTTTCAAAAATCCCAAATGGCATTTATAAAAGTTAATGTTCCTCACGAGAATGAAAGTCCTTCGAAGATGCAGTTTTTTGATTCCTTTGTTGTTAAACATTAAAGAGAATAATATTAGGATATCCTAAGTTGACATTTAGTTTCCTCTTTATATTCATCTTCTTAATATAAAGTTCCTTCATTAATATTTATAATTCCATTTTGAAGATCTAATTTTTATAATTTTAAGGCATTCATAATTCCATTTTGAAGATCTAATTTCTTTATAATTCTAAAGCATTCGGCAACGATGTTATTCCCACATATATATGTTTGATTAGGCAAGTGCATTTTATCTATCCCATGATAAATATTTGTGTTCTAGCCACTCTGCATTTTCTTTATAATGAAAAGTACATAAAATTTGAATGAAGTTTTTATAAACATGTTCTTTTTTTTTTAAGATGCTGTTTAGATTTTAAAACGTAATTCAAACAATTTTTTCTATAAAACACGAAAATATATTTAGATTACTTTCATTGAACAAGTATAAGAAACTTCTTTTAATGAGTATTAAATTGTTTAAAATATAAACTTCTACTTACACTGTTATTTGTAATCAAATGTAGTAAAAGTTTTTATGAAAATATAGCTGATAAAAATAGAATCCTTATTGTTCTAATAACAAGAATAGAAGAATTATTTCATGTCTCGCTCCATCAGCTCGCTGAAGCATACCCATTCTCATTGTTGCAATAACAATTAGATATTAAAACACTAAGTTAATTTCATTTCCTTTAATTCGATAAACTGTGAACCCAGAGGTCATTTATCATCTTGTCAACAGTCTTTTGTCAATAACGTCATTTTTCATTTTAAAGAATGAAAAATAGTAACTTTATATATTTATTTTCATAAGTATAATAATAATGTAAATATAATTTATACATATTGATTACATAAATGTATGAGAATGTATGAGTATATATATACTCCTACAATATATATATATATATATATATATTATATAGTATATATTTTTTTGTTTTTATATATATATATATATATATATATATTGTAACAGTCAGGGAAATTGGAAGTTGCAGTCTTACCTTATCTGCCATACAGGGCACTACCAGGCTATTTGAACCTGGAATATTTATATAGTAGGCAGATACATACTATTAAGATCAAAATTTTATATATGGTTTTTTCTGACCATCAGCCCATGCCACTAGCTCAGGAAGCAGCAGAGATAATAATATATAATTTTCTTTAAAATACATTTTCAATATTAAAAAATAAAAGCCACTGCCAGTAATAAATATATACACACAAACATTTATTAAACATATATAAATTTAGAATTATTTTAGTATAACTTTAATTTTTTTATAAAACATTATAACTTTACTTTAGATTTTAATTTACAATTTAACATTTTATTTTAGAAGTTCACACAGATGAATTTAATATTTTATTAGAGTGTTGAGTATGAATAGACTACATAGATTGCATTTGAAAAGAAAATATTCTATCCTGATTTAACCTTACACCAAAAGTTTGCAGTCAAACCAATGCCAATCTATCTGATATATCAATGTATTTAATGCAGCATGAATACAACAGAACAATGCCATACTGTCAGGAATGCACATCTGAACAGCATGGTTATAGAGAAGAAATTCTCTGTCATCCAGTACAGGAATGTTACATCTGTCTAGTGAGAAGAACAATAAAAAAACTCCATAGGAAGGGATTGAAATCCTTTTTGCCATCTTACTATTCCATTCCATAGGCTAAAGGGGTGATCCAAGAAACAGGGAACACATCTGCTTCTGATGGTCAGTATGAAATGGGACTTATTTTGCTCAAGTGCGGCGTATAATGTGATCCTACATGTAGTGGATCTTCATACTACATTTACTAATTACACCAATATATTCAATCCATTAACCCCATTTAACTATGAAACAAATAACCTAAGATTTACCCTCCCTTAAACTAACTTAACTTTATGAATCTATGCAGCCACTCATGCCCAATTTAAATTTAACATGATTTAATTAAAAGTTTAGCTCAACAAAAAAAAAAAAAACAAAAAAAATTATAATAAAAACTTAAGAGAATGGAAAAAATAAATTAATGGAAATGATTTTAAAAATAATACATTCAATAAAAATAATTAATAAATAATTTTGTCAGATAGGAAATTCTATTTCTATTTAAATATTGAAAAGTTTAGAATTTAGAGTTCTTATAGTTTTCAAATACTGGAAAGTTTTAGAATTGATGCTCATTAGTTATATACATAGTTCTTATGGTTTTAAAAAGTTTATCTTTAACAGTTGCTTGCCATTTGGGATCCAGTGTTAATTGTCCCAATGTCCTGGGGAGACCGATATGCTGTTGGCTGTTTTATTGATTGATCTATTCATCTGGAGATCCTTTACTTTAGCTGATATTTTATTTCTGGGCCCTGATAGCCTTTAGTCTGCAATATGGGAAAATGATGTCATTTCATTTTTTTAATAGAAAAACTGAAGGAATTGAAAGTGCCTCTTTCAATCCCTTCTTCTTCAACTTTCTCTAACTTAACACATCTCACATCTCTCTCTATCAGCTCTTTATCCTTTTCTTTTTATATTAATTTTGCAGATTATCTCAACATTACATCATAATGATGATGATCCTTTCATTGAGGTCCATTTCCTGAGGGATTTTTTTATTGGCTATTCTGCTCCCATTGTTTTTTCTCTCCTATCTGACCTTTAATTATACATTTTGAGATGCCCAAGGGCTAATTTACTTCAACTAATTGATAATAATAATTTCCATTTTACACAATAGCATTAATTAAATTATTGTACATTCTTTTTATCTTTAAATCTTTTAAGTTTTTTTTCCTGCAAATTTAGTTTTAAAATACTTTTTTTTTCTTTAATAGTTTTCTTTTAATAATTTTTTATCTGTGTGATTTTATATATATATAATATATATATATATATATATATATATATATATATATATATATATATATATATATATATATATATTAAAGTTTAGATGACTTTTAACTTCCAATTTTTAATTCTTAAAAAAGAAGTTTTTATTTGCAAACTTTTATTTTTAATGTCTAATTTTTAAAATAAATAATGTAATGGTGTGTGTGCCTGTTACAATATATATATATATATGTGTGTGTGTATGTAAATTAATAAGTTATCCATTAAAAATTTATTATATATAGCAGTTTTAAATAATATTAATAAATAATAAACAGTAATATTATAAAATATGAAGCAATATTTTTAATTAAGTTGTTTTCATTATCAACTGAATTTGTGAGGCAAAAAATTCCAAATGTCACATGATTTTCCAAGAACTATGTAGATCAATATTAGTTGATTATTGAGATATGTAATTTTGAAAAATCATATACATCTGTTTTTTTTTTTCTTGCACAAATTTAATTGATAATGAATACAATTTAATCAAAAATATTGTTTATTCATGTTACATAAATATATATATTTATGAAATCTTTTAAAATTCATTTCAATATTTAGAGTGCTTTTAAGTCATGTCTGGGTGAAGTGATTTATTCCCTTCATTTACATATATATAGAACTATGTTTAATTTAAAAATAGTGTTAATAAAAATGGTTAATTGTTAAATGGTAATGTTACTATAAGAGAAAAAGTAACTGAAAAAAAATCACCTACATTATACTTAATAGCAGAATAAGTCAGTCAGTTTGCTAATTACTTTATTTTTAAAATAAAAATATGGAATTAGATTTAATTTTAATTTTATTGCTTCAATAAATGAATGAGTGAAGAACACACATCCTGTAAAATATATACTGTACTGGTAACATAAAAGACTGTTTTTAAATATAACTAATTGATATAACTTTCATAAAGTTATATATAAAGTAGAAAAGGATGGAAATGATTTAAATCCCCAAAGGGGTTATATTTCCCAATTACTTCTACAAAATTAACACTAGGGATTCAAAATAAGTTTTGCCACTCAGAAATAATTTGTTTAAATGAAAAAACATATGTTTTCAGCCTTGTGGAAAAAAAAATGCTGAATAATTTTAGCTCTTATATTTGTGTAATTCCCAATAACACTTGGCATTTTTCAGTGGTTAAGAATTCTTTCTAATTTAATTTTTTTGGCTTTTATAAACATTGAACTAATAAGTGCTAGTGTAAAAATTTGAAATAAAAACTGTGATATAAAATGGCACTGACAACTTCAATTTTATAAAGATAAAATTAACTCTCACACATACAAAGTTAAAACAATTATTTTAAAATAAATTTATACAATGGCTAACAACATAAAAAAACAACTAAGTAAAAGTAACTTAATGATTAATGTAAAAAAATAAATTCAAATATAATAAATGAATTATGCTGACTTATTAAGACCTTTTCCATTTTTTTTATTAAAATTTTTAAAAAGAACAGTCTTAGCATGGTATATATATTATTTCACAGAGAGTAGTGCTGGATTTTTTTAACCATGTGGGATGATTTAATATTCACATATATATGTGTGTGTTTGTATATATTTATTTATAACTTCCTTTAGTGATCAGCATGAGATTAAATCATGTGATGTCTCTTATTTTTTCCGTTTGTTCAACTTAAGTATTCAGATTTCAATAGCGATAGAAGCACACATTCCTCATAGGCATAGATGAGTATTACTTTATCCATGCTGTGTCATTTAAAAGTCAAGCTTCAGGTAATTCTCAGTAGTTGATTGCATAATTATGGAAGGCTGGTGCATACTATATTAATAAGAAATGCATTTTCTGAAGCTGTATCAACAAATAATTTTTAAATCAAGAGTTTCTATTTCTGGTGATAAAAATTTATATTTAATAAATCATTTCTTTCCAACTTATCAATATATATATCACAATCACAGTTATAATTAGCAAGAAAGGTTTCTTCTGAATTTAATATCATGTTTCTGTGTACAGTTTTTTCCTTCTGATTTTTTCAATAATTAGATATAGACTGATTTTTTTTTTTTTTTTAATTTTCCAGTCCAGCCTACAGAATCGCCCTTCTTTCTTTTAATCTTTTTAAGAATTTTTCTACATTTTTTAATATTTCTCCTTTTAAATAAAAGTACATAATAGATTACTGATTTTTTTTCTTATTATTTAATTACTATTACACATTAGATTTGTAGTTTCATTTTGTTTTTATCCACAAATGTAATCAATATCCGGTAAAATGAAAATACAGAAAAGGTAGTTTTTTAAAAATAATATTTAGCTTTATTACTGCCTAGCATGCTTTCAATATATTTTTACTATATCATATTCATAGCATATAGTCTTATAATTAAATGGCTCACAAAAGAAAAAAATAATAACAATTGAATTACAAATGTAATCCAATTAACTATTTTTTTTAAATCAGATAATTAAATAAATATATTTCAATCGCTTTTGTTTCTATTAAAACACTATTAACTGGATCAAATTCTTTTATTATCATTTATTTTAATAAAGATTTATAAATTTTAGTTATCTTTATTTATTTATTTGATCCAAGTAAAATACTTTTATATATATTATCTATGTACACACATAAATACACATTTAAAAAATACTATTAAATCATTGCATTTCCTTTTACTAATCATTATTATTAACTATAAAACAAATTTGAATTATGTACTACTGAGAGACTTTCTTTTTAAACATCTATTTCCAGCACTACAATAAAAATGTGTTCACTTTAAAATTTATTAAGAGTTATATTATTATTTTTAAAATTTTATTTATATTATAATTTAAATTTACATATTCATATTATACATAGACCAAAAATACTGTCATATTCTGAAGAATATTTATAAAAATGCAACACCAACAATTACATTACATAATGACACTAAAAAGATTAACATAGAAAAGAGTGTGTGAGAGGGCGACACCACATTTCCAAAATGTTTTACAGTAGTTTTGCAAAAAGTACTTTATGAATTAAAATGAGAATCTAAGGAAATAACAATAAATTGAGACTATTTAAGGTATCTAGATTTTTTAGATGATGGAGTTGCTTTTGAAAAAATGATTTGGAACTTCAGAAACTGTTGCAAGAGTTATCATATGAAAGAAAGTACAATTAAAGATAAATGTTAAAAAGACTACAAAATATTCAATGGATTGTTTCAAAATAAGAAAATACAGGTTGATAGTAATGAGTTAGAAGAAAACAACTACAAATTTTTTGTTCAGATTATTACTACAGATGGAAGCAAAATAAGTGAAATTAATCATAGAATTAAACTTTGTTGGAGTGATTTTAGTAGAACCTATTTAATATTAAATAGAAATATGCCTATGTGTTTAAAAACAAAGGTTTTTTGATAAATGTGTTACCAGTTTTTACTTATGGATCTGAGACTTAGATACTTAACAGAAGAACAATATGGAGACTTCAGACCACTCAATAAAATATAGAGATGCATACTAATTTACAGCATGCACTCCACTCTTTACTATTTTTGTTTCTAAGAGGAGCCCCAAACCCACCATAGATAGTCAAATAATACTAGATGCTATTGGTAGTGTTCCATTTATTTTGACCATTAGTTAAAAAATTGCAATTTCCATCAAAAATAAATATATATACTTGCAAATTTTGTAGAACTATGATCAATCAAAAAAAATCATATAACCTCTAGAATTTAAAATATCTACATGACTGGGTCGAAAATAAAAAAGCAAAAATCATGTAAACAAAAATCAAATTTCTGACACAGTGAAATAAACACACAAATTTTTAGAACTATGCTCAATCAAAAAAAATCAAATACTTTTAGAAAATCAAAATATCCAACATTTTAAAATTTAGAAAATGACCAAGGTGGAAAAAATTAGGAAATGTCTGTGTTGAAAATAAAAAGCAAAAGTCTTATGACCAAAAGATAACATTACTGCCATAATCAAATAAACATACATTATTTAGAGCTATGCTTAATCAAAGAAACATCAAATATCCCTAGAAAATCAAAATAGCAAATATATTAATTTAAAAAACTTCCAGGTTGAAAAAAAAAAACGAAAATTAGTGTGAAAAAAAGATCAAATTACTGCCACAGTAAAATATGAAAGGAGTCATCGTGTGCCCCCCCCCCAATCAGTTATTAATAGTAAAATATTTTACCTTTAAATTAATCTAATATAAAATAATTTAATATTATAACAAACTAATAAATCCAGATAAAGAGATTCCAATTTATTGTGTGTAAATTAATTTCTGTTGCTTTTAAAATATAGTAGTAACCATTTGCTTTATCAAGTATAAGGACGGCAGCTGAAAGAAAAGTTGCATAACTAAAACAAGAAGAAATCTGTTTAAGCTAAAATAATCTAATATTATAATTAACAAAAATAAAACAATCTTTTTAGATATCAATTATTTTATAAAATAATTGTTTTACTTTAATTTATCGAATCATTACCTAATTAAACAAAATGCAAAGAAAGAAACATAGAATAAGCTGAAACAAGAAATGTGCTTAAGCTAAAATAATATAATACTATAATTAATTAAAAAGCCAATAAATCCAAATAAAAAAGATTTTAATTTATTGTGTGTAAATTAACACAATTTACTATCGAAATATACTGTAGTCAAGTATTGTTATCCGAGAGGTCATCGCATCTATCTTGCAAGCAAGTAGTTTGTTACAGACTTGGTTTCCACGATGCTATGACATATGAAAATATATATATATGTAACATTTGATAAATTAAGAATGGAGAGAAAAAATTGCATTGCTAAAACAGGAAATGTTGTTAAGCTAAAATAATCAAATGTTATAATTAATCAAAAAAAAACAACAACAACAACAATGAATCCACATTACCAAAGAATAACTGATTATTGAACAGCAAATAATTTATATAAAAGATTTCAACTTTATTCTGGTACAATAACGCATTTTAATTTTAAAATATGAAACAGAACAAGCACATATGCTGGTTAATTAAAACTAGAGCAAAAGAAAAATTCACAAAGTAAAGCATATTAACTTTACAATTAATAAAAAATAATAAATTGGCTTTCTCATACCAGAACAATGATGGTAGGTTCTTTTTCACATATTTACAAAAAACTAAAGATGAAAAAAATCTATAGTATTCATATTTGATCTGAATGAAAATTAGATCAAAGGAGTGGGGTTCACATTGATCCAATACAATGATTCTTTCAAGCTATTGAAATTTAAACCTATATACTTTTTTATATTTATCATCAAAGTACTTTTTTGTCAACAAATGAAGACTGAAACACATATTTTAAAAATACCAAACACAACAGTTTTAAACTTTAAAAAATTCACTTATCTTGGAATAAATATATTACCAAATTATGCTCTCAAATATTAAGAGATTTTATCGAGATGATATATTTATTAAGATGATTTATTCACAGAAAGCATAACTAAAACTTTTAAAGTTGAGAGAGTTTTTTAAATGTTCAATTATTTAAAAAGTAATTTGTGGTAATAGATACATATATATATATATATATATATATATATATATATATATATATATATATATATATATATATATATATATATATATATATATATTTTTAAATTTAATAGCCCATAAGAACTTACAGTATCATGTGATAAAGTATGACCTTCTGATTTAATCCATTTACCACATCATGAGGACAAATGTAAATACTAATAGCATTTTTTTTTTTTTATTTTTTTTTTTAACTATATGTGAAAAAGAAGGCATACAACATTACTCATTATTTGTTTAAAAAATAAAATCAGATTTATTATTTTTATTAATTGTAAAATGAATATGCTTTAGTTTATGCAATTTTTTGGCGCCATTTTTACACTAACCCCAGTCTGTTTTGCCCATATTTAAAATTAAAATGCTTTACTGCACCAAAATAAAGTTTAACTGGTATATTAGAATAAAAATGATCTATTTGCTTCAATAATCAATGTATTTTCATAATATGGTTTATTTTAATTTTTTGTAATTATAATATTAGATTATTTGAACTTAAGAACATTTATTGTTTAGCTTATTCAATGTTTTTCATTTTTATTTTATTCAACATGGACACCTATTTTAACATTAAAGGTAATTTATATACAATAAATTGAAATTTTTTTATATGGAATATTGCTATATTGAATTATAATATTCAATTAGTTTAGCTGAGCAATTTTTTTTTAGTTTATTCAATTTGTTTTGGGTCCATTCTTATATTTATTTTAATAGTAAAATGCATTAATTTACATGCAATAAATTGGAATCTTTTTATGTGCATTTAATTTTTTTTTTTTTTTGGTTAATTATAATATTAGATTATTTTAGCTTAAGCCTATTTTTTGTTTTGGTTTATGCATTAATATACACACTAAAAATTGGAATATTTTTATGTAGATTTATTTTAAAAGTATATTATTTTTATTTTTTCATAGTGGATGAACCCCTTTCATTTTGATGTGCAATAATTTATTTGCTCAAATTTCTGTTTTACAACCTACTATAAAACTATTTTTGTTTTTATTTTTTTAAATATTTATTTTATCTTTATTGCTATTCTATATAGTGCAGTATATTTGATTGAGCATAATTGACTTTTTTTTTTTTTTTATTTCACTTTCTTTTTTTTTAATTATTTGATATTTTGAATTATAGAGATATTTTTTTTTTGATTGAGTATGTTCTATATATTGGAGTATGGATTGTGTTTTTAACTTGGGAATATTGAACAATATCATGTTAGTATTATCTGTTTCATTGCATTGCTGTCAATTTGGGCCCTCAATGACCTGATCAGAGGTGTAGGGGGATCAAAGAATCATGGACAGGTTGATTGAAGGAATTCTAGAAGAGGTAAGGTAAACAGGGATAATGGGAGGAATGAGATGGAATACCAAAATGTTATAGGAAAAAACGGAGTTGATGTCTATGATTTTATTTACGATATACATTTTTATAAACTTTTATATTAAAACTAATAAAAACTGTTTTTTTTTTATATATTTCTCTTATTTTAAATTTTATAAAGACTATATATACTATATGGTTTATATAAACACAACTTTACATTTTTTTTTAATATACAAAATTAGATACCTATCATATCTTTCGAGATTTCCTCAAATTTAATTACACCAAAACATAATGCCTGAATTTATTTTTTATATATTAAGTTTATTACTTTTTTTTAAAACTACATAGAATTTATTTATTTCTATTTAAAATATCATTATAAACACAACTATTTTAATTATACTTCAAATATAGGAATAACCGACTTTATCAAACCAAATATTTGCTGGGACTCTTTAAACTTTAAATAATAGTACATATTACTATTTAGCACCTAACATGAAATATATGTTAGAAGCCTATATAGATATTTTATTATGTTATTGAATATAAACAGAAAATATACAACTATCAAAAATGAAAAGACAAAAAACACTACGAGATGTGCTTAAAAACTGGGATACGCTAACCCTAAATTTATATAATTTTACTGTATCTGACATAGAGGCAACCACCATATAAAAAACAAATACAAAAAAAACAGTAAAAGACACAAAGCCCTCTTTAAATACTAACATGATATAAGAATAAGAACCAAATAAAAAAATAAAATTTTTTCTTATATTTACTTTATTTTTTATACTTTTGTCTATTTTTTATTTTATTTTTATTAAAGTAATACATTATTTATATATTGCCAATAAAAACACATAATTACTTATCTAACGCTTTAATATTTAATGCCTTTATAAATAATTTACTGGAACTGGTTTCTCTACTAGAGCTTAACCTTTACCTATTTAGTTATTTTTTTTCTAAAAAGAAAGAATTGAATTTTTAATGCTAACCAAAGCATAAAGACTAAATAAAGACGCTAACCATAGTACGGCTTGTTAAAACCTAATATAAATACTAAACAATTACTTATAGAATACGGCGAACGTTTACAAATACTATTCTTCATCTACAAAATAACCTACTGCTATTTGTACTTTATTTTATAGTTATTGATTTAACATAAAAACTATTTTTAGTTAGAAGAAAAGAATAGTAAGTTAGGTTAACTCACTTTATTAATAATAGTTACTTTACTTACTTACATATATAGATAATTAGATAGGATTCTGTCTAACTACAAAACCCACTAATAATCTTAGTGTCAGACCACATAAGCCCATATAAAAATAGATTTTACCCACTTATGTATATTTTCCAAGTAAACTGAATTACATAATGATAGATACTGACTTTTATTCTATAGATGAACATACTAAAAACTGTTTAAATTTTGAACACTAAATACTACTTAAACAATTATTTAGTATTTGATTATTATTTCAATTTTATATATTTGGAGAACAATTTAAAGATAGGTACGCAAATAAGATATTTTTAAATACCTAAATTTTTATGTTAGAAGAACACCTACTACTATAATTTCCCAACTTATTTAAAATACCGTTTTCTTTTTACTGAGACACAACAAAATACTCACCAAAAAACTAAATTATCCCAATAATATTTACATTATATTTTTAATCTACTATTAAAACTATATTTATATATATATATATCTATATTTTTCATATATTTATTGGTATAACTTATATTTAAAACAACCAACTAGTCATTTAAATAACAAGTGAAATTTTTAACTATTAACACCTTCTACTTTTTAAACTATTTTAACCTAGACTAACTTTATTTTTTTTATTAACAAAGTTATTCTGCAATAATAAACATTTATACTACAGTATTATATATATTGAACATATACTTCCAATGTATATATAATCAGACCCCCCCCATAAAAAGACAGCATGATTGCCAATAAAAAATAACAAAAGTTTATAGTAAAATAAAATCATTAATTTTATAGTTTAATATGTAAATAAACGATTATTAAAAAGATAATTTTAATTTGAACAATTTTAGAATAAAGTGGATAATAGCTGAGGCAGCTTAATAATTGGAAAACATGATTAATCCTAGTTCATTACTGTCCTACAAAATATCCAACTGAAAAAAGACACTAAGCTTAAAAGTGGACAACAATAAAAATAGGGCAAATAACAGGAGGAAAATATAAATAGAAGCTGGAAGTAGGGATAGAGGTTTAAAAGAATTGTAATTTATTAAATTTTTTTAAAAAAATAGAAGGAGTAAAATAAAAAGTCAAAAGGCTGAATAAATGATATTAAAGAATAGGAGAAAATATAGGGAATAATGAAAAGGATAAAAGAACACGAGGAGGAACCAGCATACGAGAAAATGAAGGAAAGAAGTGACGATGGAATATAGAAAAAAATATAAAACAGAATTTGGAAAGAATATTAAACTAAATTTAATAAAAAATAAACAACTCTATGAAGGATAAATATGAACATACTAACAATCCAATTTTATACCTATATTATAAAAATAAAAACAAAACTAAAAATAAAAAAACAAATTAATAAGAAGATACTTTGATAAAAACTAAATAACAGATACGATATATATACACAATATAATATTATATATAATTATAATTGATAAAAACAAATAAAACTACAGAAGTAACATTATATGTGAACCAACAAACAAGTTATATACATATGAATTGAGAAATAAGAATACCAAACCAATGAACCTAGGATGTGCCTAGAACTTGGATTCAAACCTGGATTTGAATAACCATGAATAAAAATATATGTATTATGCTTTAACTAACTTAAAGTTAACTGGAACTCTGAATTAGACATAAAACGTAAATTATTAAAGAACTTGCATTCTTTAATTCATATTGCCTTATTATTGGATACATACCAAGATGCACAATGGACTGTAAATAAATATTTGTGGAATTAAGTGGAACTCTGAATTAAATGCTATCAGTTGTCTTTATTATTCTCTCTGTTGTCTTAATATATCACACTCCTCTCTGTGGATTAACTAAATGATTAAAGATGTAAACTGTAAAGAACAATTGAAAGAAGAACTTTATTATACTCTCAACAAACTACATTCTTTAAGTCATATAAAATGTTATTGAAAGTAGGGTGAAGGAACACAATGGACTGTCAATGAAATACTTTGTTTGTTGGATATTTATTTAAACCTGTTATTAAATAAAATTATTATTACTTAAAATTAATTTTAGTTATCCAGTTGTTCAATTCTATTTTTTTGTTATTGCATCACTCATCATCCTATGCACTTGTTCACGAGAATCTCATGCCTCCTGAGCTATGTCTGGCATAACTAGACCTAAGTAAGTCAGGTTGTAGTGAGATGGAACTCTATTGGCACCATTTGGAAAAACAAATATAAAAATGTCTAGATGCTTCCAGCATCTATGGTGCTACATCCTCTGATCAGCAGGAAATATTGTTGTAGGGGGGGTTAACATCAGCATTGAGGAGTGCCAATCGAAAGTCCCTTCCTGCAACATGCTCATCAGGAAATTGTTACAACCGAGGTGATAAAGGTTGTAGGGTGGTCCAGTTACAATATATATATAACCATACCTGCCTAACACTATACTAGCAAAAATAAAAATGCAAAACCATAAAACAATACAATACTAGATTAAATCCAAAAATTTTACCAAAATCCTTTCACAACCATGATGATTATATAATTGGCTGAATGAGTTAAAAATCAAAGCTTTTAATTGGCCAACTCACAACTTTAACAAAATCAATTGTTAAAATAGATTCACTTTTAATAATATAAATACGTTAGTTTCGTTTGTAAAAAGTATATAACTAATTTGTCAGATTATGAAAGTAAACGAAAGTCTTTTCAAAAATAAAATTTGATTTATAATTTAAAAAATATTCAATTGCAATGAAATAAAAGTAACCACTATTTGACCAACCAAAAAGATTGCTGATGTAATAATTTTTTTTTCACTTTAAATTATGATAAATATGTAGCAATAAATAAATAATTCTTGGTAATATCTTAACTATTTTTCTAAAATAATTTGATTTTTAGTATTATTTTATCAATAATAATTTGTAATTCAATTCAAATATTGTTTAAAATGTTGTAAACATTCGTTTATCATTTTTGTAATAAAAATCAAAATGAACGTAACTTTTTACTTTTTGGCAGCCATTTCCCTTTCTGACAGAAGTTGGACAGCCAATAAAATTCAAGAAAAAGTGGTGAGGAGATGGTGCTTTGGTTTTGTTTGACATATATGGTCATTTTTATTGATTTTTTTACTTGTAAAATAATCCTGAAGAGGGCACCATCTTACAGAACTTTTGATTTTCTTTTGAATGACATATAATATGTATACATGAGATAAAAAGTAGCTGATTTAGAGTGATGTCAAATCTTCTTGTTTTTTTATGAGTCAGGCAGTTAAAAGGTTAATATCAAAAGAAGTCTTCATAAGATTGATAGCCTCAGAATCAAGAAGATTTATCATCAAAGTCTCCTTTATTCTTCTTTTTAACTCATTCTTTTCATAAAAAATAACTGAAGCATTGTCAAATAATATTGTATGACCTGTATTCAATTCATGAATATATAAAGCTGAGTTATGGGGAAATTTGATTGTCTGTATATATTTGTTATTTCTTATAGTTTGATTTTCACTTGAGAAGGTCTATTTGTAGTAGATGAAACCATGGTTGTGAAAGGATTTTGGTAAAATATTTGGATTTAATCTAGTTTTGTATTGTTTTATGGTTTTGTAGTGAAAAACGTAAAATTAAAGAGGCAATGATGATATCTAGGAATAGAGGTGGTTTAATGAATAAACAATCAGCTAATATAAAGACAACAGAATTGTGGGAAATTTGAATAGATTGAATGATGGGTAATGCAAGTTTTTATTTTTTGTACGTTTATATTAACAGTTGATAAAGATTGTCAGTGAAACAATTGAAAGTACTTCTGGTAAAGAATATATTATTTAATTTTGAATAATGTGTTAAATATATTTGTTTGAATTATTATTATATGATTTAAAAATACAGACATTTAATGGTTGTAGTTATATATATATTAATCCTTATTAACCCTTTTTAAGAAAGATGAAAATCAACTTGAACATGATTTTAACTTGCTGTCAAACTGGCAGTTTTTACATTACCATAGTGTATTTAGGCTCATTTTAAAGCTTAAAAAGTACTGTAAGATAGCTGCCCTTTCTAGAATCATTTTACAAGTAAAATCATGAATATTGATGTAAGAAGCTACAACAATGGGAGAAGATTGGCTTTCCTAGATGCTGATTGGTTGGTTCCCCTTTGGAACAAAAAAGATTGTTTGTCAATAATTTTCACCACTCCAACTTCTTTGTTTTGCTTTTGAAAATGAAAATGAAAGTTTTAGAACATTTTTTACAAATTATAAATTGTTCTGATAAAATATGCTGAAAATATAATTATTTTAGAAAATAGTAAGATTTTAGTAAAAAATTCTTTACTTTTATACAAATGTAAATTGAAAAAGAAATCAGCACTAACAACAATTTTGACAACTGTCAATAATTTTTATCACCCCAAGCTCTTCATTTGATTTAAAAAATGAATGTTTTAGAGTATTTTGTTGGTGTTTTTTATACATATTATGATGTATTTGATAAATTATGCTGAAAATATAATTATTTTAGAAAAAAATAGTAAGATTTTAGTAAAACATTCTTTACTTTTACATGAACATAAATTAATAAATAAATAAATGACATCCACATCATTTTCTAATTTATTACAAACTTTCTTTTTAGGTTTTCCACTATCAAATATTTTTATAATTATTAATAGAAATTTATTTTTGAAAAAACTTTTGTTCACTTTTGTAATTGGACAAATTATTAATATACTTTTTACAAACAAAACTAAGATGAATTTAATATTAACAGATCAATATTTATTTACTGCTGATTCTGTAATTGACCAATCACAAGTTTAGAGTTTTAACTCACTCATCCAACTGAAGTTTGTACCCATGTAGGGTTAACAAGTTCTATTATAAAAATATATATATATATATATATATATATATATATATATATATATATATATATTATATATATATATATATATATATATATATATATATATATATTATACTTTATTATATAGTTTAACAATTAGGGCTTTATCCAGGATTTATTTACTTATGGAAAGAAATTTTAAAATTTTATACTTAGGTTGCACATTCAATATATTTTTAAAAGCAATTAAAATGCCTTGTATGCTATTTTGTTTAATCATAAGTTATGTTGGATAAATATAAATGGTAACCACTTTGTTTATTCCACTAGATCCATTTTTAGACAGTTAATAGCACAATCATATAGGGATTTATATTAAATAATATTACCATGAAATTTATTAAGAATTAAATATCTTGATATGCAATAATAACTTTTTTAAAATTATGTTTTCCTACATCAAAGTAAAAGCTGCTTAGTAAAATATGTAAAAAGATAATACAGTTTCTATAAAAAGGATATTATTATTAAAAATAGGGAAAGCTATTTAGTAAAATGTATAAAAAGATAATATAGCATAATAACAAAAAGGAAAAAAATAGATTATTTTAGAAACTCAATACAACACAGCAACAAAATTGATCTGGGGCTTCACATTTTAATGGTGGTCACTTTACCAAAACTCTAAAGTGAACATCATCAAAATATTATTGATAAAGATAATTAAATCATATGCAGAAATACTATAATTATGAGGCAATATTTTTTAAATAAGTTTTATTTTAAAATAAATTATTAATATGTTATTTTTTATATAAATTAGGATATTTAAATAAAAATGATTGAAAAATTTCAACATTTTCATTTATATATGAATTTTATTAATTATAGAGACAAAAGGACATTGGCCTGTTCAGTTTTGTGTGATGGTAGAGTATATATGAAATATATTTCAAGACTTGAACAATTGTCACAATAATTTTAAATAAATGAATATTTTTCTTATTTCTAAGAATAAAGTGATTCAGAAATGTAAACATTTACATATAAGTTTTATTAATTATCATGACAAAATGGCATCAGTTTGATTGCTTTAACATAATGATAAGTGTGTGTGTGTATATATATATATATATATAATATATAAACATATATATATATATATATATAGAGAGAGAGAGAGAGAGAGAGAGAGCTTGTGCCTAGAAATTCAAAGCCTGGATAATTGTCACAAATAAGTTTAAGTAAACAAGTATTCCTCTTATATTCAAATAAACAAAATATTTACACTATAAATATATGTTTAATGATGAAATGAATTGAAAGTGTAAACATTTTTATTTACATATAAATTTTATTAATTATTTGCAGTCTTGGTGCCCCATGATGATACACCTTTTGCCTTGCACAACCTGCACACCCACATGTACTAGCCATGATCATAAGTTTTTATTTTTATTTTTATGGGTATATATATATGGCTCATGTTAATGTATTAATATTTTATAGGCCATGTTTATTGTTTATAATTTTATAATGCTATCTTATTGATCGAAATGTTTAATCTTCTGAATTGATTAATAGTGATATTTTATTATTTTTGTAATCCAATACGATTTTCATTCGTAATTTCTGATTAAAATCTTGTGAAAGTTGAAGACTTTTCAGTTAACCCAATATATTCTCGAAAACACTCCTTGTGTAATGATGTTAGTCATTTTCTTTATTTACTTAATTTCTATAGACAAATATACGCACATACATACATATATATTCATGTTATAAGAACTAGGTTTACTGTTTGTTTAACAATATGTATTCATTCAGTCGTGATTGTATATTGTTAAAATAATTTTTAAATATTTAATATTTATACCAATATTACAGTAATGTTGTCAGTTATGTTTTCGTTTTCTAAAGATATTTTAAATATTTATCTTATATCGATAAGTTCATTTATGTATTGTGGGTGTTAATGATTTTGCTGTTATTTCTTTGGAAAATTATTGTAGCAATACATAAAGATAAAATCGTAGCTTAATTTTCAAAATCAATTACATAAATCATTATCAAATGCTTTTGATAATTTTGTTTTTAAAGATAAAAAAACAAAAACAAAGCAAGAATCACCGTTGCAAAAAAAAAAAAAAAAAATTCAAAAAAGGTTATTATATTATTCCTTATTATATGTGTGTGATCGTATGTTTCAAGTTATTTATGTTTATTGACTCTTAAAAATATATTTTTCAATTTATAAAATGATTAAGTAAAAATAAAATAATTGAACATCATTATCACATATTTTGCTACTGTTTTTGCCAGAAATGTTGATTCTATATATGACAGATAAGTAAAACAGCTTTTAAATTGCCCACTACTGGGAAAAGGTCTCTCCAGAAACCTATCATAGAAAAACAATGAAAAAATGCAGAACTAATTATTCTAGCCAATTATCAAATATAATAATCTTTCATCTTTTGTTTTATTCTATCAGAATAACTAGATATTTTCAGATCTGTATTGGCTGTTTAGTTAGAACATTTTTTTCGTTTATTCAGATTAGAGTTGGCCCAGGTTATACCATATAATGTGTGACTAATGCATTGACTTCGACATTTTGACCTAGTATTATAATGTAATTGAAATTTAAAACTCATTATTATTATTATTATTATTATTATTATTATTATTATTATTATTATTATTATTATTATTATTATTATTATTATTATTATTATTATTATTATTATTATTATTATTATTATTATTATTATTATTATTATTATTATTATTATTATTATTATTATTATTATTATTATTATTATTATTATTATTATTATTATTATTATTATTATTATTATTATTATTATTATTATTATTATTATTATTATTATTATTATTATTATTATTATTATTATTATTATCTTTCAAAAGGACTTTATTGAATATAACAAAAAAAAAGGTTACATTTATAACTATTTTACCACATACAGATGAATTGAAGTTAGTATAAATAAGTTGAAAATTGTAATTGGGGGGCAACAAAGACAAAGGATATGCATGTGGTTTACAAATTTGAGTTTACATTTTTTTCTTCAAAATATACACATCCACTTAGTTTTGCACACTTGTAAGGCTCTTAGTTCTGTTTTTTATTAGTCTTTTTTTTTTTTATCTATAATTTTGAGAGCTGTTGTAATATAGACCAAGTGGTTGTGTACATCTTTTGGGATACAATTTTTTCATCCCTTAAGCGGAGCTGTTCCATTTTGTTCCAGAATGTGTTTGGATGTCTTCTTGGATTATTGTTGTATATGAAGGAGCATCTTGTACACCATAGTGAAAATAATATAAAAGTACTTGCTCGAATATGTGGGTAGCTACCCTTAACAAATAATTGTAAAAGAGTTTGAATATCACAATTTCTTTGTTTGCACAATGATGGTACTACTACTACTACTACTTATTATTATTATTACTACTACTACTATTATTATTATTATTATTATTATTATTATTATTATTATTATTATTATTGTTGTTGTTGTTGTTGTTGTCATTTTGTTTCAAAAACGAACTTTATTAAACCAAATAAATTTTACATGATTGCATTTGCATATACATGCTTGGTTACAAGGCAGTCATTTCATTTGACTAAATGGGTTGATGTACATAATTATGGGGGGGGGGTACAATTTTGATAATGGGTGTATAATTAGATATTTTAATTTTAGGGTTAAATTTTGATTACATTAATTTTTATTAGTTGCATATTTGCTTAATTGAAACGAGAATCTTAATATTAGTTTTAGTGAGTACATCTAAAAAATATAAGTCAGAATTGCTGAATTGTATCAATTTTTTTTGCTTTTCTTTGTTTGAAATGTACTTCTGTACTTGGTAATTAAGATGAATGTTCATTTGTCTAGCTATAGCATTGATTGTCACTTTAATAATGACCATGTGGCTGCATATATGTGTGGATTTGCTAAGAATTTATCCCCATTTCTCATTGTGGTTAGTTTGTTTTTGAAGGTGGATGGATGCCTTCTGGTATTGTTACCTATCAGAAAACTACATCTTGTGCCCTACAAGGCATATAGGACAAAAATTGTTGCTCTTATCTTTGGTGTTGATTTGCTTTGGTATGCACTAATGATTTCTTTGATTGTGGTATTCAGTTGCTGGTATATATTACCCATTATTTTTCTTACTTTGTCTAATATTGTGCATTGGTAGATCAGATGTTGTAGTGTTTCTTTTGCATGGTAACAGAGCCTGCAGAATGGGTCTATTGTGATATACATTCTTTTGTGGTAGAGAAAATAGGTTGTTGGCATCACATACATATTGATTTTTAGACTGAAATCAAAAAATTTAAGTTCTAGTACCCATCTTTTGTAATCATAGAGTAATTTCTTATTGTTTATTCCTAGAATTGGAGGGAATCATTATTGTTTTGTTCCTGGTGTATGTGTGTGTAAATATCACAGTAGGTGTATTTGTTTGTGTATTGCTTGGGTATTTTGTGTGTTGTCCTATATTTGTATATATTGATGATAGGTGTAAAGGTTTTGAAGGTGGCCTGTCTATTGACATAATTTTTATTAGGCCTTTAAATTTTGGGAATTGGTCTATTATAGTCATTATCAGGTTTTTTAGACTTTGTGTGTTAAAGGTGTTTATATCGTGTAGTCCCAAACCATTTCTGCAAGAGGTTGATTAAGCCATTTGGTTGATATTGCAACAATTTTTTGGACAATAAAGTTGGTTGCAGATAGATTTGATTTTTGATTTGAATACCTGTGAAAAGTACATGATTGTTAGGTAGTATGTAATTTTTGTTATGATAAGTTGGTTTATCAGTTGTACTTTTGAGTATATTGAAGATAGGTTTTTGATAATGAATTGATGATTAATTAAGCTTCATTTTTTATTCTATTCATCTCATACCTGTAATTCCTAGGTGAAATAAAATCCTAGAAATGCACTTTGTTTTGCTAGGTATATATAGGTGCATGGTTTGCCAAGGAATAGTGACCAAGTGGTCACATTGAATTTTAGCTTGAATTGATTTGTTTATTGTTGTAGTATTTTTTTGCAATTTAGGTATTTGCTTTTTTGAGGACAGGAAGACTATCACATTGTGCATGTATGCTGTGCATGCTATGCCTTGACTGGTACCAGATATCTGTATTTTGGTGAGTTTGTTGTATTTTTGTAGTAGGGGGTTAAGATATAATATAAATAGTAGTCAACTGAGCTGGGATTCCTGCAATATAGATTGTATGGGAACAAAAGAAGGTGATTTCTTTTCATTGAGCATTATATGGATTTTCTTGTTTAGGAGCAGATTTGCTATTAAGTATAATTGATTTTTGGGTATTGTAGGATTTTCCAGCATATCCATAAGTGTAGGGATGTCTATTGAATCAAATGCTCCTTCATTATTGAGTTTGACTGCTATTGGTCCATATTTTTCTTTGCTCTTACTGGATTTAGAATTGCTTTAAAAATAGTCCTGCCTGGATTGTCAATGAGTGTCTTTTGGCATGTTTTTTCAGATTAATCGCATTATGTGAGGTTTTATTTTTTCTTTAACAACTTTTTCTATTATTTTTATTGGCAGGGGTCCCATGGATATTGAGCAGAGATCACTGAGAGGAGGAATGCTTTTTTGCCTTTTTGTTGAATAACATTATTGTGATTGGATAAATCCCTTCCATTGTTTGAGTTTTCTGTGACAAATGATTTGGCAAGTTGCAGAGATATGGACTGTGTATTG
This sequence comes from Epiperipatus broadwayi, assembly GCA_028023455.1. Classification (NCBI taxonomy): domain Eukaryota; kingdom Metazoa; phylum Onychophora; class Udeonychophora; order Euonychophora; family Peripatidae; genus Epiperipatus; species Epiperipatus broadwayi. The sequence goes on along the minus strand of JAQFVV010000063.1, from coordinate 6,195,916 downwards.
ACTGAGGTGTTTTAGTACAAATAAGGGGATTCCAGGGCTTTCTGGGTGGCATGTATTTGGTATATTTGCCAGTTTTGTTAGGAAAATACTTGTGTTAAATGGGGTTTTTGTTTCTGCTGGACCAAATAGATTATGTGGCTTTTTGAGTGATTGTCTCAGTTACAACTTTTGTTTGAAATATTCATATATAGACAATATCTTATTATGGCCTGCACGTGTTCCCTGGTTTGTCTGTATTGGCAATGGAACTTTGATCCTGGATGGGTTTCCTAGTGCCCTTTTTATGTATTGTCTGATCCAGATGTGTGAGACATATTCTGCTCTTTTAAACTCTTAAGTAGTTTTTAAGGTGTTGCATGTATTGTTATATGCATGCACGATTTTATGTGTGTGTACGTAATATATATATATATATATAAATTGGGCATGATGTGATGGCTTAATCATGAGTATTTGGCTATGACGCTCATTTGCAAGTGCTAGTAGTTTGGATGGCAGTGGTTGCTTCATTGTTATGTGATTAATATTAAAGGAGAGTATGTTTATGTATGCCAGGTATTGTTGTATAGGAATAAGATACATTTTTAATATTTTATTTAACATAATATAGGTTTCAGAGAATAAGAATTCCAGTGTGGTCACTTGTAAAAATGCTCTTATTGTTCTTGTTAGTGGAAGTATTGATGTTTGAAGTTTATTGTTATTATTTGTGCTTAATGATCTGAAAAAGCTGAGGGTGTAATTTTTATTGTAATTAGATGATGCAGCATTGGGGAGTAGAAACAAAGATCAATGAGTGAAGAGTGATAACCATTGTGGAAAATTATTGTGTTGCTTGGTAGAAAACCCTCATCACTCATCAGTGGTATTGATATGCTTTGTAGCTATCATCCTGTAAATATTCTGTCTGTCATGTTGTGTTTTCCTATTATTATGGTTGAATTTGATGTGGTGGCTAATAATAAATTGATGTTCACAATTATGATATCAATCTTATTGATCTGTGGAGGCATGTATATGAAAATTAAATTGATTGTTATAATTTTATTTTGGAGGGTTGTTATTAATAAGTTTGAATCTATAAATATTGTTTTAAATGATGTGAGTGGGGAGTTCATAAGGATAAATCTGGTGCCTGCTGGAGGGGTTGAGGAGTCTCTGGAGCATGCACAGAAAATATATTTGTTTAGGTGTTTTTCTGGATATGTTCAAGATCCACCATAAATTTTGGTTTCTAGTAGTCTAAGTATGTGTGGCTGTGTTCTTTTTATCCATTGTTTCAATTTGTTGATTTTCAAGATTGAGTTTAAACCCCTTAAATTAATGCTGCTATTTTAACTTTCATAGCAATTGTATGAGATAGATGAGGTCATGCTTGTGGTTCATTCCATCGTTGTTGTTTGTTTTTGCAAATCTTCATAGTTTGGTTCCATCTCTTCATCAGTTGTATCAGTTGAGTTGTATATCTGTTTAATATTTTCTTCTGGATCAAGCCCTTCTGTCTTCACCTTCTTTGCTTTTTTGTTTTTCTTTTGGGGTCATTCTAGTAGTCTTTTTGCCTCTATAATTGCTTGCATTATTTGAGGTAGACATGGTTTAATTGCCTCTGTTGTATTGGTTGATGTATTGTTTTTTTATTCTTGGTGTTCAATATGGCTGTGTTTGTTTATTTTTGTTGGTGATGTTGCTGGTACTTGTTTTTTTTTTGTTTGCTTTTGTTTTTCTGGCACTCTCACCAATTTTATTCATTATATGGATGATTTTTTGGTATTTTTTCTATGTCCTCAATGAATGTTTGATTCTTTCATATCTTTTTGATTGATAGGTCTAAAAATTCAATGTTTCTATTTGTGTTTTTATCCATAGTGTTCTTCGGTCATTATTGGTCTGTGTTTTTTTTTGTTTGTGTTTGTCTCATCATTAGCTTGGAGTGTTTTTATTGCTTGTTCCTGCTTTTGCATTATTTCATGTTGGTTTGTATTAGTTTGACTTTGTATGATCTGGATTGTATTACAGTTTGTCACCAGATGTCCACAGTTTCCACATGAATAGTATTGTGACTTTAGTCCTCTTATGTAGATTGAGATTATTGCATCCTGGTCAATTATTTGTGCTGGGATGTTTTCTGGGTTTATACAATCCCCTAATTTTATTTTTAGATTCAAAGTTATTGTTATATACTGCTGTGGATATATATTTTAGGTATATTGGTTTTAAATATATTGCTTTACTGAATAGTTGTATCATATTCTGAAAGTCCAGCATTCTATATCCAAAGTAAATCTTCTTAATAATTCCCATGACATAGTTTTCTTGTCTACCATTATCAAGGTGTAATTTCATACCATTTTGATCTGTGCTTGGAATCTTCCTTTTTGATATTCATCAAAGAATTCTATCACCAGATACCATGAGTTAGGATGGTCTCCAATGCTTAATACTGTGTCCCATATTCTATTTGTGGTTATTTCCTCATATAGTAATTCTCTAGGGAATTTATACAGCATCACATTTTTGTCAGTTGCTGATATTACAATTGATTTTGCTGAGAAAATATTTTTAAAAGTGTTAAACAATTTTTGGGGAATTGTCTTGTTAAAGCTAGTATTAATCAGTTGCTATTCCTCTTGAGTCCAAATTACTGATAGGGCTTCTAGGTTGTTCTCATTTCTAAGGCTTAGTGCATCACTATTTTTTTGATTTGCTCTTCTGAATCTAATTGTCTGTGCTAGATTTGAGTCATTTTCTGGGTTGTTTGTTTGTCCATTTGGCTTTGCAGCATTTGCAAAGATTTTGGCAGTTGTTTATCTTTGCTTTATTGTGAATTATTTTGGCGCTATTCAGCTCATTGCTTTTTTGCATCGATGCCATGTTTTTTTCTCTCTGGCATCAAAAATTTCTTCTTTTGTAAATCAAGTTATTTATTTTATATTATGAAAAAAACCTACTTGTGATTGTTATCCTCTTGCTGTCTGTTACTTTTATTATAAAGCTGGTATTCTTTTTTGATATTTTTCACTGTTTGCAGTCAGAGATAAATATGATGTCTTATTTCCATTGATGCAGCAGACCACATATTATTATTATTATTATTATTATTATTATTATTATTATTATTATTATTATTATTATTATTATTATTATTATTATTATTATTATTATTATTATTATTATTATTATTATTATTATTATTATTATTATTATTATTATTATTATTATTATTATTATTATCATCATCATCATCATCATCATCATCATCATCATTATTGTTGTTGTTATTATTTTGTGAGTAATTAGTTTATATACAATTTAATTAGCCATTCAATTATAGTTAAACAATAAATATAAAGCTATTCTATGCTAGAGAATAAAAATAAAAAAAACTTTTATCAATGAATTTTTTAATTATCTTGGTGAATAATATTTTCACCATTACTTAATCTTCTATAAAATGATTCTGAAAAACTTTTTGCTGCAGAAAATTATTTAAAGATATTATTATGAAAGAGATTGTAACTGTGCAAAACTATATCAATAGTATAATCATGTAGGAGTTTTTATTAAATATTTGTCAAATATTAAATAGTTTGAAGTGCAAAAAAATCTGTTTAGTAAAATGTGAAAAAAAGATAATATAGCATAATAAAAAGAAAAGGCAAAAATATATTGTTATTAAAAAACTTTCCACAAGCCGCTTAGTGTAATAAATCCAAGGACTTCACATTCAAAAGATGGATACTCTATATCTACCATTAGGCTAAACTGTCTGTCTGATGCATACAAGCTCTGCAAATATCTTTCCACAAGCCACTTAATGGAATCAATCCAAGGATCGCACATTCAAAATATAGATACGTTTTATTTACCTCTAGGCTAAACTGTGTATTGCATACGAGATCTGCAAAATGTCATTGATTAACTTAATTTTCTCACATGCAAAATTACTGTAATTATGAAGTAATATTTTTTTTAAAAAAATATTTTTAGATAAATTATTACTTTTTATACAAATTAGTGTTTGGGAAATCTCAATTTTTCATGTATATATAAATTTTATTAATTATAGTGACAAAGAGACATCAGCCTTTCAGTTTTTTGCAAAGCCAACTATATATGAAGTATATTTCAAGGTTCAAAAAATTGTCACAACAAGTCTAAATAAGAAAGTATTCATCTTATATTTAAATAAAAAAATATTTATAATCAGAATGTGTTTTTAACAATAATGTGATTCAGAAATTTAAACATTTACATAAGAGTTTTATTATGATCATGAAAAAATTGAACTGGCCTGTTTGGTTTAGTATAATAAATAAATAGTACATTTCAACCCTCGAAATTTGATGCTAGGACATATTTCTAACAATGAAGTGATTTGAAAATGCAAACATTTTAATTTACATATACATTTTATTAATTATCTTTTGTCTTGATGCTATGATGGAGTGCCTTTGTGCCCTGAACAACTTACACATCACATGCAGTGGCCCTGAGCATGTCCATCTCTCTTGGCAATAATACAACAATTATATTCACATAAAAAGCTCCACAAACATTATAGATTTAGTTAATGTCCTAGGCAATTGGTATTTTAAATATGTAATCACATATATACATAGAAAAGAATAGTTTTAATTTGCTGAATTTTATTTATTTACAAATATAATTCTTTTTATTTGAACATTTGCTATTATTTATTAACTACATAATTACATATAATAAACAGTCGTTTTATTCCAGCTAAAATAAAATAAAAACTAAAAAAAACTACTTTTTAGATTTTTTATAATATTATATTAATACATTTTTCCTGACATTTTCTGCATTATTATATAAATAATTCATAAATTTGCACTATTGTTTTATTTTTATACATATACATTCCCATAAATATCAATTGCAAAACTATTTTCTTTAATTCGATAATAAACAAACAAACAAACAAACAAAAAGTCAAAATCGAATCACCAGCCAAAATCAATTTGTAATAATTTTTTTTCATTTTTAAATAAATATTAATAAAATAATTGCTAATTTAATAGCAGATTATCTAACTATAACATATCACTTTCTTCAAATTTTAATTTGATGAAATTTTAAACTGACTTTGTGTACTTTTACAGCATTTCTATAATGATTATGAAATGACACAGCAAATATACAAAGTCTTCACAAATTTTATATAAATTCAGATAATATATATTTTTTATATCTGTTGTCTACAATTATCTTTATTTGAATATAAGTATGTATTAAGACAATTAGATCTCATGCAGTGATGATAATAGTAATACATATATAAAATTATGCAACCTGGGGAAACTTTTATTATTATTAATTTAATTTTAAATGTTTTATAACTAATTACATCTTGAAATAGATGTAAATTTAAAAAAAAAAAATTCATTATTGTATATATTAAAAATTTGCCTTGATTTTAACTTCTACTTTAATTAATCATTTATAATCAAACATATATCTAAACTATATGTATATACTTATGTAAGAAAATATATTCTTCTACTAGAACATGTACACAATTATTAACTAGTAGACTATGGTAATAAATCTTATATACAAACAATATTGTTACCTTGCTAAGCTAGGCTTTTGATACAACATATCTTTGTCAAAGCATGACTACAATGATATCCATATGCATATAAAAATACACCGACATAGTCACTGATAGTATGCACATGTACATGCTAATGTATTTTTCTAATCTTATTGTATCCATGCTTTGACAAAGATAAGCTGTATCAAAAGTCTGTCTCAGCAAAGTAATAATCTTGCTTTGTATTTAAAATTATCATAATAATTGATAATTGTCTAAATATTCTAGTAGAGTATATTATCTTATATAGGTATATAAATTTAGATACAATGTAATTAACCCTCCTGTGCTTTGACAGATTTTTTTGTTCTCACTACATTTGAGCTTTCAACTTTCAGTTTGATATTAAACCATTATTATTTATCAGACTATAATAAATTTGACCGCATTCAATATATATTTTTGTTTAGAAATTAAATAAATTTTAAAACATCACAATTGATTTCTTGAATTATTTGTAAAATTATATTTTAGTAAAAACAAAATGTTGTCACATCATCAAATTTTAGGCAGAACTGATTCAATTTCCAAAATGAACAAAAACTTTTTGTTTCATGTTTGATTTAAAAATCTGAACAAATTTTTTTAATAACTATTAAATCTACCAATTTATGCTTTAAAAGTTTAGAATTTTTTGATAATTTTTGATATCACTGAATCATACAACAATCTAGTGAGTGACTTCATTTCTACAAAGCTGTGTTTTCCTGCATCTGTAATCTCTATAACAACAATATTCAGAAGAAAATATGCTTTTATATTTAAAATTAAAACATTTCTGTAAAAAATAAAAAAATGTAATAATATGTATTTTTTATTTTTAATAATTATTATACAATTCCATTACAAGTATAATCATAAACCTTTCAAAAAATCCAGTTTTTAGATCATCATAATATTTTTTCGATGATCACACTATTTCCATGAAATAGCCTCAGCAAAATTCATTATCACCAAATAAACAATGTCTACTCATCAAACCAGAGTTTAAGTTTCTTTGTAATACTGATTATTCATTTTTTCAGTCATCTTTTGACTTTTCTGTAACTAAAATATTTAGAAAATAAATCTATGTGAATTTTAAAACAGTAAAAAAAAGTTTTGCAAAATTTTCATGAGGGAAAAAATGCAAATTTAATTGCTAGAAATCTTCTACACTGCTTGAGGATAAATAGGCAGGTTAAATTTGAAGATAAAAAATTATTTAACATTATAGTTTATTTAATAAAAAGAAAAATATTAATTAAGTTATTGTCTAATAATCAGCAGTAGGTGCTTGCATATTTAAAACTGTTTCAAAATTTCTTAAAGATTTAAGGTATGGAGTTATTTATTTTATAATTATTTAAATAGAAAGCCCTTAACTTAGAACAATAGCTAATAAAAACCCATGATCATCAAGCCTGTCAATTTTTATATTAAAACATGACCAGGTACAATTGATTTTCATTTATTATTGTTCTTAGTTAAGTGCTTTCTATTTAAATAATTATAAAACAGATAACTTCATACATTAAATATTTCCATTAAAAATATATTATATATATATGAAAATATTTGGAAATTTATAATTCTTTAAATTAATAAGTAATGATAACTGATTCATATTTCAAATTTGATAACTAAAAATAAGCTAAAAATGTTTTCATCTTTACTTCATAGGTGATCAAAGAAATAAAATACTGTCCTTGAATAATGAGATTTTTATTCCAATTTTTAATTGGTTATTTGTTAAGTTACGTCATAGCTAAATTCAGAATAAAAAAAATATACAATAAATCACATTAAAATTTTTTAATGTTTACACATTGTAAATAACATTTATAACTCTATCACTGAATTATAATAAAGTAAACATAATACTAATATTGTATATTCAGAAAAAAATATTGGATATATTAAATACAATCTAAATGCGTTTTCAGTGTTGAACACCTTTCTCAAAGCTACTGTTATAAATAAAGCAATAAGAATTGGTAATGCAAAATTATATACTTGTGTATATACAGTAAACTAAAGACAATTAGATTTCTTGAGAATAACTAAGGTGACATTATTAATGACTATGCTTTTTTAACTTTGTTCTTTTTTTTGACATTACATTTAATGCAATATATTTGTGCTTCTTTAGATCTAGAAATATGACCAAATATTCTTTTGTGTTGGGGTATTGTAGAATCTACTTTATTAAATATATATATATATATATATTTTTTTTTTTATATATATATATATATATATATATATATATATATATATATATATATATATATATTAGAATTAACATTATTAATCTTTACAGGAAATATTTGTTTACAGAATGGAGGTATTTTGAAAGAATGGGTGTGAAGAAAATTAAAGCCATTTGTGATCTTCAATTTTTAATTTTACTACATGGACTATCCCGAAAATAATAATATAAAATCATATATATAATTAGAGGGAATTTGAACTCAGGTTTTTTCTGTCTATTCACCTACCATTCAATTTCAAGCAATCTGTACAAATGGACATATACATGTGAAAATATATATAATCAACAAGGTATATGTTTCATGCAGAACTAGCACTCATCAGTTGAGCCAGATTGTAATCTACCACATATATGTACAATCATTGTTTAGTTTATATTAAGATAGCAATTTCTCAAACTTTAATGGAGAAGCTTCAATCTACTTACCCTTCCAACTATTCGTCCATTCATTTTATTGAAAAACCAATGATGGAACATTCAAAACTTGAGATGGAGTAAATGATGAATAGTCTAAAAATCTTGAGTTCAAATCCCTCTTGTTGCCTACATAAGAAACATTCAGTATAAGAAAATTACATATTGCCTTAGTCAGTTTAATTATATTTTTCTTATTAATTTACTTTAATTATGCTATGGCTATTTTTTTGCCTGTTGTCCAGAAAACTACGATAAATACATAGGAAATAACCATTTCAATATATATAAATGTCATAAAGTATAGTTAACATATTAATGAAGTTTAAAAGTATTGTATATTTATGCCTGAAGAAAATTTATTTAGCTTAAGGCAGATAGGCAGTTAGTAATAATTGATAGTTACTTGGCAACATCAAAGGCAAAGATTCTCTCTGATTACATCTGTTCTTTATTAACATAACAATCTATGAAAAGTAATTAATTTAAAATATACAGCTCTCTAGGGAAGTTTAAAATATTATTTGCAGAATGTCAAGAATGATGCTACTTTTTGCATTCTCACATCTTAAAAGATGCTCTCCTTTTGCATTAACAATAAACACTATCATATGAGCAATTATAGGTTAAAGGATACAACTTATTTGCCTAAGGAAGATCATCAATTAATAGTAAATAATAGTTTTTTGGCAACATCAAAGGAAAATGTTACTTCTTTCTGTTCTTTATTAAAATAACATTCCATGGAAAATATTTTACTCAATATATATATATCAATAATTTTTTTAATAAACTTTTATTCAATATATATCTATCAATAATTTTTTTAATAAACTTTTATTTTTCTCACAATTACTGCAAACTAATAGTTTGCTTCTACTTCAGTTTATATTTAATATAGTGTTATTATCTTGTGTTTACTGCTTTTTTGACTTCTTTACTTAAATCTTGAAACTTTTTCTTTTATGTTATTTTCATTACAAAATGTTATGTTTCAGTTTCTTATACAGAGGTCATTTTCAAGAATATCAAAAGTGATATATTATGTTTAAATAAAAAAAGCAATTCAGTGAGAATACAAAATCAGATTTTTATCATTTCTACAAATAAAATCATATACATTAACATTTCCTATTTTTGCATGTCCCAATTTCATATTATTTTTTAATTAAACAGGTGTCTAACTCATTATCTTCCCAGTATATCTTTAATTTGCAAAAATTCGATTAGTTTAATGTTAGCACATATAAACATAAATCTTATTTTTCATTTAGTTTTTTATTTCCATGTGCCAAAGCATCGGCCAGGAAGCGAACCTGCAAACCGGGAGAACTGATTGTAAGGTGGCTGTGTTGACCACTGTAATTTTATTTTCACCTTTTACAAATGACCTTTCACCCCACAGCATTTTAAAGGCAAGTATTATAAAAAATGTTGGGTAATAGTATTAATACTGAACCCTACCATTTGATGGCCTGTTTTTCACAAAACGCACATCAATATACTGTTTTAGTGGCCTATAACTTATGGCTGACAGTACAAGAGGTGTTTTTTGAGTTGTAAAATGCCACCTGAGGGCGATGTATTCTATGATTATGTAATGAAATACTATGCCCATTGCATTGTGACAGTATTTATCAAGTGAGCACTCTTGAACTCTCATTACAGTCTGATTTTATGGTGGGCATATTTGAAAGAGACAAAACTTTGCAAAAATTCATTGTTGGAAATTTTTAGAAAACATAGTGGAATTAGTATTCCATATTAAGAATTGTCATGTCATCACACATGCTTCCCTATGCTTTTGAACTACACACAACTTGAAAAGATTCTTTTCAGCAGAGTTTTTTTTTTGGTTTCACACACAAATGCCTGTTTATGCACGAACACATGCAAGTCATATGTAAGTTGTCCAAATTGGTTGAGCTGAGTGAATTGCCAGCTGGCCACACAAATTGATGCACAATATTGTGTTTTCGTAGGAAGAAAAACTCCTGAAAATGTACATATGTAGGTCTGCATAAGGGAAGTTGTTGGTTCGAAGGCTCCAAAATCTCATTACTTACAGCTTTGAGGCCTCCCTGTTATTTTATTTGCATGTTACTTTTGGCTGCTGTTTTTTATGCCCTTGAAAATGGTGTTTTTTTTTTTTACTTGTTTTGTTTCACAACTTATCCAAAGTTGCATTTCTTTTTGATTCAATAAATTATTTTATGGGAAACTTGCTGTTGTTTTTGTTGTTCACATGATTATAAAGTAGGTAGGTA
>JAQFVV010000063.1:5321146-5519104 GCA_028023455.1 Epiperipatus broadwayi | reverse complement strand
TTCCTGATTATCATTTATAAGAATTGATTGACATTAATATATCATATTGCAATGGTCATAAGATGGTTATAATACAATATAAGAGTACAAGATTATTTATTGCCACAGATTATTGAATTATAAGATTTTGATCTATTCCAAAATTAAGATACTATATGAAAATAAAAGATAGACATGTTATTATTATTTAATGATTGATGATATAATAGGAATAGATAAGGTTAAGTTATACCCTAAGAGTATTATTATTATTATTATTATTATTATTATTAAAATAAGTTAGGTGTATTTAGGTTTGATATAAAATCCCATATCATACTTATTTACATGAGTTATCATTACTTTAAGATAATTAGAAGAACCTGAGATTATTTAATTATATTTTAAAATTAAAAGTTCAGATTTATTTATTTATTATTATTAAAGATAGTTTATTTTATTTTAAAAGCCATAAGAATGCTGTAGAGGTAGTAGTAAGTTAATAAGGAGGTGACAGTATTCTTATGCCATTGAGACAATGTCTTAAAAGATATTGACTCAATGTAAATCTACTTATTGCTTTGTAACTTTACTTCACAGTCTCATGATTTTGATAAATACTTATTTAATTAATACATAATAAAGAAGTATATTGATTTTGATAATTGATAATAAATTTAATTAGAATATCATAATATAAAAGTATATTAAAGATAGATATGCAAATTTTAATTAAGCATTACAATTTAATTGAGCTAGTTGTATTTCAAACTATATTATATATCGAGAAGTAAGGGTACAATATATATATATATATATATATATATATATATATATATATATATATATATATGATAACAGATGGTGTTCTACCAAAAACACTGTCAAGCGTAGTTTTCTGTTTACATAAACGTCAGAGCAAGTATTCACTATCTCTAACTTTAATTCCACTTTCAGATCATGATTTCAAGATATTTGCTATTGTCAGTGAAAGACAGGAATAAGAAACTAGTTCTAAACACAAACTCTGAGCATTTATGAAACAGTTCCTATTCAGCTTGTAAGCGTGAATCTTTTAGACGTGTTAATGTCTTCAAACTCAGCATAGCAAGCCAGATAGCTACATGGGTCTGATCTCAGTTCAGCATCACCAGATAGTAGAAGCCTCTGCAATATACATCATTGCAAGAAAGACCTCAAAGGTACATTTATGAAAAACAAAAAAAAAAAAAAACACAAGTTAAAAAACTTGCTAATGCTTGTATTTATGATAACAGATGGCGTTCTACCAAAAACACCGTCAAGCATAGTTGTCTGTTTACATAAACATCAGAGCAAGTATTCACTATCTCTAACTTTAATTCCACTTTCAGATCATGATTTCAAGCTATTAGCTATCGTCAGTGAAAGACAGGAATAAGAAACTAGATCTAAACACAAACTCTGAGCATTTATGAAACAGTTTCTATTCAGCTTGCAAGCGTGAATCTTTTAGACACGTTAATGTCTTCAAACTCAGCATAGCAAGCCAGATAGCTACATGGGTCTGATCTCAGTTCAGCATCCCCACATAGTAGAAGCCTCCGCAATATACATCATTGCAAGAAAGACCTCAAACATACATTTATGAAAAACAAAAAAAAAAAAAACACAAGTTAAAAAACTTGCTAAAGCTTGTATTTATGATAACAGATGGCATTCTACCAAAAACACCATCAAACATAGTTTTCTGTTTACATAAACGTCGAGTGAGTATTCACTATAAGACCCATGTAGCTATCTGGCTTGCTATTCTGAGTTTGAAGATATTAACATGTCTAAAAGATTCACGCTTGCAAGCTGAATAGAAACTGTTTCATAAATGCTCAGAGTTTGTGTTTAGATCTAGTTTCTTATTCCTGCCTTTCACTGATGATAGCAAATAGCTTGAAATCATGATCTGAAAGTGGAATTAAAGTTAGAGATAGTGAATACTCACTCTGACATTTATGTAAACAGAAAACTATGCTTGATGGTATTTTTGGTAGAACGCCATCTGTTATCATAAATACAAGCGTTAGCAAGTTTTTTAACTTGCGTTTTTTTTTTGTTTTTCATAAATTTACCTTTGAGGTCTTTTTTGCAATGATGTATATTGCAGAGGCTTCTACTATGTGGTGATGCTGAATTGGGATCAGACCCATGTAGCTATCTGGCTTGCGATGCTGAGTTTGAAGACATTAACATGTCTAAAAGATTCACGCTTGCAAGCTGAATAGAAACTGTTTCATAAATGCTCAGAGTTTATGTTTAGATCTAGTTTCTTATTCCTGTCTTTCACTGACGATAGCAAATAGCTTGAAATCATGATCTGAAAGTGGAATTAAAGTTAGAGCTAGTGAATACTCGCTCTGACGTTTATGTAAACAGAAAACTACGCTTGACGGTGTTTTTGGTAGAACACCATCTGTTATCATAAATACAAGCATTAGCAAGTTTTTTAACTTGTGTTTTTTTTTTCCATATATATATATATATATTTGAACATTACATATATTTTCGAAAGAATACAGACATCAAAGTTAATTTATTATATATATATATATATATATATAATATATATATCTGATATATATATATATATATATATATATATAATCAGTGCTTAATTTATTTTTAGTACTGATGTATATATGTGGGGAAGATGGTGATCTGGATTAAGTGATGAGTGTGGTTTTAGTACGAAAAATTATATTGGATATCATTTATTTTTTTCACATATATGTGCTCATGTGTATCAGTAGTATAAGATAGAATGGATAGAGATAGGAAACTTGAAAGATTGAGTTTAAGTCCCTGGTAATTACATTAAATTTATTATACACAATATGCCTATATATTATCAGTTGCCTCAAGGGTAATATAAATATTTGACGAAAAAGTAGCTAGTTAACATTAAATAGTTATATGGTTTATTGGTCATGAGTTTATAAGAATTTTGGTCAGAGAAGTGAGAACAAAAAATATGTTCACAGCATTCAGATTTTCCAAGCACTAAACTTTATTTAGACCTTTCTACTTTTTACTTATTATGGAAACCTTTTCAAGATATGTATTTTTAATTATCACTTGACAAATTATTTTATAGTAACTCTTTTCAGAAGTCATTATGGAACATATAATCTACTAAGAATGATATAAATATAAATTTATTACTGTTTATTGTATATTATACAAATCAACTTTATATGAATATTTAAAAATGAAAATTACATTTTTTCCTTTTTATTTCAATGGCCTTTTACTCATGCTTATACATTTATTCATATGTTTTGAATGTATATGTGACTAAAGGGAGCAAGTCAATCTCTCCCAATGTTATGAATAAAAAACATTCTAAATATCGAACAAAGGGTCAAGAATATAATGAATTCACTCATTCTTGGATGTCTGCTGTTTAAAAGCATACCTTTGTCAACACTGTTGGTGATTCAAAATGAAATTAATTAATCAGCCATATGGAATATGGCACTAGAATTAACAAACTCATAATCAATAACCCAAGACTAGAGACAGGACTTCATTTTGGGGGGAGGTTGATTTAATACTTTTGTTTACATCTATGTTGAGTTATGTTTAGTTTAATGTTTTAAATACATATATAAATATATGATTGTGTATGTGTTCAACTTTATGGCTGGTGATTACCTGGTAATTATAAAATAAATGTTGATGTTTGTATTGGAAAAATGAACTTTAGTAAGTGCTTTTAAAATTATTATTGCAGAAAAGTTTGAGCTTTGAGCATATTTTAGTATCATTTGTCTAAAGAGTTATTCAGTCAGTGGTATTATTAACCTTATCTTTTAGCAAGACTTAAAGCAAAGTATTACTTTTTAATGATATCTTTAAAATTCCCTTAAAAATATATTTACAGTAGTTTCAATAAATACAAGATTACTTAATTGTTAAAAAATTTAAAATACATTGTAAACTGTAATTAATTACATAAAATTGATTTTCCTTTTTTTTCTTGTTCAAAAACCATATTAAAATTATATAAATAACTGAAATAATTTTATGCTAACGATCATAAGGAGTTTGCTATTAACGGAAAGGAGACTCTTTGATTCCTCTTGGAGGCCTTAAAGGAACCGAGCAGGGCAAATTTCTAATGTCCACTCCATACGTTCTTGTCATTGCAGCTGTTATTACTATGTGTTTATTCATATAGTATACGAACATGGATGGGCTGCTCACCAACATGCATTAGCCAGCGTGGTGAGTTTTTTGGCTTTTTACCTCTGAGTTTAAGATCGAGAAACACCATGGTCTTTCTTCTCAGTGCCTGATAAGGCAGAATGAATGTTTGTGTACATGATAAATATTTTTCCAATACATATATACAATTATGACAGACAAAAATAAAGCATGGCCCTTATTCCCAGGAGGCTGTAAAGTCACCAACCAAGGCAGCGGTTGGTGGCTGAAGGCGGAGGGTGCTAAGAATCTCCTGATTGCGGACCCAGGCTGCCATTTGATGACAACTTTTTATTTAGGTACTTACAACTGCAGATCACTTTCAAGTGAAGGAAGATTGCAAGAATTAGAAGAAGAACTCTCTTATATTAAATGGGATATTATTGGACTTTGTGAAGTTAGAAGAAAAGGTGAAGAGACAATTGATTTAAAAAGTGGACATATATTTTATGATAAAGGCACAAATATTGGAAATACAAGTGGAGTAGGATTCATTATAAATAAAAAGTGGAAGAACAATATTGTGGAGATTGATGGTGTATCAGACAGAGTAGCAAGATTAGTTATACTACTTAATAGCAGATACCAAATGCAGATAATTCAGGTTTATGCCCCAACAAGTTCTCATAGTGATGAAGTAATAGAAGATTTTTATATGGATGTACAAAAGGCTTTTGATAAGAGTAAACAACATTTTAAAATTGTTATGGGATACTTTAATGCTAGAATTGGTAAACAAATGAAAGATGAAAGTGCTGTAGGTAATTTTGGATATGGTAATAGAAATGAGAGAGGACATAGACTTGTGGAGTTTGCAGAAAAAAAAACCTTTATATTATGAATTCTTTTTTTGAGAAAAATGTTAAAAGAAAATGGACATGGAAACATCCAAATGAAGGTACAGCAGAATTGGATTATATTTTGACTAACAGGAAATACATATTTCAAGATTGTAATGTTCTTAATAGATTTAACACAGGAAGTGATCATCAATTAGTAAGGTGCAAGATGCGTGTTAATGTAAAACTAGAAAGACAAAAATTGTTAAGAAAAACAATATTTACAGTTGATATTCCTAATCTTCAGAAACATTCTAATGAATTTAAATTAGAACTTACAAATCGATTTCAAGTATTAGTAGATTTTGAACATGATTCAGATTTGAATGAAATTAATATGAAAATAACTGATACACTTTTAAAAACTGCAACAAAGATAGCTGGTAGACAAAAGCAGCAATTGACCAACAAAATTTCTATTGAAACTAGAGAATTTATGAAGAAAAGAAGAAATATGAAGATATACAAAAATGATGCACTAAAAAGAATTGAATATCTCGAATTTTGTAAAATGGTGCGGAAAAGAGTTGAAAACGATATAAGAAAATATAACTGTGAACTAGCAAGAAAAGCTGTAGAAGAAAATAAAAGTCTTAAGAATGTAAAACAACCTTTTGGTATTGGTAGGAAATTTATATCTGCAATAAGGAAAAAAAATGGAATTATTACTAAAAAGAAAGATGACATCATGAAATTTGTAGAAGATTTTTATCAAGAATTATATAGTAATAAAGAACAAGTACCTCCTATATCTATTACATCTTCCGAATTGCCCAGAATTTTAAATGAAGAAGTGAGAAATGCAATTAAATGTATGAAGAAAGGAAAGGCTCCAGGTAATGATGGAATTATAATTGATATATTAAAAGAAGCAGGTGAAGAAACAGAAAAAATTTTAGCAAAGTTATATACCAAATGTCTAAATGATAAAGATGTACCGGATAATTGGAAGAATGCAGTAATAATATTAATATTTAAAAAAGGTGATAAAGAAGATATTAGAAATTACAGACCTATCAGCCTTTTATCAGTTTTATATAAAATTTTTACCAAAATAATTACAACTCGTCTACAGAGAACATTGGATTTCCACCAACCAAGAGAACAAGCTGGATTTAAAAGTGGTTTTTAGTACAGTAGATCATATTCAGGTATTGAGAGAAGTTATAGAAAGGACAAATGAATATGAGTTGACATTATGTTTTGGATTTGTAGATTATGAAAAGGCATTTGATTCTATAAACATTTCTTCAGTGATTAAAGCATTGTATCATCAAGGTATAGATCCAGGATATGGTCATATTTTAAAGAATATTTATAAAAATGCAACAGCAACAATTAGATTACATAATGATACTCGGAAAGTCAACATTGAGAAAGGTGTAAGACAAGGTGACTCCATATCTCCAAAACTTTTTACAGCAGTGCTGCAAGAAGTATTTTGTGGATTAAAATGGGAAACTAAAGGAGTGAAAGTAAATGGAGATTATTTAAGTCATTTAGATTTCGCAGATGATGTAGTTGTTTTTGCAAATAATGCTTCAGAGCTTCAGGAAATGTTGCAGGAGTTATCAGATGAAAATAGGAAAGTAGGACTAAAGATAAATGTTAAAAAGACTAAAGTAATGTTTAATCAGTTTGCTCAAAATATGAAAATAAAGATTGATTATGATGAATTAGAAGAAGTTAACAGTTACAAATACCTTGGTCAGATTATTAATACAGATGGAAACATAATGGAGGAAATTAATCATAGAATTAAAATTGGTTGGAGTGCTTTTGGTAGAAATAACTTGATACTAAAAGGAAATATGCCTATGTGTTTGAAAAGGAAGGTTTTTAACAAATGTGTTTTACCAGTTCTTACTTATGGATCTGAGACTTGGACACTCAATAGAAGAGCAATACAGAGACTTCAGACCACTCAAAGAAGTATGGAGAGGTGTATGTTGGGAGTAACAAGAAGAGATCGAAAACGCAATGTATGGGTAAGAGAACAAACAGGTGTTACTGACATCATTGAAAAAATTAAAAGATTGAAGTGGAGTTGGGCTGGACATATTGCTAGAAGAGATGATAATAGATGGACAATTGAAATTTTAAACTGGATTCCAAGAGATTGTAAAAGACCCAGAAAGAGACCACATGTGAGATGGATGGATGAAATAAGAAAGTGTGCAGGGGTGATATGGAGAAGAGAAGCTAAAGATCGGAGAAGATGGATTAAACTTGGAGAGACCTTCATCCTGCAGTGGATTGATAATGGTTGATAATGATGATGATGATGATTTAAGATTAAAGATTAAAATAAGTGAAAATCATTAACAATTGCATTATGCATTTTCAGAGTTTATAATTTTGTTAAATATATAGCTATGTTATGTTTTTCTTGACTAATTAATTGTTTGAGGGTTTTTTTATGTTTAACATTTGATACTTAAGATATTACTTAGATAGTTTTATAGATGGTAATCTGGACCACTGATGAATGCTGGTTTAGTATGAAATACGTATATTGGTGATTATTTATCTTTTCAACATATATGTGTTCAAGTATATCAATGATATGAAATAGAGTGGAAAGTGGTGGGTTATGTGAAAGTATGTGCTCATATACCCTATATATTTCATATATACATACAGGTATATAATAAGCCTGTGTGTTTCAGTTATTGGATAATTTTATTAAATAAATAAAAATATTTCGTCTACTTTTAGAGGATTATACTGCATATCAGATGATACAGAATCTATTATTGATTATTATAATAAATATTATTATATATATTTATAAGACTGACACTTTGATCTTTATAATCAAAACTCAATATTGGTTTTCTCTCCTTGCTGCTTCTGATTTGATGAACATAATAATGACACTTTTTGTTGAAGGCTCTTTTTTTTAATTTTTTAGTAGTTATTTAACTGTTTGTAATAATATGAACTTTTAGCTTTATTATTTGTTCCTATTGGTTTTTATTTTTTACTAAACCCGTTATTTTAGTTTTAAGTAAACATTGATTTTTTTTTTTTTTGGTTAGAAACGTTTAAGTTACTTTTGTATTCTCTCTAGTAAATAAATTATTTTAATTTTACTGAAAAATTCTTCTAGATTTTAATTTCTGTCTAAGCAATCTTTTTAGCGAGTTTCTCTAATTATTATTTTATCTCATTTGCTTACATATGCAAAAAAAGAATTCATTTGTGTAATTATAATGTCTTCATGACAGTCCCATCCTCTGGATTAAATTTAAGTAATGCAAAATAGAATTTTTTTTTAAAAAAATAAGCTTAGTATTTTTTTTCCAGATAACCTGTGTATAGTTAACCATAACTAAATATCTAATATTGGTCCGTAAATGGATGTCTTAGTTATTTTTAAATTAGAGAGTAAAACAATGATGTTTTTTTTTAATTTCAGTGCATTTCTATGAGCATTTTCGAAATGTTTTTATTTTTATTTTACAAAGAGTAATTTGAAAACTGTTTTATCTTTTGCATAATATTACTTATATATGAAATTATTAAATAACATACAATTAGGCGTATATACATAATTTAAATAAAAAAATACCCTTCCACCCATACCCTATAAATAGACAGCACCGAACATCAATAAATGTTTAAAGGAATGGTCTGCCATTCGTCTTAATAAATCAACATTCATTGACAATACTGTAAATAGAGCATGATTCCATTTAAAAGTCACATTAAAAAAAAAAAATATTGCTTGCAGATGTTCAAATTATATATCCCAAGGTAGAGAAAGCATTTTATTTTTAATGGTTTGTTATATTGAACTGCAAACCGTTAAAAATGAGATGCTTTCTCAATCCCGGGAAATGTAATTTGAACCTTAGGGCAAGTAATAAGCTGATATAAAAATCTGGGTTTTAAATGGGATTACTATTTATTTCCAGAACTATCAATGAATGTTGACTTATTTATTATTAGTGTTTAAAAATGAGTGATATCCATTATTTTATAATATTTATTAACATGATGTGCTGTCTAATCTTAGCACATAGCTAGAAGGGAAGAGTACTTACCTTCAGTATACATTTCATATATATACGTGTGTGTTTGGATGTATAAAAACTGGAAATTATATATATTTTTAATACTGTCTGTAGATATGGAATTTTAAAATGAAAAAATAAAGATTCATATTAAATAATTATAATAAGTTGATCATTATATATTTTTGATCAAATTATCAATGCAAACAAAGCAGAAAACATAAATTAATTATGGATAAAATGTTTTTAATAAAAAGTATTAATTCTTTCACTTAGTATTCTACGTCAATCATATATTTTTCACTTTTCAGTTCTCAGCAGTAAGCTTTATGAGTTATTATGAAAATTTATTTAAATATGGCAAAAGATAATAAAAACAAGGACAACAATTTTACCATATTTAGTTAAATTTTCATAATAGCTATGTGTAAAATACAATTGTAATTTTAGTTAATAGTTGAAAGATAAGTTAGATGAAAGATAAGTAAAAAAAAATGGATAATTGAAAAAAAAATTCCAGTAATATAATAATTATAATTAAACAATTTTCAATTGAACCTCACTTTTAGGAGGATAAATTTGATATCAAATCAAAATACTGCTTCTACAACATTAGTGTTTAATATTTAATCATTATTTTTGGGATTAAACAATATTTAGAATTATGAGTTAAACCTTATTTATAATTTATGAAAAACGTATAATTCAAGATGAAAAGCATACAAATGTGTATTATATTTTATTTATATTAATATCTTTAAAAACAACTGCCAAAAATGTTTTTTAAAATATTTATGTCATTTTATTTTAAAAGAAATATATAATATAAATATTATGAAATACTATTTTGAAACAATTTTACTAATAATTAAAGCTAAAAATTCATATAGAAACAATCAATAAAAGCACACACACTACTTAAAACAAAATTAGAAAGATTTTTAAAAAAGTATATCTATGTCTTTAAAAATTGTTTTCAATACAAGTATTTTAGAAATGTTTGTTTATAGATTTGAGACAATATATAATAAAAAGGAAATACAGAGCATTCATATAATACAGTGAAATATAAAAAATATATATTAAGAGTAAGAGGTAAAAGTTGAGGATCGATACATTGAATGAGAAAACAAATAGTTATTACTATCAAAAGTGAAGTAATTGCAAAAAAAAAGTAAATTTGAGTCCAGACACATTGTCAAAAGAGATGATTATAGATGGATAACTCAAGTCTTAAACTGAATTTGGAAAGAGTTGTCAAAAATGTGAAATGAAAGAATGTAAAAAAGTTGGTGCTTCTGTGATGTGGATTCCACGTTGTGGAGAAAAAAAAGTACGATCAGAAAATCGAGAATACACTTAGTAGGATAATAAGTGTTCAATGGATTTTTACTGGTTGTAAGTATACTTATTCTGATGATGAAATAATTGCATAAAAAGTTTATAGGTTATTTTTTTTGTAGATTTAAATTTTTAACTTAAATTATCATAATGTTATTTTTAAATAATAATTTCAATTTTTTTTAAAAAAAAAAAAAAAAATTAAACAAGCTTGAAAAATAAGTCCAAATTAAAAAATATAGATATTCTAATTGTGGAATTAATTTATAATTATAAAACAAATACACATTACAAACTAAAGTTATCTTAATAATAATTACTTTATCTGCATTGTCAAAAAAACAAAAAGCTTAAATACACTATTTAAATAATAATAAAAATTATTATGAGGCACAGCTGCTGGTTGATAGAATTTAACAATTTTAATTATCGTTTTATAAAAATAATTTTCACTGATTTTGTTGCTATTCATTTCTGATCTATTACACAAATTTTCACAGAAGAACATATCAAAATAAAAAAAATATTTAAATTCAATAAAGTCCTTATTATTTAGATAGATCTACCAATTAAAAAAGAGTATATTTACTTACATCTGTAATAAATTTGATCTACACTATACAGCACTTATTTTTATGTATATGCTTTAGTTTTAACCATGTCTTGTTTACTATTATTGGTCATTCTGTATTATATACTTTTTGATTACTGATGAGAGTGATATTTTTTTGTTCTGAGGCAATATAATGGAGTCACAAACTATGTTACATATTATTTAGCACTCCTTTATTTACAAGCATATATCGAGTATAATATCTCATGTTTATTAACAAACATTGTTTAAGTAGAATATGTATTGTTTACTAAATTACAAGTGTACATTATTTTTCAACATGCATATATAGACCCTAGATATATATATATATATATATATATATATATATATATATATATATATATATATTTCATATGATGGAATTTAAATCCATTATGTTGCCTTCTTAAAATACTTTAATATAAAAATATAAACAAATATTATAGACAACTACATTTGTATTAATAAATAATAAATTTATTACATCAAATCGATTTAAATTTGATTTATTAAATCAAATTGATTTGATGTAATAAATTTATTAGTTATTAATTCAAATGTACTTGTCTATAATATTTGTTTATATTTATATATATGCTAATTAAAACACATACAATTACTTCTCTATTAATCAGAAAGCACAGTTTGCTGGTTGAAATATTAAAGCAGCTGTATAGAATAGTAATTGTATGTGTTTTTTATTAGTATTTTTATATATTTATATTTTAATATTTTTTTGAGTTAGTTCATATATTTATTATGTTCATATATATATATATATATAATATTATAAATCGATGTCTGTATTTCTTCAAAACAATATACGAAAATTTATAATTAAATGTTAGTAAATACAGTAATCAAAAATTTTGAAAAGAACTATTCTTGGAACCTTTTAATCAACTAATATTTTGAAAGGTTAACCTTTTCATAATTCCATGATCTTGACGTTTGCTGCCTGACTAATGATTAAGTCCTGCTTGTATTTATATATTACCATAGCTTCATTTATTTTCTTTTTAGTGTTATTTCTCTCAATTTGCAATACTTTTACATTATTATAATTGAAATTAAAACCATATATACATTGTTTATTATGGTCATAAAAACGGAAGGTGATACATTATTATTATCTTTACAATTTTGTTTTGTATTTTGAACCCTTGTTAATAAAATCAAGTGCTCTTTCATCTTGATTCCCCTATACATCTGGACCAGACCTACATATACATTCATAAATGATGCAATATTTATTTATAAATGAGATTTAATCTTTAGAGTTATTTATTAATGTATTTAATGTAGGAGGTGCATAAAATGCAATGTCACATACACCTTTATAAATTTTCCTTATAAAATTTGCTTATTGATTCAAATATACAGTATTGATATCCAAATTTTTTATTACTAGAAGAATCAACTTTATTATTAATATTTTTATTTCTATATTTTTTATTAAAATTTTTAATAGTATTATAAATATGATTGTAATTATAGCCAACATTTTACAATGCATAGGAATACATTTCAATATTTTTGCCTTTATCAGATGAATATTTACAAAGATTATCATTTTAAAATAAAAAATACTTCAAACCTGCCATTTTTTGTGACATTGGTACTCTTGATTTATATGGAATATAACCTCTTGTTGCTATTGGTTTAATAATCATATAGTAATAGAGCTTACATCTATTTCTAGTTATTTTAAGATCATGAAACTGAATGCAGCTTACATTTTCATCTGTTTTGATCCATTTTAAGCCATTTACATTACTTAATTCTTTAAATGTATTTGGCTTGCCGCAAACAAAAACATCAACACATCGATAACATAAAGTAATATTTTTGATAACATTCCTTTTTTAAAATATTTTCCCATATGTAGAAATTACAAAGGTACACATAGTGGCAACAGTAGTCAGACACACATTTAAAAAATGTTAATGTGAAAATAATAAAATTTATAGTTCAAACATTAAGTTTTATTGATAAAAATATTCATGCAGTTTTTAAAAAGGATTTTTATAAAATGGGTAATGGCTGGCCAATGGGTCTGCCTACAGTTACCCAAATATGTAATTTTGTAATTTCTACATATGACAAAAATATTTTTAAAAAGGAATGTTTTCAAAAAAATATTACACTATATTATCAATATGTTGATGATATTTTGTTTGCAGCAAGCCAAATACAATTAAAGATTTGTTTAAAGAATTATATAAATTAAATGGCTTAAAATAGATCAAACCAGATGAAAATTTAAGATGCATTCAATTTCTTAATCTTAAAATAACTAGAAATAGATGTAAGCTAAATTACTATATGACTATCAAACCAATAGCAACAAGAGGTTATATTTCATATAAATCAAGAGTGCCAATGTCATATAAAATGAAAGGTCTGAAGTCATTCTTATTTAGAAATGATAATCTTTATAAATATTCATCTGATAAGGCAAAATATTGAAATGGGTTCTAATGAATTATTAAATTTTGGTTATAATTACAATCATATTTCTAATATTATTAAAAATTTTAATATGAAATATAAAAATAAAAATATTAATAATAAGGTTGATTCTTCTGCTAATAAAAAAATTTGGATATCAATACCATATATTTCAAATTAACAAGCAAATTTTATAAGGAAAATTTATAAAGGTATATGTCCCATTGCATTTTATGCACCTTCTACATTAAATAAATTAATAAATAACTCTAAAGATAAAACCTCATTTATAAATAAAAATGACATCATTTATGAATGGATATGTAGTTGTGGTAGTGGATATATAGGGGAATTGAGATATACATTGGAGAAAAGAACTAAAGAGAACTTGCTTTTATTAAAAAGGGTTCAAAATTCAAAATAAAATTATAAAGATAATAATAATGTATCAGCTTCCATTTTTATGACATAATAAATCATGTATATATGGTTGTAATTTTAATTAATAAAAAATATTACAAATTTGAAAAAATAACAATAAAAGGAAAATAAAGGAAGCTATGCTAATATATAAACACAAGCAGGTCTTAATCAATAGGCAGTCAGCAAATGTTAAGATCACAGAATTATGAGAAGGTTAATCTTTCACAATATTAGTTGACAAAGACTATGAGAATAGTCTAAAGCATTCTTAAGTGATGATTATATTTTTTGTACTTTTCAAAATTTTTGAATACTGTATTTACTAATATTTAATTATAAGTTTTCATATATATATATATATATATATATATATGAAAATATATATATATATATATATATATATATATATATATATATATTGTAACCTAGTGTTATTGACACTTGGTTTACTTGGCATTATTTCTGCAGGAAAACAATGCTATTCTTTAAAGAAATAAAAAGATAAAATAACAATAGCAATAATTGATTAATAAAGTATGCTATTCACTCACTTTGGCATGTTTTGGGTGAATAACTAATAGATTTAATAACTCAATGTCATTTTAAAGAGAGAACATGAATAATTTAATTGAGATATTAATAATTAGAGCAAATTAATATGGTATAAAAGCTAAACAGTAATTGATTTTGGATGGGTAGAGGGGAGAGTGGATGAGTGTCTTATCATAAAGCACAATAACTTCTGGTAATTTCTTTTTGTAAAAAAAAAAAAAAGAAAAAAATATATATATAATGTTTAAAGAATTATACATCACTGATTGTTAATTTAATGTATTTATTATTTTTTTTATATTGTCAAATTACTTTGTAATCCAGGTAAATAATACAAAACTATATGATTGTAATAGGTTTTTCCTTTCTTTTGTTTATGTTATAATCAAACGATTATTTTTCTGGAAGAGGTCGCTAAAAAAACAAAAAAAAAAAAAAAAACAACAACAAAACGAAACAACCAATTTCATAATCAAGATCTTTTTTTTTTTGGAAAAATATAGTCTGCTTTTAGTTTTCAAGGAAGGAACAGTGCTGAAATTTGGTAACTCAATTTTTTCATTTTTATTTTGCAGAAATAAATGTAATCAAAGTAAAAATTTAATAATATAATGTGTGGCTAAATTTTTTTGATAAGATATCCTGATTTTCTTTGCTATCTACCTATTTAAAGACCTTTTATACTTAAAAGTTTATTGTCTGGTGCTAAAGTTCAAAAATGACAGATGTAACTAAAAGAGTCACGAAAAATTATATTATATCTAAATTAAGGAAAAGAAGCGATTTCCAAGAAAATATTAATTATTTATTAACTTTATGTCATTTATTGATATTTTCTTGGTATAGAAAGAAAAAAAAAATAATTGAAAGAAATATTTTGAAACCAAGGAAAATCAACTAGAAACACATTCACGCTCTTTCTCAATATTGTCTGCCTTTACAAGTAATGTAGTTACCTATGTTAAAATATGTTTTATTCACCAAGAATTGTCTGGAAATAATAATAATGATAAATAAGATTAAATTATGCACCTGTATATTTTTTTTAAAAGAAATATAAAAAAGATATAAACTTTCTCAGAGTAAATATAGGAAAAGTTATATAGGGGCATTCTTACGGAGAAGTTACCGTTAAAAAAAAATTTATAATTCCTAAAGTATGAACAAAACCAAATATCTTAGTGACTTAATGATAAAAATAAATGATATATTATATTATACATCAGTTGGAATTATTAAAACTTCATGTACACGTAAATTGACTGCAGTTATTATCATAATAATCTCTCGGAAAATTGCGCATTTTCGTCCATAAGTAAGCTAGCTAATAAGTATACGTATCGTCAAAAAAAATATATATATATTGTGTATGTTTATCGTCTATATTAGAAGTCTATTTTTTTTTCCTATGGATCCCAAAATTGTAGCAGTTTAATTCAAGTAAGAATTAATCTTCAATTCTGCTATATGTTTCTTTACCTAATTTATTAAACGCACAAAATAAGAGAAAACTTTTGTTTAAAGGAAATAATACCATGCGTTTATTGTTTTTAAACTTGCTTCGTGAAATACAACTGGATAAAGCTCTTCACTTGGACCAATTGCTCAACAGAAAAACATTTTCTAATGAGAGAGTATGCACTTGTTAATTAATGATTGTTTAAAACTAAGTTATAAATGATATGTATTTTTTTTATATCACATAGATTAAAGTCTGTATGGTCAAGTGATATTTAGTAGCCTTGTAATGACAAAGGTATGTTTTAATATAATTATTATAGGTTAAGTTGATATTTAACACAAAAGAAAAAAATATATAAAATATGTTTTAATTATTACATACAATTGTAGGTACAAATTTTGTATGTTAGATACGTAAAAAAAAAATATTTAGATATTTAAGGGATAAAATAAATATTGAAAATTATCAGAAGTAACTAAAAAAAAAAAAAAAAAAAAATGCTATAACAAAATATTTCTTGTTAAAGCTTTGAAACGAATTTATACTGTATTAATTGAGGAATTTATTCCTAATTATTCTTAAATAACACATCCACTTTATTTAGTTTAAGATAGTATGCTACCAACTATTTTGAATGTTCCTTTATTAAAATTAAAATTATTATACTTTTATTCTATGATGTCCATTGATTTCAGATGTTGATCAAAGTATACACGGTAACATAAGTTTATTATAATCAGTGTATTAACTTATCCTGCCCAGATATAGCATTGGTATATTCTTAATATTCACATAGGTAATAATTATAATGTATTTATTTTGTGGGATGAAAAATGATCTCCCCAAAAGCTTTGTTTTCCATGAGAGGAAGATTTTAAATATAATGTTCGGGTATGTTTATAGCCCAAGTGATCGATTCTCATAGATAGGACGATCAAGAATTTATCTAGCATTTAGTATGTTTCATTCGTTTAAATCCCAGGAGAGGATTGTATTTGGTGTGTGTTCATTGTATGCCCAAGTAAGAGGCAAGAAACCACCAAAATATTTTAATGTAGTAGATTACTTTACAAACCTTCGTGGTTATTCCATATTCCTCATGTGAAAATAAAGATAGCTCCACCATGGAAGGTGTTGATTATTGTGCTTAATTTTGAAAGTTCGGGCAAGATAAAGGTTATATTGGAGGTGTTAGTTCCTCAAGATCCACTTTAGTATAAACAGTGCGTTAGTAACTAAGATCGATATCTGTATTGTGCTGCTAAATATTGCTAGTATTTGACAAGTAAATCAATGGAGAAAGTAATTAAAATTGCGTAATTTAAAACGCTTATTTACTGAAGGAATATTCAAATGCAATATTTAATTCTGGTTAGTAATTAAATAATACTCATATTTAAAATTATACGTATGAATAAAATTTGTATCATAACTTAAGTTAGCATTAAGTTAAATGTAAGATGGTAGGTGTAACTTCTGATAGCTGGCTTATAATTAGAATAGGTTATCCCATTAAAGACCATAAATAAAATAAATGTATTAGAAATAAATTTAATATTTTGCGTATTGCATATGATGGGATTAATCATTTAAAAAAAAAAATAGTTAGTCAATAATTTTGAATAAAAGCTTTTACAAGGATGCCAAAATTTAATAAACAATGTATTGGTAATGAAATGTACTTTTAGTTAATCAATCCATATGATTGCATACAGGAGAAGTAGTAACCTCTAGTCCATAACCAAAAGAGTATACAGATTAATGTCAGTTATATTTTATATTACTATGGGATTATTGAATAAATGTTCATATATATTTTTTGTGATAATTTTAAATTATAGTCTTGTTAAAATTTGTTGTAGATTCATTTTTTTTGTTTTTATATGCTAAATATAAGTGTTTGCACAATATTTGCAAAACCTTTTCTTGAGTCCGAAATCATTCCAAATTCTTAAAGACTTAATATACCAGATAAATAAAGTTAAGCAGATCGGAATATGTCATTATATTTTAGTTTAATGATAATTATTTATGGAGTTGAAAACTTAAGACTAAACATTCACCTTTGTATAAAATAAAATAAAAAAAATGAATTTATTCCCAAACCATTAACTTTGGTTGCACATTATTCCATTCCCATTTAATTAAATTATCTAAGTAATAAATCTTAGTTATATTATTGTGTTGTCATGGATGATGGAAGGACACAAAAAGCACCCTTGTCCTGTTATTATTCTGACTGAGATTCTAAAAAAAAAAAAAAAAAGGGCAGTGTTATTCAAAATTATACGTCATTATTGAATAGAATTATCATCTCTTTAAATAATATAGCAGTGTATATGAGAGATGAAGACACATTGAATTTAAGTAAAATAAATGTTTCCTATAGCCGACCAGAATGCCAGTCATATGCGACAACACAATACTGCCGAGCATTTCCTTACATGAAACAAAGAACCCTGAGATTAATATTATTATAATTATTCTTTAAATTAATAAGTGATCAATTATTGTTGTTATTACAATCGTGGCATGGCTTAAGAGAATTGAATGTACAATTGTATTATATGAAAAGTATTTAGATCATATTGGAAAATTAATGAATATGTTGCTTTGTTTTGGTTGCCTTAACAACAACCAGAAAAATTAGTGTCACAAGTTAAAATAAAATAAACTAATTAAAAATAGACTGGGTTAGAAATCTAAATAGACTGGGTTAGAAATCTAAAAAATATTGGGTTAGAAATAAATAAATTTAAAATAGAATAAAACAAAATAAATAATAAGATTGGGTTAGAATATATATATATATATATATATATATATATATATAGTCTATATATAAGACTTTCAATATATATATATATGACTTTAACTAAGACTTTCAAGCTCCCTACATGTATGCATTCCATCTTATTCAACCAATACATATGACCACATAAATATGAAAAAAATAAATGATCTCCAATAAACATATTTTATGCTGAACCAGCACTCATCAATTGATCCAGATTACCATTTCTCTCCTATATATATATATATATATATATATATATATATAGGATATATAAACTGAATACTGGTCCATATATACCATTTCTCTCCTATATATATATAACCAGTATTCAGTTTATATTAAGATAACAAATCTTCATATTTT
The DNA here is from genome assembly GCA_028023455.1 of Epiperipatus broadwayi. Taxonomy (NCBI): domain Eukaryota; kingdom Metazoa; phylum Onychophora; class Udeonychophora; order Euonychophora; family Peripatidae; genus Epiperipatus; species Epiperipatus broadwayi. The sequence continues at coordinate 5,500,044 of JAQFVV010000063.1, read as the reverse complement.
AATGGATAGGCTTTATTCTTCTCCACCCTCCAACTTTTCAGCCATTCATATCATTAAAAAATCTGATGATGGAACACTCAAAGTCATTGCTGATGTTAATATGATTGTTATAACCATGTTGACCTTAAGTCATTCTGATCCCTTCCATATATAGGACCTTAATATGTTTAATTAAATATGCAGAAGAAAGAAGGGCAAAATACAGGCTGATTGTGTAATATTCAAATATAAGTATTTTGTCTATACTAATCAATGTATTAAAAATGAAATTTAACTCAGACTTTCAAGCTTCTTATACTTACGCACTTCATCTTATATAATATATACAGACTACTTATATGTGAAAAGAAAAATGATCTCCAGTATACATATTTTGTGCTCAAACAGCCCTCATCATCACCATCTCCCACACATATATACATTCAGTGTCCATTTGTATTAAGATAGCAAATCTTCAAACTTTAATGGACAAACTTCTATCTTCTCCACCTTTCAACTTTTCAGCCATCTATATCATTGAAAATCCAATGATGGGAACAGTCAAAACCCTTGCTGATGTCACTGATGTTGACTTTGTTATTCTGACTTCTCACATATAGGACCTTAATATGTCCATTTAGGTATGTAAAAGAGAGATGGAAAAAATACAGGCTGAATATATAATGATCAAATATAAGTATAGTGTGTATATGAAACAAGAGCTTTCAGTGTTCCATCATTGTATTTTCAATGATATGGACAACTGAAGAGTTGGAAAGTGAAGAAGATTGAAGTTTGTTCATTAAAGTTAGAAGATTTGCTATATTATTATAAAGTGAGCAGTGTTTGTATATGTGTGTGACAGAGATGGTGATCAGGATCTACTGATGAGTGTTGGTTCAACATGAATATATATATATAATATATATATATATATATATATATATATATATATATATATATATATATATATATATATATATAAACATTACAAGCATAAAGCTAAACTAGTCAATATAAAATCAAAACTACCCCAAATCTAAAATTAAACCAGACCAGAATAAAAAATAATATTAAAACACAACCTAGGTTTCCCTACAAGCAGACTTCTAGTGTAAAGAAATAATAAAAAAAAAACACAACTTATATATACTATTAAAAACTACCCACAAATCCATTCACTTCCCATCCACCCTTAATATTAAAAGAACTCTTAAATAAGTTAATTGCTTCAGAATCATAAATTTTCAATAATAAAGACTCTTTAATTCTTCTTTTGATTTCATTTCTCTCAAAGAAGACAACCTTAGCTTCATCAAAATCAATAGTGTGGCCTGTATCTTTTTCATGGACATACAAAGCAGAACTAAGATATCTATTTTTAACTCTACTTTTATGAACCTTTACTCTTTCATTTAAACTTAAACTACTCTGACCTATGTAAACCTTCTTACAAAATAAACAAGGAATAAAATATACCACACCAGGAATAGTCTTTCTATCAAAAACTTCCTTTGTATTATTCAATAAATTATTCAATGTAACACCCCTTTTCCAAGCAATTTTCTTATTTCCAAACAATTTACTATTTCTACACACAATTTTATAAGAAGACAATTTAAATGGCAAAGAAATAAAATCATATTTTTCTTTAACCTTTACATCCTTACAAATATTACTATTAAATAAAATACTTTTAACAAATTTATCAGAGTATCCAACACTTAAATAATCTTTATAAAATTGATATTTCTGAAACAAAGCTACCCCCCTAGAATTATTTAATTTAATATTCCTATGACAATAATTCCTTAAAGCAGCTACTTTATGAGATACAGACTGATAGCTATCAGGTTTAATTATAGATCTTAATTCTTTACTTTTAACTAAATGACTGCACAATAAACAATTAGTTTCTATATTTCTAATCACCAAAAGATCTAAAAATTTTTTTTTTTTTTTTTTTTTTGGTAAGTTAAAATTTTTAGATCTTTTGGTGATTAGAAATATAGAAACTAATTGTTTATTGTGCAGTCATTTAGTTAAAAGTAAAGAATTAAGATCTATAATTAAACCTGATAGCTATCAGTCTGTATCTCATAAAGTAGCTGCTTTAAGGAATTATTGTCATAGGAATATTAAATTAAATAATTCTAGGAGGGTAGCTTTGTTTCAGAAATATCAATTTTATAAAGATTATTTAAGTGTTGGATACTCTGATAAATTTGTTAAAAGTATTTTATTTAATAGTAATATTTGTAAGGATGTAAAGGTTAAAGAAAAATATGATTTTATTTCTTTGCCATTTAAATTGTCTTCTTATAAAATTGTGTGTAGAAATAGTAAATTGTTTGGAAATAAGAAAATTGCTTGGAAAAGGGGTGTTACATTGAATAATTTATTGAATAATACAAAGGAAGTTTTTGATAGAAAGACTATTCCTGGTGTGGTATATTTTATTCCTTGTTTATTTTGTAAGAAGGTTTACATAGGTCAGAGTAGTTTGAGTTTAAATGAAAGAGTAAAGGTTCATAAAAGTAGAGTTAAAAATAGATATCTTAGTTCTGCTTGTATGTCCATGAAAAAGATACAGGCCACACTATTGATTTTGATGAAGCTAAGGTTGTCTTCTTTGAGAGAAATGAAATCAAAAGAAGAATTAAAGAGTCTTTATTATTGAAAATTTATGATTCTGAAGCAATTAACTTATTTAAAAGTTCTTTTAATATTAAGGGTGGATGGAAGTGAATGGATTTGTGGGTAGTTTTTAATAGTATATATAAGTTGTGTTTTTTTTTTATTATTTCTTTACACTTGAGAAGTCTGCTTGTAGCAGTGAAACCTTAGGTTGTGTTTTAATATTATTTTTTATTCTGGTCTGGTTTAATTTTAGATTTGGGGTATATATATATATATATATATATATATATATTGGAGAGACATTTATCATTTTCACATATACGTGTTCATGTTTATCATTTTTATAAAATGAATTTCATAGGTGTAGAGAGCTTAAAAATCTGAGTTCAAGTCCCTTATAATTATATTATTTGGTACATACAATATTCTTATATTTGAATATTACATATTTAGCCTGTCCTATGTATGAGGAGTCACAGTTACTTAAAGTCAACATTTGTATGACAATAATAGTGGCATCAAGAGATTTAATGTTCCATCATTGAAGTTTCAGTAGTATGGGTGGCTAAGAAGTTGGATAGTGGAGAAGACTCTAGCTTGTCCATTAAAGTTTGAATATTTTCTATCTTAATATCAAATGAGCACTGGTTGTATATATGTGTGGGAAACAGTGATCTGGAGAAACTAATGAGTGCTGATTCAGCATGAAATACATATATTGGGAATTTTTTTCACATATATGTGGTCATGTGTATTGATTGTATGAGATGGAGTGCATCGATGTAAGGAGATTGAAAGTCTGAGTTTAAATTCCTTCTAATTACCTTATTTAGTATAGGCATGCTTATATTTGAATATTTAGCTAGATAGATAGATAGATATGTAGGTAGGTAGGCAGATAAACAGATAGATAGATAGATAGATAGATAGATAGATAGATAGATAGATAGATAGATAGATAGATAGATAGATAGATAGATAGATAGATAGATAGATAGATAGATAGATAGATAGATAGATAGATAGATAGATAGATAGACAAACAGACAGAAACATTTTATATCTATGATTTGTATATAAATCAAAATTGGAGTACAAACAAAATCTCAAAATAGTAATATTTATTAATAATACACTGAGGGCACACACACACACACACACACACATATATATATATATATATATATTAGTAAAATATCAGTCATATGTCACATGACCTATATAGCTTGTATTACCAATATGTAATATATAAAGAGCCTGCCAATAGCTCATATAGTTTCTTTGGTTAAAGAGCTGAGTTTGAAGACATGTAGGTGTCTGAAGATTTGGATCTTTTTCTTAATATTTAAGAATTAGATAAATGCTTGGCTTGAGTTAATATTTTGAAGCCATAAGCTTGAAACCGGTTTGGGGATGGGGACCATCATAGATAAAGGCTTCAGGTATTTTCTCTTGTAGCACTTATCATAAAAAAATAAAATAAATTAGCTTGTTTAGAGCTATTAGCAGGCTCTTTTATATATATATATATATATATATATATATTACTGAGTGTGTGTTCATACAAGAAAAACTAACTAATGATTTTTTATGTTTAAAAAAAAATAATGAAATATTGAAGTTTTCTTGCAATTACATACATTCTAAAAAAAATTTGCAATAACTTTTTGTTTTATAGAATCATAATAGTGGTCTTGTTATCAAGAAATTAGTATCCCTCCATTAGTTTTAATGATTTTGTCTCAGTATCAACTTTTGGTATGTTCTAAAATTTTATAAAACTTTTAGCACTATGCTTAGCACATATTTTATTACATGAAATATTGCACATCAAATTTGGAAAAAATAAAGGGAGAATAAAAGTATGTGCTTTCAACATAAACTAAACAAATTTTATTTGCATTTAACACTCAGAAAAAGAAAAACAGTTGCCTAATATTGTCAAAACAGTGAATTTTAATGGTGTCTTTTTTATTTAGAAGTAATGGTTCTACTGTATAATATTTTTGACACATAATTACATTACCTTTCCATTAAAAAGTTTTAACAGGGTATTGTTCTACATTTGAGATTGGATGAGGGATGTAACAATCCACCATAAGAGGGTCTTTAGCTGTTTACCTTCATAATTTTTTTATTAAAATTATTAAACAGCACACTGGAACATAATAGAAATATAATGTTTTTAATTCAGTCTGTTGAATTACTGCAGCTTGTAGGTATTTATTAGCTCCTATGGACTTTTCTTTATCTTGTGTGTCATATAACAAATCAACTGTAATTCTTCCTTGGTTTTTTTGGCAACGTGCAGCTATCACTTAGGTTATTTCTTGTACAAATTTTTATTCCTGGAACTTTATATACTATTACTGCTAATTAACTAACATTCCTATTTATGGAGACTTTATTTAACATGTCATTTCCATTATAAGGTAAAATATCGTTCCTTATCTTTTTTTTTATCGTTTCTTATCTTTAATATTTTAAACCATTTTTAAAAATAACTTAATTATAATTAAATCTAATATAGGGTAATAAATAAATCCTCATTGTTGTAATCAATCTTTGTGAAACTTATTTAAAACTTTCATTTTATGATATAATGTCATTTTCTCTATTTCAAAACAATTTGCATTGGTGGTTGAGAGGTCAGCGACAGCTGCTTTACAAGTAGTTGTCCCGGGTTAGCGGGTTCGCTTCCCGGCTGATGTTATTACACATGGGAAAAAAAATAATTTAATTACTCTATACGATATTTTATTTTGCTCTACAAATTTCAAATGTTTTTTATGATATATATATTTATGATTGCTGAAATAAACCTTACTTCACTTTAACATAATAAAAATATTTTAAGGTTGGGATTTTTTTTCCATTGTTCACCATACAATAGCAAAATTATTTTACAAATTGAAATATTACTGTATATTGAATTATTGTCAAATATATTTTATTTTTTTACAATTTATTCTCCATATTTCTGACAAGATTTTTAATTTTATCATTATCAATTTATAGCAATCTTTTTTTTTTCTTTTTCTCATCGGTACATCCCTCATCCCATTATCTTATGATACTTTACTTAATTAAATATATCCATCTTTAATTTTGATCATAATTTTAATAACATTATTAACAACTATAATAATGGGAGACTATTCTTTATATTTTTCTATATGATTTAAACCTATAATTTACATGTATAGTGTAATGATATAATAGGTTTGAACCAAAATATACAAATATTTAACAGCAAATCTTTAATTCGAAGTAAATATGTATATTAGATGACAGTTGAAATATTAATAAAATTTCAAAAAATGATACAATCCAAAAAATATAATGCTGTTAATCAAACAATGATGATGACATGATTTATAACATAAGTACAAATTCTCCCAAAAGTATTTTATTTGTTTTTCAATCTCAATAAAATTTTAAAAAATGAAACTCTCCAGTGCCAAATCTTCTAGCTGGAAACTTTACTTTTAAAAAATTTATTAATGCCTGATTACCATCATTTACAAATTATTACAACTATTCCTGCATGTCCCCCAGTGAATTGCATGATTTCTTAGCATTGTGAAAGTTATTTGCATATTGGAGGTTAAAAGCTCTATGCTTGGAATTAGTTAAATAAATAAATGCAAACTAAATGGATTAATTAAAAAATAACTTAACACTTTATTAACAATAAATGTATAAAATAATTGCATATATACTCACAATTATTAATATATATACAAAGTATTAAATATAATAATAAAATATAATTTTAATTTAAGGCCTTATAATATATATATATATATATATATATATATATATATATATAATGATGAGATCTTACCATGTGAAATAATTAATCAGTTCCAAACCATGATGTTCTGCAGATATTAATCTTTTAATATATTTGTGGATTTCATCATGAGTTCCTCCAAGTTTAAAACTTTGTTCCCTGGTGTGCTGGTGATGTTATATAGGAAGAAGTATTGGTGATATTAGATAGGGTATACCATGCATAAGTCTTGGTTTGTTCTTACACACTGTCTGCTTTTTTCTTTATACAATTATTAAAGCAGATAATGGCTGTTTTTAACACATTTCAGCATTAATTTCTGAATCCAATAACATTTTCAGAATGTTTTGGCTGGTATGCTTTTTAAATTATCTAGACACATTTACTTACTGATCTTCTGTTAAACAATAGCATCATATTTTTGTTAAAACTGGAGCATTGAAAAATATTGAAAACCATCAGCAAAATATGGCTACACAAGTTACATTGGAAAACAGAAATCAATGCCACACTGATTTTTGAGATAAGTCTTCAAATGAACTAAAGCAGACAGGACACTTAGATTGGACTGAAATGAACTATTTATACTCTATATAATATTGTTGAACAACATGCTTTCCAAACAATGAATTCATCACCAGCTTGTCAACAAGATTTGACCTACTATCTTACAACAACATGTTTTTGGAAAACATTTTTTATTCACTTCACAACATGTCTTGGAAACAAATTTACAAATATTATATTATAATTTGATATATAAATAATGAAGTTAATAATAGGAAGAAAGAACAAATCATTCTCAACAATTAAATTTTAAGTGATGACTTTTAAAAGATTATTACCCAAAACTTTAATATAATATTTAGTTTTACCATAAAATTTATTATAAAAAATGTGAACATTTTTATTTAAATTTCAATTCAAAAAAGTCAAACTAAAGAGAGTTCCAAATACTTTAGAGTTTTAGAAAGTATTCAATTCAAACTTCTTGTGTGCATCAAAACACTTTTTCTTTCTTCCTTTAAATTGCAATTTATCATTAGATTTTTTACATATTACAAAATATATTTATAAAATATTTAATAATAAGATTAAATGCAAAAACTATCTTTTCTTTTAATTTTTTTACAGTTTACTCAAATGATACATATTTATGCACACATACACACACAACAGTTTACACATTTTTATTCATATTTGTAGTAGAACTAATTTGAGCTATGATCAGATTTGTTTTAGTTATAAAACATACAATTCATAATATTATTGCTTTTTTATTAGCTTTCACTTTGAAAATTCATTTATTTCTTTTATGTTTAAAATATATATCTCTATAACATCACTTAGAAGAATATATATATATATATATATATCTCTATAACATCACTTAGAAGAATTGATTCAATGTAATTATTATTATGATGATTTTTTTATCTTCATTATAATGCCCAATTGTCATAACTTTTTTAATTTTAAGCTTGCTTTAAATGGCATCTTGACTTTTTTTATTATATTTTTATTTTAACAAAATTTTATTACCACAATATTTGAGCAGGGTAATTATTAGCTAGAAAGATTGTATATATAAAATAGTACCTGATCAGATTTAAAAGAATTTTTAATACAATGGGTAATATTTAAGTATTAAAAAAATGTTATAGAAAGACCAATAAAACATGAGTTGTCATTGCACTTTGGATTTAGAGATGATGAAAAGGAATTTGATTCTATAAGCATTTCTTCAGTGATTAAAGCATTGAATCATCAAAATATAGATCCAGCATATTGTCATATTCTTATGAATATTTATAAAAATGAAATAGCAATACATAATGATATTAGGAAGATTAACATTGATAAGGTTGTACAACAGAGTGACACCAAGAAGTATTTTGTGAATTAAAAATGGAAAGTAAAGGAGTAAAAAAAAGGAAAGTATTTAAGCCAACAGATGATTTAATTGTTTTTGCAAATAGTGCTTTAGAACTTCAGGAAATATAGCAAGAGTTATTGGATGAAAGTAAAAAGTTGGACTAAAGTTAAATGTTACAATAACTAAAGTAATGTTTAACAGATTTTCTTAAAAAAAGAAAATAATGATTGATAATGATAAGTTAGAAATATTCAACAAATATACAAATATTTTGGTCAGATTATTACTAAAAATATAATAAAATGAAATTAATTGTAGAATTAAACTTAGTTGGAGTGATTTTGGTTAAAAATAACTTGATATTACAAAAAATATGTCTATGTGTTTAAAAAGAAAGAGTTTTAATGAAATGTAGTTTATCATTTCTTAATTATGGATTGTTAACATAAGAGAAATACAGAGACTTCAGACCACTCATTAAAGTAAAAGAGATATATGTTAAGAATGACAAGATGACATCAAAAAACTAAATATGTGAGTGAGAGAACAAACAGGTATTCTTGACCACATTAAACGAATTAAGAGATTGGAGTGGATTTGGGCTGGACATATTGTAAGAAGAGATAATAATAGATGGACAGTTGCACTTTTAAACTGAATTCCAAGTCAATATAAAAAACATGAAAAAAGACAATATGTGAAATGGATGGATTAAATAAAGAAGGGTCCTGTTATGATGTGGAGAAGAGAGCGAGAGATTGGGGAGGGTGGATTAATCTTTGAGGGATCTTTATCCTGCAGTGGATTAATAACATTTAAAAATAATTGTGACATGATCTGCTAAGGTGATATGTTTGATGATAGTGTGCCATTTATAGCCACATTTTAATATTTTTATTTACTTATATAATTTTATAGATTATTTTTAAGTAGGTTGTTACCCATCTTTGATTTAATTAGTTATGCAAAATATTCTAGTATCTACAATTCCTACTAATCATCATCACATTAAGTGTCATCAAATATTCCAGAACTTAATATATTTAAAGTGTATATACTTTATATGACCAATATAACAAAATTAATATTCATTAATTACATAAAACATATACTCTTAGATGTTTGATTTTCTTTATTCTTCACTTAGTTATTCTGTTTCTCTCTCCCCAAAGTTCTCATGGCAATGTAACAACATTGTCTAGTTTTTATGAACATGGGCTTCTGTCATAATTGATATGCATTATTTAAATTATCCTTAACACTTACTCTAACTTAATAAAGTAATTTATTATTAATAAATAAAAACAAAATAATTAACGTTATATGAAAATTCTTCATTAAATATTACAAATGTAGACTAAATTATTAATTTAAATTATTTTATATAATGCACACTTATCACAATCTATTGATCAAGCATCATGGGTATAAAAATTAATTCATAATTTGTATACTTATATATCAATTATTAAAGACTTTTAACTTATATCCAATCTTTCTTGTCATAAAGGATATAATTATATTTATGAAGGGTTTAAATTATATGTTAAAAATTTACTTTATAAATATTTACATTATTGCTGAGTGGTCTCATTCATATTTTTTTTACAACTTTATATAAAATAGTGAAATAGAAAATTTGAAGTATTGAAATAATGATATAAATCTAAAAAATTAAAGTAAATTATGTATAAAAAAAACAGTTTTATAATATCATCTAACATGATTAAGATATCTCAGTGCACTCTCTATATACTAAATTCAAACATATATTTTAGATTTTTTTAACGTATATTTTAATTTTATATTTTAATTTGAATCAAAATTATTATTGACATTATAAATTTAAGGATTTGAAATATAAGTAGAGTGATTGTCACATAATTTACAATATATAAAGATTCTTTTTTTCAGTAATGAATGATAATTTAGGATTGTCTTTCTCAAATAACTGAAGATATCATTTAATGATTTTAATATGGAGCAGGTTAAGCATTGACTATTGCACAAATATTATTCAATCTAGGTTCACTGATTAATATTAAATATATAAAAATATTATGTCTATGTATAGGTCTAGGAATGCATGTAACCTCTTATTTCTATAGTTTTGATACACATTTTGTAGATTAAATAAAGCTTCCTCTCTCTGGTCTTTGATGCTGAAGTATTTTAACTCTTTTGTTGCTCTTCCCATTCAATAGTCCAGAAAAATTTGGTTTTAGCCTAAGATCTGTTTTAATCTTGTTGATTAGAGACTCAGAACATCATATAAATATATCATCTATGCATCATATATTTATTAAATTGGGAGTGTTTTCAATGTATTTTAGGGAAGACTTGGCTTTCTATGTTGTTGGGATAAATGATAGAAATAAGTCCATTTATGGCTAATACCATTGGCCATCCATTAGTCATATTGTAATACTGTCTATTAAATAGGGCAACAGGATTAAAATATGACCTATGAATGGCCAATGCAATTACCCATAAATGGGGTTATCTTTAGAATTTACCTCAACAACATTGAAATCCAAGTCCTCTCTAAATATTTTGAAAACACTTCCAATTTAATATGTACATGATAAATAGATGGCATATTTGTATGCTGCTCACAGTTTGTAATCAACAGAATTAAAACAGAGCTTGAGGCTAAAGCCACATTATTCTGGACAATTAAATGGGAACAGCAGCAAAAGCAGTTAAAATACTTCTCTATTCAGAACCAGGTAAAGAATCTCCATTTAAACTATAAAATGCATATTAAACTTATATCCATATCATCCAGGACTCATAAATACATTATTTTACCATATTTCTTAGACAGAAACCACCATTTATGCAAGTACAAAGCTGCAAGTAAAGCCAACATTGAGCAATATTTTAAAAACTAAGTGAGTTCAGATTCAAATATAAAGATCACATAAGGAGATTCAACAAATTCTATAAAAATAAGAACAAACCCACCCAAGCAAGACAAAATATTAATATATCTCCTATACATTCCATGTGTAGCTAAACATTTAACTAAAGTCTGCTCACAAACTTATCTAGTAAGCTATTGAACTCCTCTCATGATAGACTCTTTAATGATCAGACTTCACATGCCATATAAAAAATTGCATGCCACCAAGCAGGATGTAGTGCTATTTACTATGGTGACTCATGGGCCTGCTTTTCTATAAGGATTTCTCAACATAAATACTTTTATAAAAAATCCACAAACAATCCTGAGCACAAATAATTCTATCTTCCTCCATCCCTAAAACAAAAGAGGTCATACATATGAGCCCATAGTTGCCAACATCGCATGTATCAAGTGGCACAATGCTAAGTGCAAGATCAAAAGAGCTTGATATATAGCCAACAACCCTCATGCCATGAACAGGAAGAAATCCTGCTTTCCTCTGTCAAAAAATAGGCCATAAAATTTACATATATTTGCATAAACTTACTGCATATATATATATATATATATATATATGCAGTAAATGTATATGGTATATATATATATATATATATATATATATACACACACCAGTCCATCTGTTGTGCTTTTCAATGCTATAAATATAAGGCCATAAATAATCCTTTAAAGTGCAAAAAATCATGAAAATATGCAGTTATAAATAGCTATTTTATGATAGTACCTAAGTGCACATATATTTAATTTACAGTGGTATAAGTAAAGTTGGTTACTTTTTGAATAATGATGATAATAATGATGATGATGATAATAATAATAATAGTAATAATAATAATAATAATAATAAAAATAATAACAACAACAATAACATTATTATTATTATTATTATTATTATTATTATTATTATTATTATTATTATTATTATTATTATTATTATTATTATTATTATTATTATATAATTATTCCATTAGGGTTCTTTAAGTTAATCCATAAAATTAATGTGTTAATCAGCTCATACTGATCATACTCACATGTATTTTAGCCTATTAATTTAGTTTAATAGGAATTATTTTTTAAATACACATTGTTTTTTTCATTAGTAATTTGTGAACATTGAAATAGCCTATAAACTATTTGCATATTTTAATAGAAGACATATAAATTGTAGACATAAAAATTAACACATAAAAATAAAATAACCAATTCAGATATCTAGGTGATAAGGATATGTGTCATAAATCATTGTATTTAATGATAGAACAGCATTTTAATAATAATAATAATAATAATAATAATAATAATAATAATAATAATAATAATAATAATAATAATAATAATAATAATAATAATAATAATAATAATAATAATAATAATAATAATAATAATAATAATAATAATAATAATAATAATAATAATAATAATAATAATAATAATAATAATAATAATAATAATAATAATAATAATAATAGATTATTTAAATGAAAAATATGTTTTAATATGTGTTGTGTTATAGTATGTTTATTTATTTTTTTTAGATATAAAATAAATAAGTTTATTAATTAAACATTATATTCAATAAAAAAAATGAATAATATATTTTGTTTTAATTTTCTGTTCTTCATTGGGTTATAATTTGCTTTGGAAATTTTGAAAATTTTGTACAACATATGTATGTTTGATCAAAGTTTTTTGGGTTAAAAATTATAATACCCTGTTCTTGATAATAAATTCATAGAATATTTTTTTTTGTTTTCATATATATACTTTTTACTCAGCAAGTATTTTTTTTATAAAATTAAAAAATAGTGTTTGTTATATGATTACTTTGTGCTCAGTATTGATATAATTAATGGCTTTTGCTCATTTGAAACGTTAATACTGAGCATGATAAACAAACAATTGCAAAATATTATATATTACAGAAACATTGTTTAAAAGAATATAGGAATATTAAATTTCCTTTTTTATTTCATGTAGAAATCCATTGTTTGTGATGATTTTCAAGATAGTATATTGCAAATTTAGATATACCATTATGTTATTTAGTCTCCCATCACATATATATTATAAATTTAAAAATGTAAATTTTTTGTAAATATTATGGAGTTAGGAAAAAAACCTACAGAATTTTGACAATAAACGATTTTGCAATGGCCATTATAGTTTTTGCTTTTATACTAGAAACTTCTACTTATTTCCAACTAAATATGCAACTGTTTATTTTTTACTTAAGAGATTAAATGTTTTTAAAACTTTTTAAGCCATAAAATAGGAAACATAAAATCGTATGTTTGTAACATTGTTAAAACCAATTTTATTAGATTTCATTATTTTTTTTTCTGTAATTAGTTTTTGTTATCAACTGAATTTATAAATCTCTGCGATTTTGAATAAACTTTTAATAGATTAACTTCGAATTTTAATTGAACAATTTTTAATCCTTAAAATCTTGTAGATTACTTAAATATTTTTAATTTTGAACATGTGAATTTAATTAAACTAAGTTGCTTATTTCATAATGAAACTTTATTTAAAAAGAAATAAATGTTGATATAATTAAAAATGCACGAATATATATATATATATATATATATATATATATATATTACTCCACGTATATGTAATAAAAATATATTTCACTCATGGATATATAGGCATTGTTATAAGATTGTTGATTAATGCATTAATTTAATAATTAATCTTATTTATTCAATTGTGTAGTATAATAATGATTAAATAAACTCCAAATGTTATTATAAAAGTATCTATTAAATTAATGCTGAATAAACTCGATTTGAGTGCTACTCTTTAATAGTTTTGTGCTCATCCTCATTAATTTAACTTACGTATATATTTTATCTTTAGTTCGCTTTATCTTTCTGTGATTATTATTATTTTTGAAATGACATTTAAATAAATGAAAATGTAAAAAAAAAAAATATGAAGAACTGTGAAAGCCTGTTTGTGAATGTAATTATATATATTCGAAAAGGCAAACCTTTTACATCCTACGTTAATAATATTTACAATTCTTTTTTTTTTAAATACTTATTGCTACATTTTAAATTATCAATTAACTTTTTTATTCTTCTTTTACATTTTCTTTTATCCTAGTATTATTTTAAAAATATATCGTTTTTTTTTTTTTAATTTCTCTTCTTCTAATCGGAAAGCGAATATGTTCTTTAGTCCATCAATTCTTCAACAAATATAATTTTTATTTATTTTTTCAATATTTATTCATGGTTGATTATATTCTTTCACGTGATTCGTTATTATATTTCTTCAAATTCCCACCTCTTAATTATTTTTTTTAAATTGTGGGTTTTTTGTATAAAAAAATTCATTTAAACAAAACATTTTATCAGATTATCTTATTTAAGATTTTATTATCTCCATTTATATTTGTTGATTTATATTACCAATATTTTCATACATTTTGTGGGTCAATCATAATATTTTGCTAAACTGATTTGCAATAACGACAATAATGTAATAAAAAGTGATGCAATAATGCTAGTGGTTAAGAATTATAAATCAATCCCAAGCAATATGTATAAATTTCTGGATCATAGAAGCTCTTTAATTAAATGGTGACAAAATTATTAGATACACATATTATAAACAGTAAAGAGTTTTTTTTATTAATTTTATATAAAGTGTCTAAAACTCTAATCATGCCATTGCTTTGAATACTTCTACTATAATCCTGACACCACTTTTAATGACTTATGCCCTTCGATTACTAAGTCACACATTGTGTTTCAGATATTACTTAATTTGCGTTTGTTCCTTTATTTCATTTATCTCTTAAATTATTTTATTGACAAATCTTTCATCTCACTTTAATTCTTTGTTTACCACATTTATTTAACTTTTTGTGATGCTTTTCAATTTACTATTAACTTTGTATACATCGTTTTGCTTTTTTATATTTACCAATTTTTTCTATCAACCATTTCATTAATCATTTTATTTTTAGCTATCGTTATTGTTTGTCTTCTGCTGATTATTAGAAATTTCCTAGAAACTTATTCTTGTTTTTTTTTCAACTTTTAATTTATTTTATTAAATAAAATTAATTAATCTTATCTTTTTATTCAGAAAATTTAATTTTTTTCTTAATGATTTTTTTAAAATTTATTAATAGATTAATTTTTATTTAATTCTAAACTCAAATTTTTAGTTAAAGTTCTACAAAATTATAATTGGAATTAGTGCACAATTCATTCTTTAAATATCTTTCAAATTTAATATAAAATTTAAATGTAATCTATTATTTTCTATTAGAACTTACTTTGAATAAATTGTTTCTTTCAGATTGTGCTCTTTATCTGTATAAATATTATTCTATTTTTATCTCTTTCATTTTTTATCTTCAGTCTAAAAAATTTATTCTTGTTGTCTTCTTCTTAACTATGAGATCATTTCACTGTTACATGACTATTATATAATTATATTTCTATTCATGTTTATTTTTTTTCTTTTGCTTATATATGAAGTTTATATCTTTATCACTAACGTCTTAAAATTTTTAGAACCACTTTCAATCTCACTAGCATATTTTATTTTTAGAAGTTGGAGCTTTTCCTTATATATAATATTATGTATGTATGTACACTATATAAAAAACAGATTATATTACAGTAAATTTCTATTATAAAACTGTTTTTTATCTATAAAAACACCCATGTTTTAAAATATTTTTTTACATCAAAATAATCAAATATTACATTTTTACATTATAACTATTCACTTTATTTCATAAATATTTACAAAAAAAAATATTTTTATTTTTCTCTTGTGTTAATAGTACTTTTTCTTTAATTTATATATTCTGGATTTAAGGCATTAATGGGAATGAAATGCTCAATCATGAAAACCAAATTATTATTACCTTTCTTTTGCTCCTATTATATCTTTATTGAACTATTGCCCCATTTTTTTTGTTAAAAATAAAAAAAATACCATTTTTTTTTCTAATGCCTTACAAATTTAATAACATTCAGTTAATCCAATGATGTTAATGACAGATAAAATTTAAATTGTAGAAGAGTTTGATATTCAATAATAGGCATTCTGTCACTCTACAGTTTATCCAGTGTAAATAAACAAAATAGATATTCTTGATCCTTTTCTAACTTCAATACAAAATCCATCAGTTTTAAGTTGGTGATGATGATCAACCCAAGTATTCTGCATTATTAAAATTTCTTTATTAACATTTTTTTCCAGAGTATTAGTTACATTTTCACATATATCATTTACTTCTAAAAATGCTGTAACAAGGTATAGAATACTAAAAATAGCTTTACTTTTTATAATCCATAATACAAATCTTGAAAATAAAAATCTACCCTGTAGATTTTAGTTTGAACTTTTCCAAATTTTAACTAGTCTGTTTCTGGCTTCAGAAAGCATACATACTGACAATTTTATTACTCACACTAGCTACACTATCATATTTTACTAAACATAAAGTGTAATACCAATAAGCCAATAAGCTAGTGCACATGCGCTTTCTAGTTGTCACTATATAAAATGAATATATAGAAAATTACAAATTTATATGTGCAAGAATAAGTCTATAATATGAATAAGCTAGGTCAATTTATTAACAACATATTGAAGTAAGTTACAAAAATAATATAAAGAATGTGGATATAAATATTTCATAGTCATAGATAGATAGATAGATAGATAGATAGATAGATAGATAGATAGATAGATAGATAGATAGATAGATAGATAGATAGATAGATAGATAGATAGATAGATAGAAGAAGATATGGATAGATAGATAGATAGAAAGGAAGAGGAGAGAAGGAGAGAGAGAGAAAGAGTGATATAGTAGTGTGTGTGTGTGGGGGGTCATAGATAGATAGATAGATAGATAGATAGATAGATAGATAGATAGATAGATAGATAGATAGATAGATAGATAGATAGATAGATAGATAGATAGATAGATAGATAGATAGATAGATAGATAGATAGATAGATAGATAGATAGATAGATAGATAGATAGATAGATAGATAGATGGATGGATGGATGGATGGATGGATGGATGGATGGATGGATGGATGGATGGATGGATAGATGGATAGATGGATAGATGGATGGATGGATGGATGGATGGATGGATGGATGGATGGATAGATAGATAGATAGATAGATAGATAGATAGATAGATAGATAGATAGATAGATAGATAGATAGATAGATAGATAGATAGATAGATAGATAGATAGATAGATAGATAGATAGATAGATAGATAGATAGATAGATAGATAGATAGATAGATATTTTAACCATATACACTTAACCTGTGGGTTAGATATATATGTTTTAAAGTATTAAAAAGAATTTTATATAAGATTATAATAAATAAATGCCTTTATCTTTATTATTATAACAAAAATATTAAATTATATATTTTAGTAGTATGAGTTGAAGTTAATCAGTCGGCCTATATAGTTATCAGTTGTTTAAAAGTTATATTAGATTGTTTAATATCTATTTGAAATAATAAAATTAATATTTAAACTAAATAAGAGTTAATCTAGAGATTAATATGTTTCAAATACATGTAATAGATAAAGTTAGTTTATGCTGTCTGAAATGGTTAGTTATGCTTGTTAGGACTTTTAGTTGTTAATGTTTTTTAAATAAAGAATTGTTGTGTTTAGTAAATATCAATTTAAGTGAATTTATTTAAAACCACGGATTAAAACCAGTAAGCATAACTGTTTGAGTTTAGTGTTAATTTTAAATTAGTTTTAAATATTAGTCAGTAACTAATTTATTTTCATTGCATTAAAATATGATTTTATTTAAAGTGAGTGTGTGCATGTAAATGTTTAATGCATGCAGATGGAATATTGGAAATTGAAAAGATTTATTAATAGTAAGTATATTTTAAAAATTAGGTGCAGTCAAGCAGTTTTCAATTATTAAAAATAAGCTTTTAAATAATACAAGAAAAATCATGAAAAAATAGATGTTTGAATCAAAACAATGTTTAACTGAAAATATGTAGATACAAAACTATCCATACAGTATCACCACTCAGTCCAAGTCAGAATGATCAATGGATGCAAGAAGGTTTTTGCATAGAATTTCTATCTAGAGCCACTCATCCAATATCCCCAAACTAGTTTTTAGCTTGTGACTTTCATCAGTGAGAAGCCTTGGATGTGATAGCACTGCACCTAGATCTTAAAATTTAATGTAACCCACCAACAGCCACCTTTTACTTTTTACTAACTATAAAGCTTTAAGCCTGAGAATGTTTCGTAATTAAAACAAAAGCTGTTAATAGAGTTCAAGGTCACATCAATTAACAAAAAAAAGTATTTTAGTAATTTAAATATTTTATTGGATACCAGGAGATTGGTTTAAAATATCAAAAATGCAGTAGAAAATCTGATGTATCCGTATGTAGAAGATAAACACACACACTAATATAAAATAGACATGCTTAAAATGTATTTACACTTCACTTAAAATCTGCATTTCAAATATTCACTTTAAATTTTAACTTTATTTTAGTTTTGAAGTAAATTGTTTGATTTTTGTTTAACTATTTTTAAGTCCACCTTAAAGTTTACATTTCATTTTTTATCATTTTCATGATATAGTAAAGAACTAGAAAGTTATGCATGCTGTATTTCTCCTGAAAGCATATGTTCAACTGATTTATCAAACAATAATTTTAATATATACTAAAAAATTCTAATGTATTTTAAAAGAAGGCAAAGAAAACAGAAGTCATGTAAGGAAAAATATTTTGTTTTATTTTATATAAATATTAACTAAATTCTGTTTTTTTTTTTATGTAAGATTATTTGTACAAGTTTTGACTGACTTTCAATTAGTTATTAAGATTAATTATTGTTATCAAAATAATCAATATATTTACATCATGCTAAAATATAGAATGGTGAACTTTTAGAAAAGTATTAAGTCAATAAAGAAAAAAGTAGTGACTATTATTTAAAATTGTCTTACAAAATTATCATAAAAGACAAGATAATGAAAACCAACCTTTATTTACAATAAAGAAATGATTGTAACCAGATTATTTTATGCTGAAACAAGTAATATAGTTATTCATCCCCAGTTCATTCATTTATTTAGTTAAATAGTTTTTTTTTAAATTTCTGATTGCTTCAAACATATTATTATATTTAGAAAAGAAAGAAACAATTTAAGTTTATATCAGTCAACTAATAATAATAAAATTTTACAAAGATCAATTTTAAATAAAGAATTATCCTGTTTGCTTCTCCAATTTTTATTACAGTTGAAAATGTGTTATATTAAAATTATTTGCCATCAGCTGTTGTTATTTTACATTTATGAAATTTCACTATGAACTTTTTTTCATACTATTTCTATGTATATATGTGTAATCTTAATTAAGAACTTTGTATGTATTCCTATATTACTTTAAGAGAGAACAAAAGGATGGAAAAGAGATAGTTTTTCTTCTAAAAAGGGTAATGAACTTTTAATCTCTTAAAAATAATATTATACTTATCAAGTGTGTGTATATATATATATATAAACAAAAAAAGACTTATAAATCCAATAAATAATATTATATTTCAACCAGAGGACTGGTTTTCATCAGAAAGAAAAAAAATACACAGTAAAATGGCGATAATCAAAAATTACAGATTTGGTAAAAGATTTAAAATTTTTAACAAAACCCCCCTGATTGGTCACAAAATCTAACACAGAATATCTACCCAATCAATAACAAAATTGAAACAAAAAAAAAGAGAAAAAAGAAAAAAACTACATTCCCTCCTAATCAAGCTTAAATTCTATTCAAATTAAAATAAATATAAAAATAAAAAATTCCAAAATTAAAATATACATATGTGCATACATACAAAAATTAGACTATGCTCACATACAAAAAATAGCTGTGCTCACATTAATATTCATTAAAAACTAAAATACTTATACATTTTAATCAAAAATTATAGTGCAAAGTACAATAATTTATAATAACTAATTATTTATCTATATACTAATTAAACACAGATATTAACCCTTAAACCGCTAATTATATTATTGGTTGTATGAGGTAAAAATCAAATCTTTTAATTGGCCAACTCACAAACTGAAGACAAAGCCTATTGTTAAAACATATTCACCTATAATATTAAATTCAACTCAGATACGTTTATAAAAAGTATATTACTATTTTTTCAGGTTATGGAGAGAATGAAAGTTCTTTCAAAAATAAATTGCTATTTATTTATTCTAAAATATTCAATTTTGGCAACATAAAAGCTATAATATAAACAAAAAGGTCGACTTTTACGTTATAGAAAAGTAAATATTTTTTTTTACTAAATCTTAAATATTTTTACTAAAATCTTCAATATTTTTCGAAAATAATTTTGTTTTTTTAGTATTCTCTCAGAAAATAATTTGTAATTTCTCAAAATATTCTTTTATAATAATTTAAATCATGTTCGAAATGAAAATCTCAGCGTTTTTCTTTATTTTCTTTGATCAGGCAGTTTCTTTGTTCTTTCCAGCCAATCAGAATGTCTTTTTCAGCTGAGAGCATGCTAAGAACCAATCACAAGTAATGTTCTTTCTTTGTTTAGGTTTAAATGTGTTTTTTTTTATTTTTTACTTGTAAAATAATTCGGAAGAGGGCACCATCTTACAGAACTTTTAAAAACCTATTCAATACCTGTCTAACGAATATTTTAGCATAAGAACTGGCAGAGTTAGAGTGACGTCAGATGTCGACGAGGAGCTTCGTAAGAGGCGGGAAAAGGGTTAAACATCCATATAACCAATCTTTACATAAAAAACCTCATATAAGAAAATTTTCACATAAAAAACTCACATATAGAAATCATTTAGGAGACCAGATAACCCAGAGATGTAATAGTTCCAGTGTTTAAATTCAATCCATGTGGTTCTAAGGTCTTGAATTTAAAAATAAAAAAACTCTCCTTTTGTTTCTTCTCCCTTGAAGAAGAAAAACCTTCCTGAAGAATCACTACTTTTAAATCATCAATTGAATGATTCGGTAAGTTAAAATGTTTTGAAACCGGTCTATCTTTATTCTTATGCAAAATGTCAAATCTATGATTAGTCATTTTGACATGTAAACTATTTGCTGATTCACCTATATACTGGTTTAAACATCTACTACACTCTATCAAATATATCAAATTAACACTTTTACATGTAACATAATTAGGAATATACCATTTAAAATTACGATTCTTAGTACTAAAGACCACTTTTGTCACAACAATATGTTTACATGTAAAACATCTTTTATCCTCACATGGAGAACACCCTTTTACCTGCACAGAACTACTAATAAAATTTGTTTTGACAAGTATATCTCTAAGTGATCTATGTTTTCGATATACAACATGTGTTATGATTATTATTATTGTTCTTGTTCTTGTTATTATTATTATTATTATTATTATTATTATTATTATTATTATTATTATTATTATTATTATTATTATTATTATTATTATTATTATTATTATTATTATTATTATTATTATTATTATTATTATTATTATTATTATAAATATGTTTGTATGAATAGTGTTAATAAGGTGGAATAGGTAAGATGTACAGTCAGATGTTTTATTTCTGAATTAACTGTATTATTCCAGAGTTTTCTCAATAATTATTTAAAATTATATAAATGATTGTACCAGAAGTGTAAGACTTTTGTATATTTATGAAAAATATTTATGAATAAAAGTAGTATAAATATCAGTATGAGTATAAGAATTTTAAATAGTTTATAAATAAAATATTGTCACCATTATGCCATCATAGTTTTGTTGGTATATATATATATATATTAATATATTTTTACGTTTTAAACATTCAAACTTTTCCCTTGGTCTCACTCCGTTTAAATTCAAAACAAAAGCGGAAGCTCTTCATTCCCTCTCGTTTTAATGTTGGCTTGTCGATTTTCAAATTTGTTTTTTCCGTTTATAAATTGCTCTTATTTTTCTTTCTTGGTTTCCTCTTCTGAAGAATTTCCTTTTCAAAATTAAATTTAAATTTATGTTTCATGTTTTTCATGATCAAAGAAAACTGAAGAAGATATTATCACCTTATTTTATTTTTTACACCTTATATACTTCGGTTCCTTCATCTTTTTCAATGTTGCACCTAGATTCACCTATATATGATAGCTAATCACAAAAAATTTGATATATGACATATATCAAATTTTTTGTGATTGTATGCTATCATATATAGGTGAATCTAGGTGCAACTTGAGAAAAGATTGAAGGAACACGAATTGTTATATAAGCATGTAAAAATAAAAATAATGGTGATTTAATATCTTCTTCAGTTTTCTTTGATCATGAAAAAACATGTAAACATAAATTTAAATTTAATTTGAAAATGTGAAAATTCTTCATGAAGAGAGAAACCATAGTAAAAGAAAAATTAAAGAAATTTTATAAACAGGAATAAAATAAATTTGTAAATCGAAATTCAACATTAAAATACGAGATTGTGGAATTGAATTGATGCGTTTGTTGCTATTTTGAATTAATAGATGAGGAGTTTGAAAGTAAGAGTATTCTTGGTTTAAAGATTGTTTGAATTGTTTATAAACCGTTTAAAAATATTATTTCAATTATAATTACAATATTATTTTTAATTAACGGATATTTTTATTTATTTTACATATATATATATATATATATAATCTTAAACAGTGTGCATGAATTATATGCCTTTTGTAACTGCCTGCAAGATGGAATATTATTTATATGTTTATTATTATTATTTTAGATCCATGCCTTTTATTATTGGTAATATTATTTTTAAAGCAGTTTTAAGTAGATATTATAATACTTTTATATGCATTTATTCCCTCCATGAAAGAGAGTGCAGTTCACTTATTCATCATCATTCTTTGCACATAGTATCAGTTGCTCATTTGTATTTTTGCTAGTCCATATTTCCTTTATTCACTATGCTTAAAATTGCTACATTAGAATATATTTTGGTGTATATCCACAGGCATATTTAGCTTTACAATTTATTATTAGCTCAATTATATATTTTTTTAATTAAATATACTATCAGTGTCAAGCACATATATTTCCTCACCCAACTTAAGTATTGTTAATGTCATACGTGTCTTATATTGCATATTCGTTGCTATCATATTAATACTTATTAAACATCTCCACATTGATTTTTTTTGATCAAGTAAAATGTATATTATCTCTAGTAACCTGGTAAGAAGCATATAGATATATTGTTGTATGTTATGAATGCTGGATTTTTGAAATATAGATTTATTTTGTGAATAAGGGAACTATTGGGTATTAAATATCACTTATATAATAAAATTGTAGAAATGGTTTTCAAGAAAGTTACACCAATGTATTAGTTAATAATGTCTGTAAATTATAAATAGTAAATGAAAAAAATAATCATAATTATTAAACTAATTATTTTATATAGCATGGTGTTTATAAACTGTATCAGCATTAAGATATTTCACATGCGCTTTGTAGATTTTTAACAATAAATGAATACTCCAACTTCAAACACAAGATAACTCTTTGCAAAAGAAAGAATGAATCCATCTATCTTTTCAAACCCAAATGCTTATGTATGAGAAAATCTTAAGTATTTGAAAGTGAGAGCATGAAGATATTAAACAATCACTTTAAATTACTTTTTACATGCTTGAATGAATGATGCTGGCAAAATTTACTAGAATTTACGATACATCATTCATTCAAGCATGTAAAAAGTAATTTACAGTGATTGTTTAATATATTCATGCTCTCACTTTCAAATACTTAAGATTTTCCCATACATAAGCATTTGGGTTCAAAAGATAGATGGATTCATTCTATTTTTTCCAAAGACTTATTTTATGTTTAAAGTGGGTGTATTCATTTATTGTTGAAAATCTACAAAGTTCATGTGCAATAGCTTAATGCTGATTATTAATCATAATTATTGTAAATAAATATTTTATTGTATTGATTTTTATATTGTAAATAAATATTTTACTATTAATTAAATACTTATTGTTTTGTTACAATTATAATATCATTGCATAAGCACATCTTTTTATAAGAATATCTATTTTAATAAAGTTTTCATTAATAATTATTTTAAGAGTACATTTCAATAGTTGCATAGTGTTTATACATTCATTTTTTTAAATAACTATTTAAATATTTTACCTGTATTCTTAGAAGATAAATGTTATATTATTTGCTTCATTTCAAATGCACTTGTTGTATAGTTGGCAGCATAAAAGGTACCCTTACTGCCTTCTATATTATTTTGATATTGCTTATTTAAATTTACACCAGAAAATATAAAATTTCTGTACATGTGAAATCATTATATTTTAATAATTGTAAAGTATTTAGACATATTTTTCAAGTTACCAATTATATATTCCTTAAGTATTTGAATACTCTGTTATTATGTAATTTCATTTCTATTTTTTAAATATACTAAGATGCTAAAGTAAATTAAGAGAAGTGTCAAGTATCCCATGTCTAGAATAAATAATAACCATTATATTTTTATTAAGAAGTTAAAGTATACCATTAATATTTTGTTCCAAGTGCATTTTATTCTGAATTTGAATCCTAAAATCAAAATACTTTTAAACTTGTAAAAGAACCTATACCTGAGGCATTTTAAAACATGAAATAAGATATTTCAAATTATCAAAGAACCTATATTTGAGATAAATATATTTTAAAAATTAAGATAAGGTATTTTGAATTATAAAAAAACTATATATTCTAATAATTATATTTAACGAGTCATATTGTCTACAAGTGGACTCCTACTTTGGCATTTTAAAAATCCCTGTTATACGGTGCCTGTTCATGTATCCTTTTATTGCTAGCCATTGTTTCTTTGTTTGGTCCATGTTCTGTGGCAAATCGATTGTTGAGTTGTGTATATATATATATATATATATATATACACAACTCAATTATTCCATATATATATATATATATATATATATATATATATGGAATAATTGTGTACTATATTGAATTCTTGGAAATATATGATGGACAAGACATATTTATTATCCTGACTAATAATAATACTGAAGTAATTTCAAAAACCTTCCAGATTCTATAAGTTGAGAAAAATATAAAAGATGAAAAAAGTCTACATCTTTATATTACTTCAAACTCACATATTAATTATATTTTCTAATGAGAGTTTTTTTTTAAAACTGAAATATATATGTTCTTAGTGATATTTCAAGCATTTAATGTATGTATGCACTACATAAGTACTTATCTACAATTTGAGCTGACAGGCATGATATCGATTTTCCTAGTTGTTGTTCTTTTCTCTATGATGTTTATATATTCCTTATTAATTTAGTTGTATTTAAAATCCAGTCATTTTTACTCTTAGCAGACAGGTAGCTTGATTTGATCATTTTTTTAGTTCCAAAATACAATCGTTTTTGATTTAATGTTACTGTGGATTAATTTGCAGTTTCAGTTGAAGATTTTCTCAATAAATACAGGTCATAACTTTTGTAGGCACATACACAAGTAGAAAGGCAAACTATATCTGCATTAGATAAATATATTTCTTTGCATGGGAGGTAAGAGATTATATTTCACATTATATTAAATTTAAGCGTGTTATCTTTTACTCCTATGCACTAGGCTATATGGCTTGTAGAAAATGGTAGATAAATGTTTAGTGGGCTTTAGCCAGATATCCTGGAACAGTTAGAGACATAAATTTGGATTTGCTGAGGCTATACTTGCTAGTACTTCTTTTACTGCTAGTTAGCTTTCATACTTATTTAGTAGTTAGTATAAAAAACATCTGATAAATGTTGCTGAAAATATTTTTATTATTGACAACTTTGCTCTGAAAATTGGAATTTTTAGTTCAATGAGCAGTTCGGCTCTTATTAAGTAGATGATTTACTGTTATTTAACCATTTAAATTGTCTCATATAAGCTGTTTAAAACATCTGTTGCTTCTATTTACTAAAAACCATAGTCTTCAAACTCAGAATCCAATTTGTTTACCTGCTTCAGCTGTATTCAAAAACATCCTTACTTTTTAAATTATATTTCAAATCTAAAACACTTACTACTTTCTATGTAATAAATTGTCTTCCAAATAATATTTTGTACTAGGTTTCATAATAAATCACTTACACATATTATAAGTATACAAATAATTGTATATATATATATATATATTACATATTATAAGTATACAAATAATTATATATATATATATATATATTATAAAGGTCAGGGAATTGGGAAACTTACTCTATCTGCCATACAGGGTGCCACTAGTCCATTTGAACCTAGAATATTTATAATGTAGTCAAGTACTTCTTTGTAGAGATTCCATTTTTATTTGTCTGATAGGCCCTAGTCACTAAGCTCAAAAAGTAGCAGAGATTTATAATCTAAAATCTTAAAATATATTTTTAATAAAAAATAAAAAATAATAAGCAAATAATCCACTGCCAGGAATTGTCACAAAACATTTATTTAAGCACATATATAAATTTGAGGAATAAATTAATATTGCTTTAGATTTTATTATTAATTTTAAATTTAAATTATTTTAGTAAGTTTGCACAGATGGACAGTTTATATAATTTTATTTTAGAATGTTGAACATAGATAGGGCAAAATAAAATACTCAATTGAAAAATTCCATAACATTTAACCTTAGGCTAAAAGTTCATAGCTAAACCAATGCTCGCTTCATGATATTTAGACCCAATGCCACACTGACAGGAATGGTGCATCTGCAGCATGATATTATTTTTAAAAAATGATCCTCATCCATTACAGAAATGTGTGTCTGTCTGCCAAAGAAATCATATATATTGAAGCAATGGATCTGAAGTCCAATCCATGCTTCACAGCCTCCTATAAACTTAGTTAGTATTGTAGGCCTGAACTAAGTTTATAGTCCAATATCAGAAGGGTTTTGCACTAAAGCTAAAATTAATTATGGTTATTAAATTTGTATTACATTTAAATATTTTGTGTTAAATAAATTCCATTCAAAGATTAAATTTCTGTTAATAAAAATTGCTTGTAAAACCTATTAGTCAAACATATATATATATACGTCAAGCGTGTATATATATATATGAGTTAATGCAAAATTCTGCTGAAATAAAATGCTTATTTTAAAAATGCTTATTTTACTATAAAAAAATAAGAATATATTTTTTGTTAAAATCTTGTTAAAATATGGCGTATGATTTCATTTTGAGATAAGCCCACCAACATTTTCTAAAGGAATGTATGTTTTAATTAGTGAGCCCATTCAAGTCAAACTAAAGATGGCTTTCTCTTTCTTTTTTAATTAATAAAATTTAAACTTTAAAGAAAGAAATTTAGAATAAAAAAGTAAAAGTTATTTTTAAAAATGTTACTTTGAAACAAAGGAGCATGTGGATGGGCTTATCAAGATCTAAGATCATACAAACAATAGAAGATAGCTGACAAAGAGGGTATAAATAAAAGTGAGAACAAAAGACTTGGTTTATTCAGAGGTTTCTTGCTGGCATTCAGATTTCTCTTTGGAGAACTCTTTCAGATTTTGCTTGTTGAGATTTTATTCCAAAAAGTTATACAACTGTCATCTTCAAAATCATGGAGAAGTCATATGAATTTGATGGATTCTACTATGCTTGGCTAGGCAAATAAATAGCTTTGCCTATCGCCAAGGTTCCTAAATACCATCAAAATGCCTTAGTATCCACTCAATAGTCATCTGAACTATGTGCTGTGTCTGTAGGACTTTTCATAAAAGCATGCTACTTATTTCCACTTTCCTTATCTGGACAAATACCTATCAATGGACGGATCAAGCCATGAATGCCATAGGAAACATGACCAAGTAACCAGGACAGTAATCATATCTCTCCTCCATTGAACTATTTACTTTCTACCCTTTTTTGTTCATACCTTTTTAACTGCTTCACTGAATTATATTTCTGAAATGTTTTATTTAATGATATTTGTATGTAACCATTTTTTTTATTAGACTAGTCTTATATATATATATATATATATATATATTGCATGATCATCTATCTATCTATCTATCTATCTATCTATATATATATATATATATATATATATATAACCCTTTTTCCTTTGCTATTCTTCATTACTAACATGTTTAAATATTTTATATTCCATTGCAGTTAAGTTTAAAAGTTAATTTGTCATTTAAAATCTCTTTCCAATTTCATTTATGTTTCTAAATTCCATATGAGTAAATTTCCTTTGTTTGCCAACTTGATCTCCTCAATAACGCCTCTTTTGTCTGCTATTAGCTTATTACGTATATCTGATTTAGCTATATACGTCTTAAATAATTTTTAAACTGTCTGATTTTAGCGCAAAGCAATTAGAAAATGCTTCGCAAAAGATTTTTATTATTGTACTTTATCGAGGAGATTCGAGTTGACAATTTTATTAAAATTGGGAAGAAAAGACTTAGACCACAAAAATATTATATCGTTTAATCTGTTTTCATTGTCTAATTAGTTTTCATTAATTTAGGGGAATAGTGGAAGCCATTAAATCATTATTCATATATTAAAGTCATTAATTAAATATCTATTATTTAACTAAAAAGCTTCAGTTTTCTAATTTTATTTTAATGCTTTGTTTTACTTTTCCAATGATCCAGGCACACAAAACACATTTTTCATAGTACTTTTATGCACATTTAACTATTTAACTCTGTAGGTGTTCCCGTCCATGTCTCTACCACTGAGGCTAAGCTTGGCCAGTTGAAAAATAATTTATGTATGGCTCAGATAATGTTGTTGGTTCGTAATTAGCCTCGAGAATAGGTGAATAGGGCAGAGGTCATAGTATTCTTGATTTAATATCTCATGTATGGGTGGCCTCGAGGTACTTTCACTTAGTATTCGAACTGGGTTAAATCAACATACATCATCTGACTGTCACAATATATAAAACATTAAAACAAAATGCATTGTATGGAGGGACAGTGGTCCTTGCCATCTTATAGTTCCTATCCATAGAGTGAAAGGAGATCAATGACTCAGGGAATACTCTGCATCCATTGCAATTTGATGGCTACACCTCTGGGCCATGCATTCATTTGGGCACCATGACCTGTATGCTACCATGCTTCACATTCCATTGATATTAACACCTGTACATCTCTCCACCAGCATCGATTCAACTAAGAAACAAATACTCTAAAATTAAACCCCTTTGACTTAACCCCGACCTTAATGACTCTATGCAGCCATCTCCATCCACCTTTAAATTTAATATATTTTAATAATTTCGTTAATAAATACAAAAATAAATAAAAAAGAATAATAAATGATTGATTAGTAAAAAAATGATTAACTGATGTAGAGTGCTGTTCTTGGTCAGATAAGAGTTCATTTAAAGTTCATATTTTATGCAATCTTGATGATTGCTCTGGGTTTCATCCAGTGTATGAAAATTCCTAGTTAGTTACATTATTTTCCTATAGTTTTTTTTTGTTGACACAGTCACTACAAACCATTCTTTTGGGGACCATAGTTGAGGAGGCCGCCTCATCTGGTGCAAATATCAGAAACTAAATCTCATGTCAGATTCCTACATCATGAAGTCTGCACTATAGCTAGCTGTCATATGTGTATTAATAGTCAGATTAAAACCCTAAATTCATTATTTCATCTTTTATAATTTTTGGCCTCCCTTATCAAAAATTGTAGGGATTGATGAAACATGATGTCACTTGTTCTTAAGGTCTGAATATTTTTCTTTCTGGTCTGTGCATAGCTTGGTGCTTGCATTGGTCATTCTGCTTCACAATCTTTAATTTTTTTATCTCTTATCTGACCTTAAAATCATAGTTTGCTTTAGATATAATTATATTTCAATAATTTCCAATCACTAAGATTTAAACATGATTTTTAAGTAGAAATTAATCAACATTTTTCCATTTTCTTTTATATTAATTAATCTACATATCTTTTTTTTTTTACATTTCTTACTTTTAAATACTTTTTTTTTAAAGTTTTCCATCTGTGCAATAATATATATATATATATATATATATATATATATATGTGTGTGTGTGTGTGTGTGTGTGTGTTAAATAAGTATTTTAATTTTCTGTTTTTATGTTTTTAATAAATCATTTTTTATTTATGATCTTTTCCTATTTATTTTAATTTTAAAATAATGTAATGGCATATGTATACCATTACAATATATATTTAACTTTGATGTTTGATTAAATATCTTTTATAATAAATTCTACCATATTTTACAATTTTCCCTATCTATTATATGCCTTTAAGGTTATTTATTTAACAAGTACATTTTCTGACTAACGAACTCTATGTGTATTCTTGCCAACAACTCCCCCTTCTCTATAGGTATAATGTAATTAAATAGCTTTCACACAAAAGTTGCTTTTGTTCTTTCTTTTTTTTTTTTTCACAGAATCAAAGAGTTCTGGATACGACTAAGCTAACAATAAAAATTATTCAACACCGTAATTTGATCTAAAAATGTGTATTTTCAAAGGCACATACTTTTATGTAATATAAATATTTTTTTTCTATTTTACTGTATAGTTTTTAAAATTTTTATAACTGTATTTAGGATAATATTAGAATCTTTATTCAATGTTCTTTATTAATAACACCATGCCCATTTTTATAACTATTTAAATTCGACTTTCTATTGGTAATGTTACACAATTCATAGTAGACTCAATATTTCCGTCTATCTATCTATTTATTTATCTATTTTCATGTATATTGAAATGACCTTTGGGAATTTTAGTAATGTTGTCAAAACTCGATTGTTCTGTGAATAGGTTATATGTTTGTATGCGCACGCGCGTGTGTCTTTTTTTTTCTACCCAAAAAGAAATCAAGTTAACTAAGCATAATACGTAATAACATTAATTTATTATTGAGAATATTTAATCATTGATTTCCATTTCTTTTAATATAATTTAAACTTGTATCAAATTTTGGAACTGTATCATAAAATAATGAAACTCATGACAACATGCAATTAATTATAGAATAAAGAAAACGTTTAAAAAATATTACTGTATTTGTTATTTTCTTTTTAATTTAAGTAGTATAATTGAATAAAATCACATACAAGTTATGGATATAGTGTATTAAACACAATTTCTTAGAAAATATTGGTTGCTAGTTCCAAAAGTATTATTTGAGGAAACATGGACTCTGATTGCTGGTAAAACGCTTTGTTTCTTCTGTCTAAGATATTGCTGAAAGTGGTTTTGTTAATAATCAAAAGTTCAGATCCTTAGGTTATCAAAATGGATAATATTTAACTGAACACATTAGATATCATAAATACCTAAGCCTTCATAGTTGTAGTGATTTTTCCAATGGTGATCTGACCAAACTCTAGATTGACTAAGTGACTTTTGGTAGTGTGAGGCAATTGGTCTAGGTGAGTTGGGTGAGCTTAATTGGCCTACTTGTGTGTTAACAGTAGATCAGGTATTGGGTTTACCTCTTGCCCAGAATAATACTATCTTATATTTATTTATAATCATGTAATTCTTCTTTATGTTTGTAATTCTAGCTTTCCTTTTAATTTACCATGTATACATAATTGTCACTGTAAACATTGTATTTGTTTAATAAATATTTGAAAAAATATATATTTAAAAACAAAGTAGAAAATAAATTCTTTATTTGTAATATTATAAATCCGAGTATATTTTATATACCTGCAGTCTAAATATAATATAGATTTCAGCACAAACTTTCAATCTCCCTTCAGCTATCACTATCTCATACCACTGATACACATGACCACATACATGTGAAAAAGATAAACAATCTCCAGTATACGTATTTCATGCTGAACCAGCACTCATCAGTTGGGCCAGATCATCATCTCCCACACATATATATAATCAGTGCTTGGTTTATATTAGAATAGCAAATCTTCACATTTTAATTAACTGTCTTTAATCTATTCTACTCTCCAACTCTTCAGCCATCCATATCATTGAAAATCTGAAGATGGAACACCCAAATCCATTGGTAATGTCAATATCATATGGATTGGTTATATGAAATAAAGTGGATGGCTGAAGGAAGCTTGAAAGTCTGTTTTCAAATCCCCTATATTACTTATAGACTCCTGGTATATAAAATATACTTGTATTTGCAATATTACAAATTTAGTCTGCATCCTGCCCATTCCTCTTTGGTGTATTTAAATGGAGAAGATCCTATACATTAGGGGTCAGATTGACTTCAAGTCAACATGGGCATGACAATAATATTAGCATCAACAAGGGATTTGGTTGTCCATCTTCAGATTTTCAAAGGTATAGATGGCTTAAGAATTGGAGTGTGGAGTAGATTGAAGCCTGTCCATTAAAGTGTGAAGATTTGCTACCTTAAAATAAACTCAGTACTGGTTATATATGTGTATGGGATATGATGATCTGGACCAACTGAGGAGTGCTGGTTCATCACAAAATACATGTATTGGAGATTGTTTGCCTTTTTCATGTGTGTGGTCAGATATATGTTGGTTATATGAGATAGAGTGGATGGCTGAAGAAAACTTGAATGTCCGTATTTAAATCTATATTATATTCATTATTTACATTAACTTTTTATGTGCAAGACATACAATCTCACAGATCGGCTGTCGTATCACATATAACATTTTGTTTATTAAATTAATTACATGCTGGATGTATAGTTGAAAATTTGATCAAGTAAATTCATACATTTTGCATGATATTTCATAAAATGTAATTTATGGAAGGCATTACTATATACTATTGATTCATCGTGATTGTTATTTGCAGACATTTTTTAAGGATAAATGTCTAGCATAAGATTGCAAACTTTTTGATTATATATTTTTTTACACATTTGAAAATTAATAATCAGCAAACTCAATAGCAGTAATTATGTCACAATTGTTCAAGTGATACAAACATGAGTAAAGTATAGAGTGCAAATGACATACGATATTATTGTTCACAATTTTATATATTTTGAATAGTTAAAATGATTCGAATTTGCATATGTCATTATTTGTCTCTGCACAAAGTGGTTTCTTTCTTCCTTATAATTTAAATCTGAGTACACTTTGGTAAATTTCACAATTATTATAGAGATCTATGTTTATGGTAAAGTTCACCAAAAGTTATAAAGAAGAAAAAAACCACTGTTATGAAGATGAACAGTGAACAACATATACAAATTTGAATTACAAATCGAATTGAAGGGGAAAATAAACATTAAATAATAATAATATTAATAATAATAATAATAATAATAATAATAATAATAATAATAATAATAATAATAATGATGATGATGATGATAATGTTCATCAAGAAATTTGAAATTATGCTCTAAATGTTGTTATAAAGTGAATATTTATGAAACATAAATTATATATAATTGTAAATCAAATTAACACTCATTTCTTTAATGAGTCAGTTAATTAAATATCTAATAGTGGTTAAAGAAGGATAATGCTGGAAAAGTAAGCTTGTTAAAATAAAATTAAAATATTACTAAATAGCCGTACTGATATCAAAAACAGGATACATTGATAGATGGTGTGAGACGACATATTGTTAAGGAGTAAATAATAAAATAAGAAATTAAAAAAATTTGAAGAAATTTACTGGAAAAACATAGAAAGAGAGAAGAATAACTATCAGAGATTGAGAGAAATTGATGTAAAAGCAAACTATTTAACATGTTAAGACTGAGGAAAATAAAATTCCTGGAACACTTTTTAAGACATAAAATATTTTATAAAGTTTTGAAAAGAAGGCTGAACTTATTTTATAATGTTAGCAGAGATATTGGAATCTAACTTATATACAAGTATTAAAAAATGTTTGAAAACATAATAGTACAGATGTATCAAAAAGATATCGGTTTAAAACTGTTAGTGGTAAAAACAGAACATTTTTTATCTGAAAAAAATTAATTGAGCAAACATATATATATATATATATATATATAATAGTGGTTTTATAAAGCAGTTTATTTTATAGTTATATATATGATGAAAATTAATTAAAAATGAAATAAATATGATACAACTGCTTATTTATTGGATATTATTATTGCAAAAAATGTTTAATAATGTCTATATTTGATAAAATCTACAAAGTATTATTGGATTTTTGATTATTCCCATGACTATAGCAGACCATAAATGATCATTTTATAAACTAAAGTTAATAAAAAATGTTTAAAAAGTATTATGCACTAAATTAATCTATTTAAGTATTATCTATTGAAAGAGTAATTTCAAATTTTTTAGTGTAGAAGTTATTACAAAATTTATTGCTGATAACAAAATTAAAAAATAAAACTTAAAAATGAAAATATTCTTTTTTAAAAAATTGAGATGATGATGTGACATTTTTTTTGACATAGGTTATTAGCAATGAACAAATAGATTAGATTTATTAATAATTCATTTTTTTATAAATACGTTCCATTGCAAATTGTAGTCAGCAGATATTTACTGCATCGTGACAACCTGCATAAAAATCACTGATTATTAAAGTTTCTATCTTCATTTTTAATAACATGAAAGCTAAAACCTTCAACAGATATGCCTTACCCATGATTATGTGACAGCCAATAAGATGGAATAATGACATCACATGGACCTCTCAATTCTCAAACACAAGTCAGAACTATAAGAAAAAGATGGACCCATCTTTATCTATGCCTCAATTTATGTTCTGACTTGTGTTTGAGAATTGAGAGGTCCATGTGATGTCATTATTCCATCGTATTGGCTGTCATGTAAGCATGGGTAAGGCATATCTGTTGAACGTTTTAGCTTTCACGTTATTACGATACTATCTGTTTACGCTTAATAAATTTGATATATTTATCTCCATTTTTCTGTTCTCATTTGTCATGAGAATAAAAGTTTAAAGTTTAACATAGAATTACAAACATTTTGTCTCCCATTTTAATTCAAGTTGAGAGTCAGAACACATCACAAGTATATCATAGCATATAGATAAACCTGCTTTAGCTTTATTTTTTTATGATTCAATTTTTTCAAAAATATATATACAATGTATACTATTTTCATAGATATTTTTTATGCTATGATGGCTAACAGTGTTAAATGTTATCGAATTTTAAAATAATGATATATTCGATTATAAATTCAAACCCTATTTACTGATAAGATTGGCTCTTGAATTAATATGACTTTTTTTGGTTAATTATATATACACACCAGTTTGGCTCTGACATTAACATAATTATTTGAACTAATTATATACCAAGCTTTTTTTACATTATTTTTTTTTATTACTTCTCTTCAGGCAAATGATTTTGGCATTAGCAAGTTTAAACAATTGACCACAGTTTAAAAATATAAAATTATATGCTCTATTTTTTTAACTCTATTAAATAGATGAAAGTGCTGAGCTCATTTAAAGTTTAAGCTTATTTCCTAACATCCCATAATATCTAGCTATTTAAATCTGAAAATCCAGGATTTAAACCAACCGTGTTTTATCATCAGTTTTAAGTTTATTTTGAGAATTATTAATTATTCTTTTAATGATAAAGGACATTGAAAAATAATATGAAACTTTTTATTCATAGTAGAAAATATTTTTTCTCTGCAAATTAAAGGTATATTTCATACATAATATTTAAGTGCTGGTATTGTGAATTGATATTTTAAATGTAGTGTTTGAATATTCTAACTCTTCACTGAGGTTAGCCATAAGCTTGAAAACAATTACTCTGAAGATAGGAATCTTTCCAATAGAAATTTTAAATATTATTTATTACTGCACTTATCAATTAATAGCTTGTTTGAGAAAATGGTACACTCTCTGTATTACATTTTTGTAAATATAAGCTTATACAAGTAATGTCACATTATATACGGTTATGCAGCATATATATATATATATGACTGCTTCAGTATTAAATATGCTCTGGGTGACATTCTTTTTTAGCAACTTTTTTCTCTTATAGAAACCTAATAAATTAGTCTATTTACCAAGAAATGACAATCTCTGTAATTGTTGCAATGTTTTTAAATCAGTTTGTTCTAAAATTTTGTAAAACATTTACCATTACTCTTACAAAATATTTTACTATGGTAAACCTTGCACATCAAATTTAAAACAAATAAAAAACAAATAAAATGCATGTGCTTTCAACATAAACTGAAACTTTTTTTTAATGATCATAATTATTTATGTCACTACAACGTAGTAAAACTGCAGCTGGCATAATTTAAAATTTATTTACAAATTTTACTCTTTTTTAAATATAATTATCTATGGTGCTTAGAAAAGAAAAATGTTTGCTTGAATATTGTGACGTTTGTGAATTATAATGGCTTTTTGGTTGTTTTGTTTATTTACATTTTTTCTTGTTTGGTTAAAGACATGTAATTAGATGCAATATAATTCATGGCTTCAATGTATATTATGTGTGTGGTGATGTGTATAAATGATAGTGGATAAAATGGATAACTGTGGGGAGCTTAAAAGTCTGGGTTCAATTCCCTTTTAATTACATCTAGGTTTAGTATATACATTCTACTTGTATTTCAGTATTAAATATTACAATTTTATAACAAATAACTAATATTAAACTAATTAGAATAAAACAATTTAAAAGTTTATTATTAAAAATAAACTGCCTTAACTCTAATATATATATATATATTTATCTGTAAAAATTCATCAGTTAGTTAAATCTATACATTTAAAGTTTTGTATTTTAGACATTGTTTGGCATTTAATTCTAATTAAATAAATATTAACAGCGATTTATACATTGAAATAATTACTTTATATTTATTTTAATTAATTTTAAAATATTATTAAATATTAGTATACATATATAAAGAAAATAAGATAGCATTTTCTATTTAGATATTTAAATGCATTAGTCTTTACTATTATTCTCTTATCTATTTCAAACATTTTCTTGTTAAACCTATGTTTATTTTGTGTCTGAACATTTATTTTATCACAAGCTAATTTAATGCTTAACACTAGTATAATTTATATATTATTTATTTTTCTACCAAATTACAATATTGTTAGATTTTTAAATAATACTGTGATTTCTTTTTTCAAAAACTGGCATTTAGACTTTTTTTAAAATACATAAAAAATAGAAATAAAAATTCTTGTGTACTCCAATTCAATTTACAACAAGTCAGTTAGAAAGCTTTTTTATCTAACCTTTTTTGTCTTTCATGTTCGTTAAATCAATCCATTTTTAGTTTTACATTTTTTATGTTTATATATCTCTCAATATTTACAAACTTTTTTTATTTGTTTTTATTTTTTTAATGTTTTTTTTTTTTACTTTAGTACACATACACATATCAATATATGTATTATTTTATTATTTCTGGATGTATACTTTTCTACTTCTGTTAGCAAAAATTCTTAAAATTTTTGAATTTTATTGTTTTATTATAATTGAAACACA
Source organism: Epiperipatus broadwayi (assembly GCA_028023455.1). NCBI lineage: Eukaryota > Metazoa > Onychophora > Udeonychophora > Euonychophora > Peripatidae > Epiperipatus > Epiperipatus broadwayi. The sequence continues at coordinate 5,462,255 of JAQFVV010000063.1, read as the reverse complement.
CTGTCTTATTATATATCTGTGTCTATATATGCAATATATAGGGTATATGAGAACAGACTTCCACACGTTCCACCACTCTCCACACTATCTCACAACACTGATACACTTGAACACTTATATGTTGAAAAGATAAATAATCACCTAATGTTTGACTTTTTTCTATAAATCATGTTCGGATTTAAAGTTAATATACATAGATACTCAAATAGTAGATATTATTGTTATCATTCTAGATGTTAAATATAATATATTGGATAACATAAATAAAAAAGGATATATTTATATATATATATATTAATACAATGTGATTTATAAGTGTCAAATTTTCTGCTTTCACAATTTTTGCAACAAACATCTTTAGATAAATACACTAATAATCATTACTACCCATTTATAAAACTAGAGATTATTTCTATAACAGATATAACTTTATCCTTCAGTTAAATATTAATATTTCAGATTTTATATAAATGCTTTAATAGTTAAACAGCATTAAGCTGTTGCACATGCGCTTTGCAGATCTTCACTATAAATGACTGAATACTAACACTTCCAACACATGTGTTGGAAGTCTTTGTATTCAGTCATTTATAGTTAAAATCTGCAAAGCGCATGTGCAACAGCTTAATGCTGTTTAACTATTACAGTTTATAAAACATCGGCGCTATATAAAATAATTGATTTATAAATGCTTTAAATAACTCAACTTCATCTGTCTTTTTTTATATGTAATATTTTTTATGACATAATTAAAATCTCCACTCCACTGCCCATTCCTAAAATATATTAACAAGAACATGTGAAAAATACAAATGACTACAGGATGTATATTTCAGATAAAACCATAAGCCATCAGATGGCTCAGGCTTCAATTTTTTGCATCTTTAATAATCATTGGTATATTTATTTAAAATAGCTATTATAAAAATTAAGATTGAAGAAAATTTGATTTTTGTAAGTCTATTGTCTTTAATATTTTAAATACTGATTAAATGATGAAGGCATATGTAAGAAATAGAGACTTTGACCAATTTATGAGTGCTCATTCAGCAATAAATGGTCACCCTGGGATAACTTGTCTCTTTTAGTTGTTCTTCTTCATATATTTCAAACCTACAACAGAATTGAAATTTTAGGTAGATCTTAAATGTATATTGTACATACAGAAATAATATTATATTATAATTAGATCATTAAAATAAAAGTAAATCAATTATTTGCAGAAAATCAGAGAGTAGAAGACTATTTATCAAATTATACATATGTATGTAATAAAGGAATTCACAACACAAAAATATATATAAAATATTAAACACAATCACTTTTAAAATCATAAATTCTGTTACAATAAATAATACACATTTCCACATCAGTACTCATCAGTACAATCTTCCTTATATACAAAAAAAAATGATTGCATTTTCTTATTACAGTATTGTCAAATACTGAGTTGGGAGTATTTGATGTAACACCATTTACTATTTAAAATCATTTGTATTTAACATTATATATATATGAAAAACAAAAACAAGTTTTAATCACATTAAACTTGCTGTCGCTTGTATTTATGATCAATAGATGGCGTTTTACCAAAAACGACAATCAGAGAGTCAGAATTAACTATCTCTTTCATTTTTACCCACCCTCAGAAAAATTTCATGCTTGCACGCTGATAGAAACTTTGTGCATAAACACTTGGAGTCAGTGTTTAGATCTAGTTTCTTGGCTCTGTCCTTCACTGATGATAGAAAATAGCTTGAAATCAGCTGATCTGAGGGTGGGCAAAAATGAAAGAGATAGTTAATTCTGTCTCTTTGATCGTTTATGTAAACAAACCTACGCTTGGTCAGTGTTTTTAGTAAAACACCATCTATTGATCATAAATACAAGTGACAGCAAGTTTAACGTGATTAAAACTTGTTTTTTGTTTTTCATAAATGTACCTTTAAAAGTTTCTGCAATGATATAGATTGCAGAGGCTTTGACTATGTGGAGAAATTGAACTGAGATCAGACCCATATAGCTATCTAGCTTGTTTGGCTGAGTTTGAAGACTTTTTTGGTCTGAAAAATTTCATGCTTGCAAGCTGATAGAAACTTTGTGCATAAACACTTGGAGTCAGTGTTTAGATCTAGTTTCTTGGCTCTGTCCTTCACTGATGATAGCAAATAGCTTGAATTCAGCTGATCTGAGGGTGGGCAAAAATGAAAGAGATAGTTAATTCTGACTCTTTGATCATTTATGTAAACAAACCTACGCTTGGTCAGTGTTTTTGGTAAGATGCCATCTATTGATCATATATATATAAATCGATGTCTGTATTTCTACAAAACAATATATGTAAACTTATAATTAAATGTTAGTGAATACAGTAAAAACATTTTGAATAAGACAAAATATAATACATTACTTAGGAGCGCTTTCCCTTATATTTTGTCTTTTTCAAAAAAATTTGATTACTGTATTCACTAATATTTAATTACAATATATATATATATATATATATATTTTAATGTAGTTATATATATATATATATATATATACCAACTACATTAAAAGTATAATTCAATGAATTTAAACTTTTATTTTTATGTGAAGAATAAATTACTACTATTATAATAGCGTTGATAAAAAGATGATTTTGGGTGTCAAAGTAATTTTACTTGGGTTCATATATATATATATCAAAGAATTGATTGGGTGCAGCAGTTATTTTTAATTTGCCCAACTGAAATTTATTTTATTTCATTTAGCTAAAAGTCAGTCCATAAATATTTTGCTCATGATTCAGGCTTTTTTATAATGTATTAAATCAATATAGTGAAAAAACTGTTCTGCACCATTTAGGATTCCCAGATTATCAGCTTTGCTGTGTATTCGAAATGCAATCATTTTGAATACCAACAAACAAAATAGTATATAATAAGAATAGCGAACAGCCTGCTACAATCACAATACAAATAATTCTATATTTTTCTATGGTGCATTTTTCCTAATACACTTTAAGATTGGCTGCTTTTAAGACAGTTTTCATTGAACTTGATTTGCAAACTCTTTGGCCCTGGTCGTACACAAACAAGTATGGTTTCATCATAGAACACTGTGACCATCATTATGAACTTATTTTAGCTTAAATTACTTCCATCTCTTGGCAACAGTCCTCTTGATAACTTCACTGGAAATCTACTGAAAAATCAATTCTTTGCATCTAGCTGCTATCCAGAGATTTTCTCTAGCACCGGTTTCCCAAACTCTTTGGGCCTATTCAGCTGCTGTCCATGAACACATTTTCACTGAGAATGCTACACATTAACTGAAGCTACTGTTATTTACATCTCTCTGTAAAAAGGCTGGAACTTTGTTGCTTATACTATTTATAGTTTTAATTACTCGAACAATTAATTACTTTCTTCCATATACGGTAATGTTTTTAGGTCTATAACTAATTAATTGGTGCCTTAGGAATTTTTTTCCATATAAGGTAATTTAGTCTATTCCATTAATTAAATAGTTCTCTTATCAAGAAATATTTGTAATCAACATATATTTCTTTGAATTTATCTATGCAATTAATGTAAATTATTTAATTAAATTTATCATTTACCAGTTTGCAATCTAAATATATTTTTATAATATTTTCTATTTTTTTCTGGAGTGCACCAACTTATACTAATGTAAGTATATTTTTACAAAATACAACAAGACTTTTCATTATTAATTAAAGCTACTTTACTTTTGTGATAAGACCTATGTTATACGACCATAAGCAATGAAAAAAATTACCCAGTTCATATTATAATAAATTACTTACAACATAAATAATTTAGATCTCATTATTTTTAACTGCATAATAAGGTTTCAGGTAAGCAGCCATACAAATATCACATTTATTTAGTTATAAAAACAGTTTAATCTGAATAGGAAATTATAATAAAAAAAACACAAAACAATTACTTCAAAGTATTTATCTAATCAACCAGGTAGGTATGTAACTTCCATATAGCAAAAATTGTAAAGCCTAGAGATACCAATAAATTAGTAGGGTTTATATTACAATAAACCACAAATGAATGCATTTCTATTGATTCAAAAAACATATGTGGACATGCTAATTATTACGAGGTAAAGTTTATGCTGTAATAATTTATTATAATGTCAGTAATATTATATATACACTTGTATATGTAAAATTGAACCAGATATGTGATTTAAATACGTATAAGTTAACGCAAATAAACCATTTTAGTTTTTAAAAGCGTTTTTTATTACTATTTAAATAGAAATGTATTTTTCATAAGAATATATTCATATATAAATATATGACGCAAGGGATATATGACAAATGTATATTTTATTAACTGAAAGCTGATTCCAAAGAGTAATTTCTGATAATCCTGTTTTAGTCATCTCAATTTATACATATAATAATAAATCATATTATTTTGTGATAGCTTCTAAATTATTACTCAATGTCTTTACAAAATATAAAATATATTTATTTGCTTAAATGCATTTTGCTTTAAATTTATTTCACTTGCACGTATATTTATTTAAATTCTATCTGCAAACTTTTATTTGAAAAGTCGCAGTTGAAATTTGAGTCAAATGATAAATTCTTAATTTTTGATAAAGTTCGCTATTTATTTCTTTTTAAATGTATTATTCTTGTTTACATATTTTTGTTAATACGGATTTGTTAAAGAAGAATCATTGTTTTCTTACATATTTTTGATTTAATTAAAATTAACATAAAATTAAGATTAAAAATAAATAAATAAATACTTGTACTAATAATTTTTATAATACATTTTAAAAATAGATTAAGTTGTATAATTTAAAGCACGCTCTAAAACATTTAATCTCTGCTTCCGCTTAGAAAATTCCGCAACTGGCTGGAGGGATGCATGGCACATATATCAAGAAATCAAGCGAGTTTTTATACCTCTCACTAGGCGTGAAACAAGAAGAACAGGTGATATAAATTCTGCTAAGCAATTAATTTAGTATGCCAATAAATTAAGATTTGCATGAACAATTAATTTATATGTTTTATATTAAATATTAAGGGTTAAGTACAATAGTTATTTTAAATTACTTACTATAAAAATTAATATTGTAACATTTAATACTACAATAAATTTAATTCAAAGAATCAGTTCAACTTTCAATAAATTGTTTTACAAAAGTGAAGAGTAAAATACATTTAAAAATAACTAAATTTAAATGCATCAATAAATTAATCTACCTGTGCCCCTTGGCGTAGTGGTGGAGTGATCAACTCGAAAGCTAAAATTTCCTGAATCGATTGCCAACTGATTGCAGTATTTTGAAAATATCACTTGTACAGAATTATTTAGCTCCACCTCCTATATGATTTTTTGAAAAATTGTTCATAATAATCTAATATAGCTAAACTTGTAAATTTAAAGTTTACTTAGTAAATATTAATGTTTAAATTATATATATACAGCACATGTGGGAAGAGTAATTTCCTTCACAAAATTATATATATATATATATGATTTTCTCAATGATTATAGTGCATGTAATTGTTACATGTTAAATGCTAACTAGAAGCACTATGTTTCAATTTTGCTTTTATATTAATTAATCAAACTTCCATGAAATGATTATGGAAAAGATCTACTAGTTACTGACTTATGAATGTCTGAAGTATATATATAATACATAAATGGAGGCTATATATATATAATTAAAGTGGATTTGAATCCACCTCACTACAGTCATCCACTTTACTCAATATAACTGATATGTGAAAAAGATCAATGATCTCCAATATATATATATATATATTTCAGGCTGAACCAGCACTCATCAGTTGGTCCAGCATGAAATACATATATCGGAGATCATTTAACTTTTTTACACGCATGTGGTCATAAATATCAGCTATATTCAATAGAATGCATGATTTGGAACTTGAAAGTCTGAGTTAAAATCCCCTTTAATTATATCTAGGTTATATATATATATATATACAGTATTTTAATACGATGTATATATAAAATTCTACACATGGAAACTTTTATACATTGAAGGAATAATTCAAATAAAATAAAATTTAATACAGCACAAAAAAAGTGTTTGAGTATTATTTATTTTCAAAAGCAAGATATCTATAAAGTGAGTGAAGAAACTGAATTTATATCATATCCATCAGCATCCATTTAATCAGGGAGACAAGTAGCATAGCACAAGATAACAATACCTTTTATACTAGCTTGAGTATATATTCAGCCATTTAATGTTTTCAGATATAATTTTGTGTGATTTCAGGCATGTGGGAGAATATTTGTAAATGGAATCTAAATAACACTTAGTAATACACTTTATTGCTAAATGATTTTGAATTTGAGATGCATCTGCATTTTTGAGACACAATTGAAGGACCTTGGCAGAATTTAGATTATGTATTATAACAAATAAAGTATCACATATATTATAGATGAAACCTTTTATTCAAACATAATGTTAATATGTGTACTAAAAGTTATCTGCTTTTAATTGATGACATCTAACACAAACATATTTGGTGGAACAAAATATGTAAATTGTAAGGAACATATAAACATGTCTTGTGGCATTAATTTTGTTATAGATGCATTATTATCAGTATCTGGGGGGGGGGGATCTTTATGTTTATCACTAAACCTGATGATAAGTTCTCCCATTTTTATCTAGATCAGCTACTCAAAATATAGTTCATTCAGTCATTTATTAGTACCATTACTTACTGTTACAATCTATAATAATTTCAATTCCTGTGATTACTCAGACAAAAATAGTGTGATTTATATGAAGTATGCTGTCTATAAAGTGTGATATCCATCAATGACTACTAGTGTCTTTTGAAGCAATTATTGGGTAATATTTTCAACTGATCTTTCATTTTAATACATATGAGATTAATTCAGTATCTAATATAAAAAGGAGTGCATATATATATTTACAAACATATATCTCTGAAAGATATGTGTTAAAAAGTTGTCAGCCTCTAAGCATTCTTAATTCTTAGGTACTCTAAACTGGCCATTTTTTTTGTTCCACAAATTAAAATATACCATAAAATCCTCTCAAAATCTTATTGTTTTGTTACTTGAGGTTACTATTTGATTAACTACAAACTTTAAAAATTTGTGTATTGTTTTCCATTTGCTTATGCCTATAGATTGACTTTGCTAACCATTATATATTGAATCGGATGGGGTAGTAGATCACTTGTGGAACACAAACTATCATGAACTTTGATTCTTTAAATAAAAAAATCTAAACTCAGAAAAACAAAATTATAAGACTTCCTTTTATACATACAAAATATGATATTATAAAATTATGCATTCAATCTATACCAATTCAATTTAATTATTGCACCACCATATCACCTTAGGCAGAGAAGCATAATACCCAGAGGGTACCCATGCCCAAGTCAGATATATATATATATATATATATATATATATATATATATATATATATATATCTATATATATATATGTGTGTGTGTGTGTGTGTGTATAACTGTGACCACATTTCAAGGGCACAGATCTTCTTGGCTGCAGAATTCAACACCTATCATTCAAAGCACTTTTTTGTTTCAGAGTAAACTCCAGCCACCAGTTATCTACAACATGCCCTGAATAATGGTAAACACTAATTCAGTCTCTGTAAAATCCCAACTAGATCAATCAATAGGATAATGTAATACATTACTGCTTTAATTAGTGGTGAAAGAATTGACCAACAAAATATTAAGTTTTAAAGACAATTTATTTTGATTAAATACTTATTATTGTAAATTTTAACTACTTTTATAAAATCTTAATTAAATTAAACAATGATTTATAATAACCTCAAGCAGACACATATTATAATAAGATATACAATAGTAATATAATTCAGCATTAAAATAATTACAAGCATTCAAATAGAGTTCATTTATTAACTGACTCTGAGAGACTTCAAATTATTGCAATGTCTAATTTAATACTAGAAATGGAATAAGAAAAAGTTATTCATTACCTATAAGATTTTGGACATTGAATTCTTGTTGTTTGCTGCTTCAAATGAGTTTTTCCAACCAGTTGGATTTGAGGTTTTGTGGAGGTTCCTATGATTTCTATTTCATAGCACTATTATTCAAGACAGATATATCTGGTGGTTTCAAGTTATTAGGCAGGCACCACTTTTATCGAGCAGCTTGCTATTACTGCATTGTTATGAAAAACACTGACTCTGGATACAGGACAAGACTGAAGACTGATTGTAAGAACTGATTGTAAACTCAACTCAACTGATTGAAGAACTGAAAACTCAACTATTTATGTGATGACCTGTTGTCATTAGTTTTTATACCCACCAGCTATATCCATTGTTAAAATTTGTCCACTGCTTTTGAATACATTTTGGATAAGATTTTAATCCTGTTTTCAGTTGGTAGCCATTACTTATTTCTGTTGTATATGGATTTTTACTTAGTAGCTACTGCTAATTTTGTTTTTATATAACTTCTAAGTCATTATCATCATCATTATTAACATCACCTTCATCATCATCATTATTGTTCTTCTTATTATTACTACTACTACTACTACTACTACTACTACTACTACTACTACTACTACTACTACTACTACTACTACTACTACTACTACTACTATTAAGTTTCAACAATAATAAACTTTAAATCTCATCACATGATCACCATCTCATGCTAGCATATAACTGTTAGTAAACAAGCAAAAACTCTCCATATGGTAGTGCCACCTTGTGCTAACCAGAGTAATAAATGGAAGCCAAACTAGTCTGGGGATATTGGATGAGTAGGCACTAGATAGGGATTTTATGCACAAGCCTTCTGGCATCCATTGATTACTCTGGTTATCAAATGGTGGCACTACTATATGGAGAGTTTTTGCCTGTTTACTAATAATAAACTTTATTAATCCTTTTAATCACATAGTATTACAATGCCACTTAATTGTAGCACGATACATGTTTAAACCTATTATTGTCAGTTCAATTTCTAGTGTTACATTAATGCGCTTAATTGAAACTTCTAAAGTGAATAGAACCATGTACAAATGCCTATATAGGATATGTATTATTATTATTATTATTATTATTATTATTATTATTATTATTATTATTATTATTATTATTATTATTATTATTATTATTATTATTATTATTATTATTATTATTATTATTATTATTATTATTATTATTATTATTATTATTATTATTATTATTATTATTATTATTATTATTATTATTACTACTACTACTACTACTACTACTACTACTACTACTACTACTACTACTCTTCCTACTTCTACTCCTACTCCTAATACTACTATAACTACTACTTTTACTCCTACTTCTACTCCTCCTACTCCTACTACTACTCCTATTCCTACTCCACCTTCTCCTCCTCCTCCTATTACTACTAGTACTAGTAGGAGTAGCAGCTTTCAAAAGGACTGTATTGTATATAACAAAAAAGTTACATTTATAACTATTTTACCACATGCAGATAAATTGAAGTTAATATAAACAAATTTAAAATTGTAATTTTTTTTTTTGAGGGGACAACAAAAACAAGGGATATGCATGTGGTTTACACATTTGTGTTTACATTTTTCTATATACACATCCAATCAGTTTTATACACTGACAAGGTTCTTAGTTTTCTCTCTTATTAGTGTCCTTTTATATAATGTTGAGCATTGTTGCAATATGGGCCAAGTGGTAGTGTACATCTCATAGGATACACTTTTTCCACCTTTTACATGGAATAGTTCCATTTTGTTCCAGAATGTATTTGGATATCTTCTTGAATTATTGTTATACATATATGTGGGTAGCTACCTTTAACAAATGATTGTTAAAATGTTTGAAAGTCACAATTTCTTTGTTTGTACAATGATGGTATGAATGAACAAATATTCTCAAATGCAGGGCAGGTAAAAAGAAAATATTCTTGAGTCTCAGTTTTTCTATGACCTTACCAGCATATATCTTCTATATTTAGGTAATGCCTTTTGTATCTATAAAAGTGTAAACTTGGTAGTGCTTCAAGATTTAATTTGAGCAGAAAATCATATTTGGGTTCTAATGACCAGAATTTGAATTTTTGGGTTAGTTGACTATTGTTAATATTTAGAATTGTTTTTTTTTATCATTTAACATAAAGAGAGAGCAAATTATCTGGTATATATATCGCAATATTTAAATTTATCTTAAGGTGATGAATAAGTAAATTTGGAATGTTGAAAATTAGTGTAAGCAAGAATTTCCAGTATCTGTTAACTTGTAGTGGCTTATCTGTTATGGTAATTTTGAAGAACACTTTCATGTATGGAAATCAATGAGCACAAACAGAAATAAGATTTCATGTATTTTGAGTGTTAAAAATATTTATTGAATGTAGTCCCAAACCATATTGTATTAGAGGAGCTTGAATATGTTCTAGTGAAATTGAAACAATCTTTTTCCCTACATCAACTTTCTACATAGTGAATTTGTGTTACTAGTAAAATATTTAGTGTAAAGTATTATTGGAGAATAGTATGTGATTCGAGTCAAATTTAATAGATTAAACAGGGATACTTTTGAGTACAATGATAGGTAAGATTTTGAAAGTGAATCATTTATGTTTTCAATTTTATTTTTATCTTGTATTTGTTAACACATTTCGAGATTGCTCAAATAGAAGGGGAATCCCACAAAAGAGCTAGGTTTTCCTTTAAAATATTGTGTGTGAAATTGTTCTCTATATATTGATGAAGCACAAGATTTATCCATATTAAACTCCAGCTTGTATTTGTTAGTGTATGGATTAAGAATTTTAATAGAGTTGGGATCTGTTTTTTAGAGATTAAAAAAATCAAGGCATCATCCATGTAGGCAATACAGGTGATATTTGCTTTCAGACCAGGTATGTATATGCTTGATAATTATTTTTCTACTATATTCAATAGAGGATTGATATAGATAATAAAAAACAACACTTAGCAGAGAACTTTGTGGAATTGAACAGTAATATACAAAACAAGGTGAGTTTTTACCATTAAGTGTAATATGTATTTTTTGACTTAAGAGAAGATTGGTGGTTAAATATATTAAGGATCTTGATATTGCTGTGTCTGCTAATGCATCAACAAGAACTTTAATCGAAATAATATCAAATGCTGATATATTTTATTATTATTTCTGATAGAATCAATAACTGTTTTGAATAGAAAGGCCTCTTGCATTGTAGATGAGCTATTCTTAGCAAACTGTATTTTAGATAGTATGGGTATAAGATGGGATTCTATTTTGTCTTTAATGATTGACTCCATCAGTTTGATACCAAGTAGGTTCATTGATATGGGCCTTAAATTGTTTAATGTGGTTATTTTTCTATGTGTTTTGGTAAATGATACTAGTAAAATAGGGTATAATCCATGTATATGATAGACTTTTTTGTTAGAAAGTTAGCTAGATTACATAGATACTGTGCAGTAGATCTTTCTAAATGCTTGAATACAAAGCAAGGTATTCAATGGATTCCTGGGTGACAGAAGTTTGGTGTTGATGGTAATTTTTAAATAAAATCCTTGTTTCTTCTTCTGGCTCAATGAGAAAAAATGTTGCAAGATTGAATTTTTTCTTCTTATGAAGTTTGGATTTAAAATGTGTGTAGAGAGATAGCAACATGTAACCAGTTATTATTTCTTCTTATATTTTAATTGCTGTTGGTATGCAAGTTGATGGTTTTTGTCCTAGTGCCCAGAAAATATAATGTCTAAACCATGTGTGGGTCTGTCTCAAAAAGATTTTTTCTTCTTTTATTGCCAGATATTCTCTAAGCTCTTCAAAGACTGATTGATAAAGTTTTTTCAGGGCAATCACATTTGAACAACTTTATTTATTTGTTGTTCTGTTTATGATTCTCTTGTGTATTTCATCTACATCAGCTGAAAGTCATGAAGGGTCTGGAGTAACCTTTATTATGACATCAATTATATATAAAATAATGTTAACAAAGGTAATCCATGTTTGCATTGTATCCATTTCAATATTGCTAAGTTTGAAAAGATATGTATATTTCTGAGAATAAATATTCTGGGGTTCAATGTGGAAGGAGTACTCTAATTGTGTTTCCAATAGATGTTATTGATCTGTGTATAAAATCATTTTTCAATGAAACAATAATTGCAGAATGATCTTTTTTTCTTCTTTTTTCTAATCTAAGGTCTAGGGCATATTATATTTATAGAATTCAGTATACACTGCTCCATTTTTCCTACTTCTTTTGCTCCATGGTCTGCCTGGCTTTTACTTGGAAGTGAGTTTTATTTTTAAATCTATAGGAGGAATGCTAGAATATCTTGCAAAGTTTTATTGAGGAGTGTTATAAATTCTTTGTGATTCTGGTAATCACTTTTTAATATTTTTTGCTGAAATGAGTTAATTTCTTGTAATTCCGATTTATCTTCATCATTTATTGATTGATTTTCTTGTAAAATTGATTCACTTTCATCATTTATTGATTGCACTCTGGTGATGTTTTAACCTTCTGTTATGTAGTCATGAATTGGGTTATTTTTATTATTACATATTGTAGTTGATTCATTTGATGTCTTTCCACACTTATGACTTGAGGTTGTTGTTATTATTATTATTATTATTATTATTATTATTATTATTATTATTATTATTATTATTATTATTATTATTATTATTATTATTATTATTATTATTATTATTATTATTATTATTATTATTATTATTATTATTATTATTATTATTATTATTATTATTATTATTATTATTATTATTATTATTATTATTATTATTATTATTATTATTATTATTATTATTATTATTATTATTATTGTTGTTGTTGTTGTTGTTGTTGTTGTTGTTATTATTATTATTATTTATTATTATTATCATTATTATTATTATTATTTATTATTATTATTATTATTATATATATATATAATAATAATAATAATAATAATAATAATAATAATAATAATAATAATAATAATAATAATAATTGAGATGCCTCTGTTACATGTAAAGATTCATCCAATTGACAAGAATACCATGAGCACCTATCCAAATTAGTTCCAAGTTGATCTTTGATATTAGCAGATATTTTAGCAGTTCTTTTTGTTGTATTTCATGGTAACATTAAATCATGTATTTAAGTCAATATTTCTCATTTGTTAGAGAAAGTATAAAAAAGAGAATTGGAACCAGATAATAAAGCACATTTAAATAATCCCTGATCTAGATATGATTTTTTCTTCTTTGTGAAAAATTATCCAGTTTTGAATAATGTTATAATAGCATTTATAGGTTTTATCCTGTATCTTTTTAACTAATGATTGTTGGTTTAATAATTTTTTCTTCAAACAATTTATTTTCTCATTTTTAATATCACTCCAGGGCATATATTTCTGATAATAGTTTTTCTGATCTAATTTAAAATGCCTTTCATAATTATATTTGTTAATTGTTACATTGTGATTGCATAAAAAAACATATGGCATGCACCTTTATTGCCACAAAATAATTTTTTCCCATTCTTTTTAGAAGTTGTAAGAATGAAGCTCTTTACTTGATCATGCTTCAGACATGATAGTAGAGAGGGTTTCCTATTCTTCAATATGCTATGTCCATTATTTAGAACTCAAATCTGATTTGGGGAAGTAATAATAATTCTATGTTATAAACATGCTAGCTATTCAAAATTAATTAGTAAATGGTTATCTAACTATTTGACAAGTAAAACATTATTTGACAAGCCTGATTATTAATAATTTAACTATCTTTTTTGAAGGATTGTTGGAGAAGTTTACAGCCTACAATAGTTTATTTGAAGGTATTTTTGTACACAAACAAACATATAATGTGTGTCATAAAAAGATGGTACTCCTAAACATGCATAAAAAAGGTTTTCTATTAACAATTTAAATAGTATTAATAAAGTCAAAGTAGTCTGTGTATCAAATAGTGTCCCTCAGATTAAAGACTCACATTAGAATCAATGCTCCAGTGGTTAGTCTAGAAAACATTTATATATAGGGAGATTTCCATCTGTAGATAAATTTTCAGCTACAATATTATCAGAAAACAATCAATTAAAACTTACAAAACAAGCTGAAAACACATTTATTTGTTCCATATTAAATCAAAAATAAAATTAATTTTATCATAATCCTCTCACTGATATGATAGTTATAAATCTGACATAGATTATTTTATATATGTGAAAATTTTAAATATAGAAATCTAAAAACAACTATGCTCTTCCTGTCAAAAGTTATATGTCATAATTTAAATAATTTTTTATGAAATTATAGATGTAAACATTGAAATATAATTCAATATTTTTCTATGAAATAATCTAGATAAAATTTCAACTAAGATGCAATCAGCAACATAACAATTAAAACTGTTAACTCTTCGATTGACCGCAAATCTAGTTGGCTGAGTGATTTAAAACTAAACTTTTGATTGGTCAATTACAGAATCAGCTATAAAAATATATTCATCTTTTAATATTATATTCATTTTAGTTTCACTTGTAAAAAATATATTAATAATTTGTCAGATTATGAAAGTGAATGAAAGTTTTTTCAAAAACAATTTTCTATTTTTTATTATAAAAATAATTTTTAGTGGAGAATTTAAAAACAATGTCTGTAACCAATTATAAAATGTTGCATACATCATCAACTTTCCCAATTTACATTGTGAAATAGTAAAGAAATTTTTGCTAAAATCTTACTATTTTTTTAAATAACTATTTTTTCAGCATATTTTACCAAAATACATTACAATATGTAAATAAATGCTAGAAAAATACTCTAAATTATTAAATTTGGTGTGAAAATCAAATAAAGAGCTTGGGGCAATTTAAACTTTTGACAGGTATGAAAATTGTTTTTAGCGATAGTTTCTTTTTTAATTTGCATTCATGTAAATTTATACAATTTTTTACTAGAAACTTACTATTTTTCTAAAATAACTATATTTTCAGTATATTTTATGAAAATAATTCATAATATGTAAAAAAAATAATAAAAGAAACATTCAAAGACATTAATGTTCATTTTCAAAGTCAAAACAGAAGTTGGAATGATGAAAATTAGTTTCATTTGGCAAATATCGAAGCAGCCAATCAGAATTTACAAAGGTGTGGCTTTTCTCTTTGTTCAAACTTAGAACATCTATATTTATTGATTTTTTACTTATAAAATAATTCAAGAAAGAGCAACATCTTGTGATACTTTTTAAGCTTTAAAATAAACCCTACAGTAACGTGAATTCTCGGGAATTACAGCGAAGTAACACTATGTACAAATATATTTGAAGCAATCAATCTAAGAGTTAATACAAATTGCAAACATGTGATCTAGTAATAGCAGTATTTTCTGACTCACAATAAGTATAACTGAAATATCTTATTTCTCTAGCTGAAATAAAAGCTATATATCATATGGATTCTTTATATGTGTGAAAAATTATATCATGATTATGCTTAGCATTTAATATGGATCAGGAAATCACTATTGCTATTTAGATTGTATGGTTTAAACTTGGTTTGAATTTTAATTAACTGTTGCTTTGATCACTTCACAGCTGATGTTTTATAAAATTAATAATAAATATTGCATCATTTTCTTTATAACTATAATTGAAAAAAAATGTTTCATATGTAAAAACAATAACAAATAAATTATAAATTAGGTTTAAACAACATTTAGAAAATAAATGTTCTATTATATACCTCCATATTGAATTTAAGCAGTTAAATTTTGAAATAAATATATTGCAAAATCTGAAATCTTACAAAGGATGATTGCTTCAAAAAAAGTGAGACATCCAGTTTTGAACAGAAAGTATTAAAACTCTTGTATAAATGTATATTAACTATAAAAAATTAAAATGTTATAAGATGTAGCAATACATGAAAGTAATAAAAAAGAATGTTTAAAAAATAAATTATTTTTTATTATATTGTTTTGGGAAATCATTGTAGTTTGTTTATAAACATATATTTGTAGATTAATAACAATCAAACCTTAAGTTATCAACAAACTCAACCTGTAGTTAAGGCAACCTCTATTAACAATAAAGGTGGAAACACCTTTATATATTTAGTCTTATATGTTTATTTAGACACTAAAGATTGTAGCTTGACTGCAAAAATGCAAGATGAATAGTGCAAAGAAGTTTAAACAAACCTCATTATTTAGGCAAGTATAACGTGTTCTGAAAGCAGTTTAATAAATAGTTGATTGTAACTTATTCTACATGAATAAAGCATGAAAAACAGAGCAGCCAAAATTCAAAAAACATTAATTATAAACAACAATTGACCAAGCACTTTTGGTACTGTATACCAGAATCATGGCAACATATTGGAACTGAACGGTTAATATTCCAGAGCATGCTTAGTGGAACACTAGTGTTATGCTGATTGATAACGTTTTTAGACTTAGCAATAAACCAAGTCTCTTTCAACTTCCTTTTCTTATCATTTGACTCATTGCACACAGTAGTAATATTTTGAGGATAAAACTCATGACCACAATTACTTTCACTGAGCATGCACTGAAATACTATGATTCTGATATACAGTACTGAAAGCACTTGGAAAATTGTTTATAATTAATGTTTTTTGAATTTTGATGACTCTGTTTATCACTCTTTATTCATGTAGAATAATTTTCATTATCTGACAGAGTTTTGTAGTATTTATCAATTATAACTTTCAGATTCTGAAAGCAGGCTCATAAATAAGTCAAGGCTTTAATAGTTTTGTAAATGTAGATGATGATAATCAACCCTTAAGCTATCAACAATCTCAACCTATAGTTAAGGCTATCTCCTTTAACAATGTTCTGATATGTTTACATAGACACTAAAGTTTGCAACTTAAGCAAAGAGTATGAGATTAATAATACAAAGAATTTTAAAAAAAAACTCATTAATCAGGCAAATATAACCTGTTCTGAAAGCAGACTAATAAATAGACATTTATAACTTTCAAATTCTATATAAAGTATATATTTATTAAGACAATAAATCCAATTACTCAAAGTTTTTAATACTTTATAAATGCAGATAATAACAATCAATCCTTAAGCAATGAACAATCTCAATCTTTAGTACATATATTTATAGGAATAGTTGTATACATATATTTTATAGGATTGTCCTTGAGAATGATCATATAATATGGCCAAAACGTTGGAAGAAAATTGAAATAAAAAATAATTCATGAAATAAAAAAAACAAGCTTTAAAAAGAAATGCTTATTAAATGATATGATAAATATTCTGATATTTTATTATCCATATAAATGTTCAGATATTTATACAGAAAAGGTAAACATACGTTGTTTTAAAATTAGTTTTATTTATGTTGAACATGCTTTTGATATAATTTTATCTAAATTATTATAAATAAAAATTTATATTATATTTCAATACTTACATGTATAAGTATGTGAAAGTCTTTAAATTATTATATGCAATTATTTATGAAGAAGCGTGTTTGCATGTGAAACTTCAACAAAGTTGTTATAATTCAAACTTTCATATATATATATGTTATATAGAGAAAGTACGTAAAAAACAAACTCTTAACAAGCTTCAAAAATACCCTCAACACCAGACCGCGGTTTCTGCATCTAGCGTCGTCAGTGAGGTGTTAGAGATTAAAAATACTAGAACTAGTCTAGCATTTTATTTTATTTTATTTTTTTCTTCTCAATAGTTAGGCATTGATAAAATGCTAGACTAGTTCTAGTATTTTTAATCTCTAACACCTCACTGACGACGCTAGATGCAGAAACCGCGGTCTGGGGTTAAGGGTATTTTTGAAGCTTGTTAAGAGTTTGTTTTTTACGTACTCTATATATAACATTTGTAAATACGAACTTTATTAAAATTAGGTCATATGACATCTGACTTGATTTTTTTATCAATATATATATATGTGTGTGACTTATAATTATCTCTGCTAAAGTATAAAGGCTAAAGTGGTCCCATTTTGGCTGAATGTGGATTACTAGATTGTATGGTTTCATCGTGCATCACCATGTTTATTGCCATTATAGCTGTTTTTTTATTATGACAAGTAAAACTCCTTGTTACTCTTCAATGTTTATATCTATATGTTCATGAACAATTTAAAATTAATATATATGTGTATGTGTTAAATGTCATTAAATATAGTAAAACAAAGTCAACATAAAAACTACATTTATTGTTTCAATTTAAAAGCTTTTGAAATAAATTCAATGAACTAAACTCAATCAATTAATTAATCACATTATAATGTTATTTGTTGTTGTTCATGAAAGTATGTCTTAATTAATATTAATAATACAATTCTCTCATAACACAATTAAAAATTTTGCATTTTTTAAATCACCAAACGTACAATAAAATTCCGAGAATTTAACATACACTGTGTATAATAAAAAATATTAAAAAACGAAGATTAACAAATATTTATAATAGCAACACATACACAAGCAAATCAATATACTGTGAGACTATTATTCTTATTTCTGTAGTATTTGTTGAGATTATTAATATTTTTTATCAAATAAAAAAAACGCATTAAAGATAACACGTACGTATTTCTTATCTTTCATTTATAAAAGTGTTTACAATTTTTGTAAACTTTTGCAGCTTACAAATATTAATTTTAAAAATGTGTGTGTGTTTTTTAAACTAAACAAAAAGACTACTATGAAATAATATATATATATAATAAATTATTTATATTAATTTCAGCATTTCTTTACAAACATCTGAGATTTAGGAATATTTTTTTTTATAAAATAGCAAAAAGGTTTACAGGAGAACCCTCATATAAAAGCTATTTGATTTCAGACTCACCTTTCTATCATGAATAATCAAAATCTGTATATAGAGCGAATGATATATAATATTTATTTTATACACACACACACATATATATATATACTAAAGAAATATAATGACGTGAAATTTACCAAGTCTATTTTAAACAATAATTGAAGTGCCTTCTAGCTGCCATGTTTAATAACTTTTACTGTAAAAAAATGGACTACTTCTTACCATACTTTAGATCCAAAGTTATGAAATGTAGTATTATAAAATTAAAAGTGCAATATTTACCTATATATTTTATTTAAACATATATATATATATATATATAATAAGTTCTTATATGTTTATAATGATAAAAGAAAATTCCAAAGCCACTAAACACACCTAATTCATGACTTCACGAATTATATAGATTGACTCTAAAGTTTAAATCAAATTTCGCTCAATGAATAAGCTAAATAAAGAGAATTATAATACAGTAGGTAATAATGATTACATTCAATGTGTATTAGATTATCACACTAATAAGAAAAATCATAAGGCATTTAAAATAGAGAACAATTCGTATGTCATTAATTTTTTTAAAAAATAATAACATTTATTTATTCCTAATAAATCTTTACAATTCAGTTTATTACACATTAACAATTACATGAAACCCAAACAATATAAAATGATTTTCTGTTAGTATAATTTTAAATTACATTATTTTTTGTTTTGTAATCAATTTTGTTAGTTAAATATATCATTAAGAAAAGATTGATGGAAAAGCAAGATAAATTATTTATTAAACAAGTCAAAATATTGTTCGAAAATACAGTAGTATTTCTTTTAATTTCAAGCCAACATAGATTATTGCATAAGTTGATTGTGGGTATGTAAAGAGCCAACAACAGAATTCCGATGAAATAAAAAATATTATTTTTTTTAAATTGAGACTAGTCAAGGGAGAACTTGTATTTGAAATCATTAAATATATAGATATATAATTTTCCAAAACTACAAAAGTGATCTTTATAAAGCTCGTCTCAAATTTAATGATGAAATTAAGCTATGCCTGCATTGAAACTCTTAATTATTATTCATTTCAGTTACATCTAGAACAAAATCTTTCACCATTTGTATATTTCATGGAACAATTGTAATAATATTTAAATCACTTTGTACTATCTGGAAATATAGATACTTATTAACTATTGATAAAGCCTGAAAAATATATTTTAGTCTTTAAAATGACTATCTTTTATGATGAAACGTGTCCCTGAGACAATAGCCCATTTACGAATACAATAATTGTAATTCAACCAATTATTCTAATAGAATTGATAGCTTTAAAAAAATTATAATTCAACAATATACTGATTAAAGAGTAAAGTTGTAGGGAAAAAAAAATACACTTGTAAAAAAGTCTCCAAACTATAAAGATTGATTTTGCAAAGAAAAAAAATGTCTTGAAGTCATCAAAAATATTTTTTTAAAATTGTATTGTGCATATTCCAAATAAAAGGGGATAACAAAGCTAATATCCAGAAAAATACTTAACAGTAAAAAAAAAAAAACACTTAAGACTTTTATTTAGTCCAGATTTTATCACATCGTGATACTAGAAATAATTTGTAAAATCTTCAACATTAACATCTATCTGTTCCTCGTTTTTCAAGATTGTATATATTTTTCTTTAGTTTTTTACTTTCTTTAAATAATATTAGTTATAAGATATTCAACAATTAAAAAATTTTCATTAAGAACATATTTGAATACATTATCCTATATAACTAATACATTATTTTTATGCTATGTGTACATATTTGTTTGAACAGTTAAAGGAACATTAAATATTTAGAAAAATATTGACAGAAATGTGTGTAGATATGTATGCAATAAATGCATTGTTATTTGTGCATTTCAAATTTCTTTTTAATTTTCATAGTTGATGATTACTGACTATTTTTGCTGAGTGAAAGTGCTTAAAGAAGAAAATGTTTACATAGCTTGTCATCATTTTCTATCGACTATATAATGACACACCAATTTGCATGGAATTTTGTTTTCCAATTTTTCCATCTGAAATGATATATATATATGTTAAAACGAAGATTTGCACGGGTTAAATATATAAAATACATATTTTGCGGGTTCGTCCGTGTTAAAAACTTTTAATATTAATATACTGACGTTTCGACTTGGTCACACAAGCCATCCACAGAGTTATATAACTCTGTGGACAACTCTGTGGATGGCTTGTGTGACCAAGTCGAAACGTCAGTATATTAATATTAAAAATATAACTCTGTGGATGGCTTGTGTGACCGAGTCGAAACGTCAGTATATTAATATTAAAAGTTTTTAACACGGACGAACCCGCAAAATATGTATTATATATATATCATTCAAAATCAGTCAAACTTAGACAATCCCAATATCAATAACAATCAACAATCTCAAACTCTTGTCAAGGCAACTTCCTTTTAACAATATATATATATACTAAGGCAATAAACCTAAAGCATGCGCAGTTGAAAATGTGAAGGTAGGGACCTCTACAGGTCTTAACCACAAGCTTATATAATCAAGGTGTGTTAAATAAATTTATATATATATATAACCAAAACTGTCTAACACTATACTAGCAGATTGATTTTCACTTGAGAAGGTCTATTTGTAGTAGATGAAACCATGGTTGTGTAAGGATTTTGGTAAAAAAATTTAAAATTTAATCTAGTATTGTATTGTTTTATGGTTTTGCATATATATATATCATAAGATGACACCTTACAGACCACTAAAACCCCACACACACACACCCATCTTAAAGACTATTATTACCAATAAAATCAATTTAGGTTACAACCTAAATATTAAAACAAATACTCTAGCAATACCAATCATAGTTAACTCTAATTAATGATTACATATTTAAATAAACCAAAAGATATTGTTAATCATGTATTAATAATTTTGCTTTTTAATTTGTCATTCAAAATTACATTTTTAACAATACTGACTAAAATTTTAAAAAACTATCAAACTTCAAAATGCAAGTAAGTAATTCATAAAAATCAAAAGAAAGAAAATAACAATTAATTTTTTTTGTTTATTAATCCATAACAAAAATCAGACATATATTAAAATGATGTCAATAATTGAATTAAAACATGAACTCAAATTGACACATTAAAATAATAAAATATGAAACAAAATGAGACAAGCTCAATGAAAAACAGCATAATATAAAAACGAATGTCTTTCTTCTTCAAGGGGGTAATTTAAAAATAACACTGGCTATTCAACACACCTTTTTGACAAATCTAACTTTGAATCTGCCATTCAAAACTATAGAATGAAAGCTGTTGAAAATATCATATTCATAAAAAAGAAAATAATAACAGAAAATAAGAAAAAAACTGCTTAAGTCACTGCAGATAAATTACTTATTTTTTAAAAAAATTTACTTTACAAATATTGGAAGCATTTTATTTATAATAGTCCATTAATTTTAAAAATAGAAAACCACTATTAACTCTATAAAAATAAGACCTTCAAGCAAATGCATCAATAGAGATATGCAGCTATGTCTGGCTAAAATACAGAAAGCATCATGAAGATGAAACTGTTTGCCATATAATCATAGTTGTTAAATTTGAGTTTCGAGTAAAATCAGCAGATACTGATCCATGGTGAATACAACACCAATATTATTCTACAATAAAGCAAGAAAACTACTTACATTAGAATGAAGACTGTCAATGAAAGAATATGAATTGTAATCATGAATACTCAAATGACATTCGAATATGACCCAATGGATTATAAATCAAAAAGAAAAGAGGGGGTGAAAGATTTTTCCTAAAATAAAATTTCTTATAATATAATATTTACTTTTAAAACATATGAATAAAGACATCTGAAAACTCTAGTTTGACAAATGATTAATAATAATTCTTAGCATATATTATCTGAATGACTGGTATCAAAATTTTTGAATGCAGAAGATTTGACAATTCTTAAAATGCTATATTCGTTCTGGCTGAAGAATTAATTTTATGATGAATTACCAATAATGATATCAAAGATATTCATGTAAACATCAAAGCTCCCAAGAATGGGAGGATTAATTTTATTCTTATTTTTTTGTTAAACATTTAAAGTACTTTTATTTTACAGCATGAGGTAGGGGAAACTACTTCCTTTATTTACGCATACATTGAGCTATAAATTCCTAATGTCTACTCCATACATTCTTGTCACTGCAGCTGTTATTACTATGTGATTATTTATATAGTATATGAACATGGATGGGCTACTCACCAACATGCATTATCTAGCATGGTGAGTTTATTGGCTTTTTACTTTCAGTTTAAGATCAAAAAATATCATGGACTTTCTTCTCAGTTGCCTGATAAGACAGAATGAAGGTTTGTGTAAATGATAAATATTTTCCCAATAGATATATACAATTATGACAGACAAAAATAAATTATGGCCCTTACTCCCAGGAAGCTGTAAAACCACCAACCAAGGCAGTGGAGGGTGGCCAAAGGTGGAGCATCATAAGCACCCTCTGATTGTGGACCCAGGCTGCTATTTGATGATGACTTTTTATTTAGGTACTTACAACTGCAGATCACTTTCAAGTGAAGGAATATTGTAAGAATAAGAAGAACTGCCTTATAAATGGTAAAATTATTGGACTTTGTGAAGTTAGAAGAAAAGGTGAAGAGACAATTGATTTAAAAAGTGGACATGTACTCTATTATAAAGGCACAAATATAAGAAATACAAATGGAGTAGGATTCATTAAAAATAAAAAGTGGAAGAAGAACATTATGGAGATTGATGGTGTATCAGAGCAAGTGGCAAGAGTAATTATACAACTTAATAGCAGATACCAAATGCAGATAATTCAGGTTTATGCCCCAAAAACTTCTCATAGTGAAGAAGTAGTAGAAGATTTTATAAGGATGTATAAAAGGCTTTTAATCATGGTAAATAACATTTAAAATTGTTATGGGAGACTTTAATGCTAGAAATCATAAACAAATGAAAGAAGAAAGTGGTATATGTAAATTTGGTTATGGTAATAAAAATGAGAGAAGACATAGACTTGTGGAGTTTGCAGAAAAAGAAAAACTTTATATTATGATTTTTTTTTGAGAAAAATGTTAAAAAGAAATGGCATGGAAGCATTAAAATGAAGGTACAGCAGAATTGAATTATATTTTGACTAACAGAAAATACAAATTTTAAGATTGTAATGTTTTTAATAAATTTAACACAGCAAGTGATTTTCAATTAATAAGATGTAAAGATACGTATTAATGCAAAATTAGAAAGACAAAAATTATTAAGAAAATCAATATTTACAGTTGATATTCCAAATCTTCAAATATATTCTAATGAATTTAAATTAGAACTTAAAAATCTGTTTTAAGTATTAGTAGATTTCGAACATGATTCAGATTTAAATGATATTAATATGAAAATACTGATAAAATTGTAGAAACTGCAACAAATATAGCTGGTAGAAAAAAGCAGCAATTGACCAATAAAATTTCTACTGAGACTAGAGAATCTATGAAGAAAAGAAGAAATATAAAGTTATACAAAAATGATGCATTAAAAAAGTTTGAATATATCAAATTTTATAAAATGGTGAGGAAAAGAGTTGAAAATGATATAAGAAAGTATAACTGTGAACTAGCAAGGAAAGATGTAGAAGAGAACATAGGTCTCAAAAGTGTAAAACAACATTTTGGTATTGGTAGAAAATTTATATCTGCAATAAGAAAAAAAGATGAAACTATTACTAAAAAGTTAGATAACATCATGAAATATGTAGAAGACTTTTATCAAGAATTATATAGTAATAAAGAACAAGTACTGCCTACATCTATTACATCTTCCAAATTGCCCAGAATTTTAAATGAAGATGTAAGGCATGCAATTAAATGTATCAAAAAGGGAAAGCCTCCAGGTAATGATGGAATTGTAATTGATATATTAAAAGAAGCAGGTGAAGAAATAGAAAAAAAAAATAACCAAGTTATATACCAAATGTCTAAATGATAAAGATGTATCAGATAATTGGAAGAATGCAGTATTAACATTAACATTTAAAAAAGATGAAAAAGAAGATATTAGAAATTATAGACTGATCAGCCTTTCATCAGTTTTATACAATATTTTTACCAAGATAATTACAACTCACCTACAGAGAACATTGTATTTCCACCAACCAAGAGAATAAGCTGGATTTAAAAGTGGTTTTAGTGAAGTATATTATACCCAGGTATTAAGAAAAGTTATAGAAAGGACAAATGGATATGAGTTGCCATTATGTTTTTGAGTTGTAGATTATGAAACAGCATTTGATTCTATAAACATATCTTAAGTGATTAAAGCATTGGATCATCAAGGCATAGATTCAGGATATTGTCATATTTTAAAGAATATTTATAAAAATGCAAAAGCAAGAATTAGATTACATAAGGATACTGGGAAAGTCAACATTGAGAAGAGTGTAAGACAGAGTGACTCCATATCTCCAAACCGTTTTACAGCAGTACTGCAAGAAGTGTTTTGTGTGTTAAAATGGGAAGCTAAAGGAGTGAAAGTAAATGAAGATAATTTAAGTCATTTAGATTTTGCATGTGATGTAGTTGTTTTTTGCAAATAATGTTTTAGAGCTGCAGGAAATGTTGTAGGAGTTATCATATGAAAGTAGAAAAGTAGGACTAAAGATAAGTGTTAAAAAGACTAAAGTAATGTTTAATGCATTTTCTCAAAATATAAAAATAAAGATTGATTATGATGAGTTAGAAAAAATTAACAGTTACAAATATCTTGGTCAGATTATTAATACAGACAAAAACATAATGGATGAAACATAATCATAGATTTAAACTTGGTTGAAATGCTTTTGGTAAAAATAACTTGATACTAAAAGGAAATATACCTATGTGTTTGAAAGAAAAGGTTTTTAATAAAGGTGTTTTTATCAGTTCTTACTTATGGATCTGAGACTTAGACACTTCATAGAAGAGAAATACAGAGAATTCAGACTACTCTAAGAAGTATGGGGAGATGCATGTTGTGAGTAACAAGAAGAGATCGAAAACACAATATATGGATAAAAGAACAAACACGTGTTGCTGATCTCATTGAAAAAATTAAAAGACTGAAGCAGAGTTGAGCTGGACATATTGCTAGAAGAGATGATAATATATGGACTATTGAAATCTTAAACTGGATTCCAAAAGATTGCTAAAGACCCAGAAAGAGACCATGTGTAAGATGGATGGATGAAATAAAAATGTGTGCATGGGTGATGTGGAGAAGAAAAGCTAAAGATCAGAGAAGGTGGATTGAACTTGGAGAAACCTTCATCCTGCAGTGTATTGATAATCATTGATGATGATGATGTTTAATTTAAAGCAAATTGCAAGCAAAATTTTTAAATAACCAAACATAGATCAAAATTATTTTCTGTATAAATGCATAAATAAATCGACTAAAAATAATATTTAATTATTTATTTAATAGTAATACTGTTTTTTTCCTTGCTAATGATCCATTTTATAATTGTCTTACCATGAATATATAAAGTTAAATCCATATTTTGAAGATAACTTAATTATATTTTTATGGATAAATATTTAATTTTTAAATTCCACACTGCTTTTATTATTTTCAATTTTCTAATTATACTACGAAAAGATAGCAACAAAAAGTAATTCTAAATTTACATGATTTAATAAACTTGTAGAATCAAATTGTTAACATTAAATTACTTTGTGATTTGCAGTTGTTAAAAATGTTTGTAAATGATTTTATATGCCACAAAATTGTTAAAATAAAATCATTATTTAATATATGTATGATAAATTCTTTCTCATACTCACAATTAGTGAGTAGACATTTGAAAAATTGAGTTGCTGTGTGTAAATAAATATAATTTAGTTCATCTATAAATTATATTTTATTTTATATTAAAATCTTTACTGAGCTTGACTTGTCCTTTTTTACCCATTTCCATTTGTTCAATTTTTAAATTTTTATTACTAATATCTAAATGTTTCAGCATCAGCATGGAAGAATGTTTATAGTAAATTGATAACAGTAGTCAATGGGAATTTCAAACATTGTGGATCAAAGCAGTTATAAACTATTATTGTTATATGCTATATTAAAAATCATACAAATTGAACAATAAGTTAAAATAAAATAAGTGTTTTTTGGATAAGTTGGTCACATTTTAAAACTATTCCTATAAATCTAGTGTATTTTTCTAGCAATGGTTATTTCCACAATATGATTAAATTAAAGCCATTAAATCATCTCTGTTTCTATAAAAAGAACAGATTATTTTGTTAAATAAAAGAAGAAATCATAACAGTTGTCTTGAGATTAGTATCAAAGTGTAAGACTGTTGAATTTGACTGTTTTACATTCACATGGTTTTTTAAAAAAATTGAAGAACAAATACTACAAGGCTGAACATTTATGCCAAGCAGTCTTAAAATGTACTTAATAGCAGTTTATATTTTTCCACAGAAATGAGACTTAATGGAGTTATCATATAATACATTTAAATCATATGACTATGTATGAGGTGTATATTATTTACAAAAATGGAGGATTATCACAACAATAAATTTACACCTAAACACTTTTAAAAAACAATATATTGAGTTACTCTGCCTATCTCAAAATTTAATTTGTGTATCTATCTGTTGGCTAAGTATGCTTAATTTTAATTCAAGTTGTGTTTTTTTTTTTTAAATTGAAGTTGTGTTTTAGGGAGTGCAGTATTATGTATATATGTGTGGACACTAATAGTAAAAAAAAAAATTAAATTAACCATCTATGTCAATATAATATTTTTTTGAAAAAAAGTAAACTTTTGAATCAATTTTATTATCTTTCTGTTAAAAGTTTTATAGAATCCAAAAATAATGCTTAAGATATAACATTTTCCTTACCAACTTTATTTCTTTTCATTCATTAAGAGTTTAACAAAAACAGTTTTATGTTCATTAAGCATTGTTGTCTGGAAAATCCTTTAATTTAATTAGTCTCAAATTTTATAATTAATTAATTTTATGGCTTATCTAAGTAGAAATTTTAATCACTGGCTTGCTGATTGAGGAGATTTTTTAAATTCCTGAGTAGGATAAACAATGAGCAGTGTGGTTATATAAGACTAAGTAAAAATTATTATTTTTTATTCTACTTTATTTTCCTGACTTTATTAGACTCTGCTATATTCTTCTTGCATTTTCATTTTATCATGTTATATGATCCCATCTAGAAAATGAACTCTGGACTCATTCAAATTGCTGTATCAGAAGCCATGTATGGCTAAGTCAACCAAAAAATTAATTCCTCTCCAGCATCAACCTTTAGCCAGCATATTCTAAATTCACTTGCCAATTGACCTCATGGATCAGTCAACTGTCATATCCTAGAATTCATTATAGAAGTACTTCTCAACAACCCAGGGAACAAAGAAGTTCCCATGAAGTATATCAACATGCCAAGAGTATGTATTTCTTTGAATATAATCTGTATAGAAAGTAATAGCTTTTCACCCATCTCACTAGGGTCTAACAGTAAAACCTTTTCATGGACTATTTACAGATATATTGGAAAGCCAATGATTTAAAGTGTATGTAAATTTTGTTTCATTAGTTCATATTTTATATTTATATATTTCTTAAGGTATTACTTGTTTTATATTTCAATTTTATTAATTTTGTTGATCTTAGCCTATTATAGATTATAAGTATTTTGGTTTCAACCCTATAATGTCTTTAATTTATATCCTAGTTGAAAATGCTATAGTTTTCTAGAATTAACTACTTTTTACTCATAAAAATTAACAGAGTTAGTAAAAAAAAATCTTAGAACAGATTTACCCTCCCCCCTTCCAATTTTAACATTGTTTTCTGAGCAAAAGTAAAAAGAGTACTTATAAGAAAAAGTCTCTGAATTAATATTTTATTAAATACAGGATTTAATTAAAAATGTATCAGAACATGGCATATTCATTTTTACTTAATGTACATGGATGTGTGTTAACAATTTTACATATGCAGCAGTTTTCTTGTGTTTATATTATAAATACCTAAAAACAGAGATTATTGTTTTATGTGTGTGTATCTATATGATCCTTTTATAGATACCATGTTGAAATTTAGTCATATGCCTACCTCTAGATATAGACAGATTTGATTTAGCATTAAGTTAAGCTAACTTCTGCCCATGCTCATTTATATATTTTTTATCTGTTGTAACTTGTGTTTATTTATTACTCAAAATTTGCAGTCTTTATTGCTTTGACATTGGGTCAAGTGGAGTAAAGCTTCCCTTGCCTTAATATATTTTTATACTTTTATTTAACATGGGTTGCTCTTGGGCCTTTCTAATTGTTTGTTAATAATAACTGAAAGTTTGCAAGCCTTTCACATGCGCAATTATATCTCAGACAGCCAATCAGATTTTAAAACAGCTGTCTTAAGAGCAATCAGGCTTCAACACATGACACAGATTTTGACAAGAAAAGGATGATACCAACTTTTTTTCAACTTAACTATTTATATATATAAGCCAGTCTTAAGCATCTTGACTTGAAAGTTTGAATATATAGAAATATACACTTAAGACTGGCTTATATATATATAGTTAAGTTGAAAGTTTGAATATATAGAAATATACACTTAAGACTGGCTTATATATATATAGTTAAGTTGAGAAAAGGTTGGTATCATCTTTTTCTTGTCAAAATCTCTGTCATGTGTTGAAGCCTGATCGCTCTTAAGACAGCTGTTTTAAAATCTGACTGGCTGTCTGAGAGATAATTGTGCATGTGAAAGACTTGCAAACTTTCAATTATTACCAATTTTTAACAACATGCAATTTAGACAAATTGTTTGTTATTTTTCTATTTGTAGTTTGGGTTTTGAGCAAATAAGCTGTGTTATAAAATTTCAACACATGTGAAATTGACTAATAATAAAGTTTGCCACTATTTAATTAATAATTAATGATTTTACAGAAATATGTTCACACATTTGCAATTGTCAGACATATGGAAATTCTATTATAGTCACACTCAATTATTTAATGAATAAAATTAATTCAAAGGTTATATTCAAAACAGTCAACTGTCTGATACATTAACTCTTTCTTTAAAAGGGTTTACACTCAATTTTAATATAATTGAGCTACCTATAGTTCAAATCCATCTACTAATACTAATATAGGTTATTTATTATTTTTTTGTTTTACTATTATTAATAAATATTGTTATTCATTGTTAGATTTGTCTGTCATTTATTTACTGTACTGGCCTACATGTTACCAAAAATCTCTACTCTCCATAATCTAGCAGAAATTATTAGTTTATATTCAAGTGAACACCTGTGTAGGCATGTGTAATGAGTGTCCAGGTTAACCAAAAATAAATACTCTAGGCTAGAGGCCTGGTAATATCATATGTTAATGGATATTAGAAGGAGGCAGTCCACTGCAAGACCCAGGTCATGAGAGGAAACATAATAAATAATTAGAAATGCCCAAGACTAACCCATGTTAACCAAGTTGCTCACATCTTAAAATACTCCAAAACAATTCAGATAAAGCTAGTGTGTTTTTTTTAGTAATGCTGCTTTCAACAATACAGTTAAATTAAAGCCATTAAATCATTTCTGTTTTTATGTAAAAACAAATTCTTTTGTTAAATAAAATATGAAATCATATAAGTTGCTTTGTGATGTCTGCCAAAATGGTATACTGTTGACTTTAACACATTTTAAAAAAATCTGAAGACCAAATACTAGAAGGCTGAACAGTTATGCCAAGCAGTCTTAACATTTATTTAATGGCTTATAGAATATGAATCATCAGTTTATATTTGTCCACAAAAATGAGACTTAACCCAGTTATCATATAGTACCTTTAAATCACATTCCTCTGTGTAAAGTGTATAATGTTCATAAAAATGGATGCTTGTCACAATAATAAATTTGCACCTAACAGCTTTAAAAAAACAACAACATATAAATCAATCTGAAGAAATAATGTGTCTATGAATTACCAGGAATCAGTGTCAACTTTATAACTTTCAACAATGATAATTCAAACATAATGTAAAAATTTAAAAGAGAAACAATAATGTTATTATAAAATAATTACAATTAAGGTAAGCATTCTACTATTGATTGGATAAACAACATTTAAAGACACTCTTTTTGCTAAGTATGTTGTGTTTTCTGATTAAAAACAAAAAATAATAACTACCAAAGTTTTAAGCAAAAAATATTTAAATATTATCATTGGTTATCTGCAATTTCTGATCAGCACCTTTAGCATCTTAATATTTAGTTACAAAATATAACAAGGTCTACTATTATTCAAATTAAATGTTTAAAAAATAGAAAAAAAGGCAAATTATCGTATTCTTTTGTAAAAGTTAAATTTCACTTTATGCTTAATGTAGTATTATATATATATATATATATATATATATATATATATATATATATATATATATATTGAGTTTTAATAAGAAGGAAGAAGTCTGGCGATCTTTTATAGTAGTCCCACAATGTTTTATTGATGTATCTTTGATAACTCATTCTTAATAATTAAAACCTCTCTCTATATATATAAATAAATAAAATATTATCCAGGTACATCCATATATAATTTATTTAATATATATATAATATACAACCATTAAATCCATATATAATTTATTTAATATATATATAACTACAACCATTAAATGTCTGTATTTTTAAATCATATAATAATAATTTAAACAAATATATTTAACACAGTATTCAAAATTAAATAATATATTCTTTACCAGAAGTACTTTCAATTGTTTCACTGACAATCTTTATCAACTGTTAATACAAACGTACAAAAAATAAAAACTTGCATTACCCATCATTCAATCTATTCAAATTTCCCACAGTTCTGTTGTCTTTATATTAGCCGATTGTTTATTCATTAAACCACCTCTATTCCTAGATATCATCATTGCCTCTTTAATTTTATGTTTTTCACTACAACTTTCAATTTGAATAATTTTTATATCTCTATTATTAAATTTAAAACCATAATTACATGTTTTATTATGATCAAATATAATTGATGGAGTATTCATATTTACTGAAGATTTTTTTTTTCTGTACACGTTTATATAATGTCTTATAATCATTATATCGTTTTTGTAATGTACATTTGGATTCCCCTATATATTTTATTCCACAACCACATTCCAACATATATATAACAGAACTTAATTCAAACTTAGAAATCTTGGCTTTGGAGTTATTTATCATATCATTTATATTATTTGAAGAGAAAAAAGAAATTCTACACAAACCACTAAAAAGTTTATTAATTAATTTAGCTTGTTGATGAGATATAAAAGGAATAGAAATCCATATATCGCTTTTTAATTTACTTAATATTTTCTTATTATTACTCTTATTTTGATTATATTTTGTAATTGTATTATAAATAATATTCCTTCCATAACCAACTTTCAACATATCAGTAATATATACATTAATATTTTCAATTTTATTACTAATAAATTTGCACAAATAATCATTTTTAAATAAAAATGACTTCAAACCAGCTAATTTATGACTCATTATGAACTTTAGAATTATATGGAATATAACCCCTAATTTCCACAGGCTTTAAAATCATATTATAATCAAGCACATTATTATTTTCTTTTAATAAATATATCTAAAAATTTTATAGAATCTTCCTTCTCTTCATTTAACATCAATTTTACATTATTAATCATATTTAACTCATTAAACAAATTAACTATTATTTCATTATGTGCACATATAAATACATCATCAACATATCTACAATATACTTTAATTCCTTTATATTTTATCTGAGACAATATCTTAACCTCATATTTAGAAATAAAAAAATTACAAATCTGTGATACCACCGGAAAACCCATTGGCCAACCAAAATTCATTTTATAAAAGCAATCATTAAACCTAACATATATATTATCATTCACAAATCTTAATATTTTAACAATAAAATTCCTAATATTATTTTCTATAGATTTTAAAAACAAAGCTCTTTCAATAATCTCTATTGATTCCATACAATTAATTGAACCATACATTTCAGATATGTCAAGTGTACATATAACATCATTATTATCAATTTTTATATTTTTAATTCTATTAATAAAATCAAATGATGATGAAATCGTATAATCTCCAAATCCAAGCACATCTTGCATTATTTTTTCAATATATCTACAAGCATTATAATAAAAAACACCACCAAAATCAACAATTACTCTTAATAGATAACAATTTTTATGCAATTTTATATTTGCAAAGATTCTTGGAAACACTGCAGATGACGGATATAAACTGTAATATGTCTTTGCATCAATAACTTTTCTATTTTTAGCAGTCATTAAAATGTCATTAATAAATTTCATTCTATATGTATCAATATTATTTAATTCACTTTTTTAAAACAAAGCTTCTTCATTTGATCCATGATTTTCATATTATATTCATCATGTTTCATTAGGCACATCCGTAACTCCTTGTCCTCCTTCAAACAAATTAATTTATTACTTTTTAAAAATTTATATATATATATATATATTAACTGACATTTTGACCAGGTCACACTGGTCAGCAGCTGGGTAACAAATATAAAATAAATGTAGAGGCGCTGTAAACGATGTGCAATAATAATGAATGTTCTATTAACAGAAAATATAAATAATTATGAGAAATTATTTAGATTAATGACTTTATATATACATTTTAAATAAATTATACATGGATGTACCTGGGTAATACTATATTTATATCTGTAGCCCATGAAAATCTTCAATTTAATATACAGTATATATAATTCTTCCAATGTTTAATAATATGTACCACTTTGAGATTAATTTTCATATAACTGGTTTATTAAGTAAGTGAAATACCTTCAAGTCAATGCATAAATCAATATTTTTTTTTAAAAAAAAAAAGATTTTTATTTTTTTATATATACAGAGGCTTATCTGAACATTTTATTCAGAAATCATGAATTTATAAATCAATTAATAAAGTTTTATTTATCTGAAACTATTAATTTCTTTAAAAGTCCTTTTCATATATGAAAAGTAATTGGATAGAAGCTATTTTGAATTTTGGGAAGTCAGTATAAATATTTGTTTTGTATTGTTCTAATTTGCACGTAAGAAGTCTGCCATGGCAGAGAAACTAAACATAGTAAAATTTTAATTTAATTTTGGTTATTGGTTTAATTATAAATTGGTATATGTGGTTTAATATAATGTACAAAATATTTTGAGCAATTAATTCTCCCAGAACTATCTATACTATTTTTAACTAAATGTCTCAAAATTTTACTACCTAAATGCAAAACAAAAGAAAATGAATTCACTTTCAATTATAGCCCAAGATATATATATATATATTGACAGATTTAGGCACTGAAAATTATAAGAACCTACATCAATATTTACAAAGTTACTTATTCTGCCTTATTTAAATCAATCATCATAAATATGTAAATAACACTAATTAATATGTAAATTTTAAAATAATGAACTGTCTATGCATTATGTATATTAAACTAAAACGAACATATATGTGTATGCTAATTTATATATGATTTTTAATGAAAAACATTCATGCCCATAGGATAAAATATTTTAATCAAATAATGGCATTTACACTCAAATCCATTTAAAACGACATTTGTCTATTGCATTAAAGGTCATAGTCTTTCAAGAGATAGCTAATATTTAGTGTATTCACATTTTTACTTTTATCAAGCTTAAATTAATCAAACTTAAAAAGCTTTTTTCTGTTTTATTTACTTAATATCTGTAGTTTTTAAATTTTGATATCAGTTTTTAATTGATTCAAGTTTTTTTAACCTTTTGATACCCTTGAGGAGTAGACATGCTTAAAAAAATTATATATATATATTAGTACAGACGTCCATGAACTGCTAACTTATATTCTAATCATTTTTATTGTTTATGTATTTTAGAAATGTATTTACATAAAATATTTGTTGTTTCTTTCTGTAATTTTTTTGAAATGAATAATATATTTTTCGGATTTTTTTTTGTCATATGTTTTTAAAAAGTAGCTATTTGAATAGCTGCTATTCATAATGACTTGCCTTATACAGGTATTTAGGTTCCTAAAGCTTCTTTTATGCATTTTATTTTTAGGTTGTTTAAGAAACTTATAATGTTTGACAAATGTTCTAATTTCCTTGGTAACGTTTGGTGTTATGTCTTGTTCATGAATTTTAAAAGCTTTCTCAGAAATAACTTGCTTGTATATCAGCGTGTAATATGTTGACTAATGTGCTTGATAAATATTTATAACCAAATCTGATTGATTATGAACTCAAACTGATAATGACACATTTACACCTGGTCTGAATTCAACTTCATTGCTAATTCCGTATATGTCAGAAAATCAGCCTCAATTAAATCTGAAGTTTTAAGGTTAAATGGATTGTTTTATTCTTAAAGATCTTCTGACAAAGAAAGTGTGTACATTTATATAATTGACAGCTTATGGAAGACTGCTACCATGTCTTTATATACATATACTCCCACACAGACATATATATATAATTAAAGAAAATATTCCCAGTGCATAACCTTATACTGAAATAAATATACACAAATATTAAGCATTAAATCAATATATATATATCATCTTATAGCAGACAGTTCAAATCGGTATCGTTTTGAGCTGGCTATTTTGAAATACAAACTTTAATGTATTTATATATTAATTCACAGAGGGCGGTACTGGATTTCTTAACCATGTGGGGTGATTTAATGCTTAATATATGTAATTGTACACAAGTATATATAATATTTGAAACGCACCACAGCTATATTATTCCAAACATACTCCCCCTTTGAGCTTTTTTATTTAAAGGGGAAGTGTGCCTGGAATAATAAAGGTATAGAGCCTTTCAAATATTTTATATTCAACTCAGCTAGCGTTATGCATTGTTTCTCTTTTTCTATTTCTTTTACAAGTATATATGTATGTGTGTGTACTGATGAAGTTGAAAATATTTACTAAATTTAAGTATTATAATCATGACTTTTAATTGTTACCAGAATTATCTTTTAACGGATGCGTAATGGGTTGTTGTAAGGTCTTTCAGTGATAACATGTTCATTCTTAGAAATGAATCACACTTTTTCATTTTTTAATGTTCTAGATTTAATAAAATGTTATGTGCATTCTTATGATTAATAAGTCTAATTAAGTGTACTGTATTCTTCTTAATTCTGTTGTCGCTTTTGTAAAAATGTTTTGCCAATACCAGGAACACCAATAATAATATTGTGCCGTTTAAGAGTTACTTTTAAATTAGTGAAAATCACTTTATTTGTAAAGATAACCTGATTCAGCTTAATGTCTACATTTATTTTTTTACTTAATTAATACACATACTTATTTGTTTACAATTTATTACTCATCAAAATAATTAATTATCACTGATTATGTTTATATTTGTAATTAAATGACTATTTCTAACATCTAGTCTAATTAAGCCAGTAAACATCACATGACCACCACTTCTTATGCTTGTGTATAACTGTTGTTAAAACAGGCAAAACTCACTATACGTATTGCCACACACAGCAATCTACAGTAACCAATGGATGCCAGAAGACTTATGCATAAAATCCCCATCTAGTGCCTACTCATCCAATATCCCCAGACTAGTTTCTAGTTTGTGGCAATACATATAGTGAGTTTTGCCTGTTTTAACAACAGTTATACACAAGCATAAGATGTAGTGGTCATTTGATGTTTTTTGGCTTAAAACCAATCCTGCCTAATAGGATAGTGGTGGCTGTGATTATTAAAGAACGAAAGACACCAAAATGTTTGGGTACTGAATTGAGTTCAGACCCATATGACTATATAAGCTAATGGGCTTGGATTGAAAACATTAAAGAGTTTTTAGTTTAAGACTCATAGTTTTCTAGTTAAGTGGAGGTGAAAGGTGGCTGCTGGAGGGTTGCATTAGATCCTAAGATCTAGGTGCAGTGCTCTCAGATCCAAGGCTCCTCACTGACGAAGGCCACAAGCCAAAAACTAGTCTGGGGATATTGGATGAGTAGGCACTAGATGGGGATTTTATGCATACGCCTTCTAGCATCCATTGGTTACTCTATCTTGCTGTGTGTGGCAATATGTATAATGAGCTTTGCTGTTTTATCTAGTCTAATTGTTAAATCTTTTTAGAAAACTTCAAACTTTATCAAACGCATTTAACGATTAGGAATTACGTACATATTATATAACAATGTTTTGAGTATTAATTTCCTTTCTTCATCGGGAATTAAGAACCTGACCAATGACAGTCCTAGCATGGAAATTAAATCTTTAATCTTTATATTAATCAATTAGGACAATACTCACAAAAAATTTTATATATTTACCTAGGAGGATTCTTTTGATTTTGTTTCAGTTTTTAAAGGCATGGTATATTTATTTATTCTTGTAGATAAATATATAAAAAATTTACTGACTGTTGCCTTTGACAGAAAGATTTAATTGTTTCATCTTTAGTTCTCTATTCATAAATCTAAAGGTTAAAACCATCAAAATATCACATGACCACCACTTATAAGCTTACACATGCTGATAATAAATAAGAGTACCAAACTCTCTATACAGTATTGCCACCAAGTGCAAACATTTGTAATAAATGGATGCAGAAAGGTTTGAGGTCAGATCTATATGACTATACAAATGAGTAGAGCTTGGGTTGGAAACATTATGGTGTTTTCATCATGGCTCCTAGCTTTTTAGTTAACCAAATAGATAAAAGATGACTGCTGGAGGGTTGCATTAGATTCTGACATCTAGGTGCAGTGTTCACAAACCCAAGGCTCCTCACGGATTAAAGCCACAAGATAGAATCTAGTTTGGCAATGTTGGATGAATAGATACTAGAAAGAGATTTTATGTGCAAACCTTCCTGCATCCATTGATTACAAAGGCTTCCACTTAGTGGCATTATTATATGGAGAGTTTGGTACACTTATTAAATCTAAAGGTTATCACTTTGATACCCATATCTAATATTATTACTTGTAAGATTTATATCACCTAAAGATAAAATGACAATAATAACATTCAAAACATTATTATATATTAGTCTATGTGTTGCTATTAACAGTTGAATGCATGCAAAAAAAGTTAATAAAGGTTGACATTTTCTGTAAACATTTAATAATTAAACTAGATGATGAAAGTAGTCTATTATATGATTACAAAAAAAATATTATCATGACAAATTTTAGAAAACAATTTATGTAGTATTATTCCAACATTAAATTTAATTTCCAATTTTGATCAGTAACCCTGTATTTATTAGATGGTCATAAGACCATGTTAGCATGTGAGATGTAATAGATTTCAGACTTTATTGGAAAACTTATTAGATCTTATAAATCTTATATAAATCTGGAATAGTTAATGTAAATGGTACTTTGTATTTGCATAGCTGTCTAGTATATATTGAAGTGGTGCTGAAAAATTTACTAACAGCATTTGGTAATTGGCATGCATATACACAAATACATGTAAACATTAAATATAACATAACTCAATGAATATATAAACAAACAGATTAAATCACCTTCTCTCAACTATGACTTAAAAGCACTCCAAATGTTGAACAAAGGTCAAGACTATTCTTGATAGCTCTGATGTTTAAACATCAGTGCTATCAAGAATAGGTGAATTCATTTCCTGATTTGCTCAATATTTAGAGTGCCTTTAAGTCATAGCCTGGGGGAAGGTGATTTACTCCCTTCATTTATATATATATATATATATATATATATATATATATATATATATATATATATTACATTACAATACAAGCAAAAAACTAATATTTTCTAACATTCTTCCACAACCATGATTTCATCTATTAATAAATAGACCTATTTGTGTATATATGTATACACTACTAGTAAGTATAATAAAAATAGAATATTATATAATTATAAAAATATTAGTAAACTTACAATTTTTTTACCAAATTTTGTAAATTTAGGAGAATATTTATTATATACACATACATTTATAATAAACTGATTAACATGCATGGGATGTAATTTTTTATATTTGCAACATATTATTTGCAAGATCGTTCTTAATATTGGGTTTTTTTTCTCATGTGTCATAGCACCAGCCGGGAAGCGAACTCGCTAACCCGGGACCACTGCTTGTAAAGCAGCTGTCACTGACCTCTCGACCACCAATAAACTATTGTTTAGTACTAAATTTTCAAAATTAACATTATATATATTAAACCAAAATAAAATGTATGCTAATATTAATAATACAATAACGAAAATTAAATACATTCCAAATAACGGTAAACAACTTATAATATAATATAAATAAAAAGTCATAGAGAAATATTTTCGAATATATTCATAATTGTTATCAACTCAACTCAAATTTTAAAATGAAATTATCTATTAGCAACTGGTAACAAATGTTGATTTAAATATCCCACAATTCATTAATCTCAATATTTTGCTGATTGTCTATTTATTATTGTATTTTTATACTTACTAATAAAAATCGCCTCTTTATTTTTTCTTTTTTCATTATCTCTTTCTTGACCTAAAATTTTTATCTTTTTTATATCAAAATCAAATTTAAAATTACAATTCCTATTATGATCATAAAAAAAACAGTTTCTGTATATATCTTCTCTTCATTATTACTATCACTATATATCTATAAATTTTTTAAAACTCTTTTATGCAACAATTATGCTCTTTAATTCCTTTTTCCATATTGCATCTAGATTCCCCCACATATGATGTTACACCCACAAAAAATTCTATAAATTACATTACTCACATTATTTTTTTCTAATTTATCTTTTGAATTATTAATTATTCTATTTAAATTACCCGATCCATAAAATAAAACATTATATATTCTATAATAAACTCTTTTCATAAATTTTACTTGATTATTATTATAAAAAGACAAAGAAATTCACTTTTTATTCTTAATTTCTTCATCACCAACATTTCTATTAATTTTTTTATTAAATTGACAAATCACCTGATAAATTTCTTTTATATTATAACCCACACTTAATAGTTCATTTACATAATTTTCAATATTTTTCTTTTTATCACATGAATATTTACACAAAATATTATTTCTATGTAAAAACGACCTAAAACCAGCCATTTTATAACTGTGAGACACTTTAGATAAATATGGAATATATACCCTCTTGTTTCAATAGGTTTAACAAACAATTTATAGTCAATAATATTATTGTTCCTTGAAATCATCAAATCTAAATATTTAATACTACTATTATATTATCTCTCCATAGTCCATTTAAGAACTTTTAATATTATATTCATCAAAAAATTTATCAATTATTTCTGAAGAAGCACATACAAAAACATCATCTACATATCTCACATATATCTTAATATTTCCCATAAATATAAATTTGTTTACAATCTTTTCTTCATAATAAGACAAAATAAAACTACATAACTGTGCCATCATTTATAATCACATTTGCCATCCTTTACTCATTTTATAATATTTACCATTAAACAATGCAAGGAGTTATATTATAAATGGAAAAATTAAATTTTGAATTGATTGATAAATATAATGTTGATTCAGAGAGAATACAATTTATTAATAACATTTTAGTAAAGGCAAAGAATAAAGGAATAAATAGTAATGTGTATTATTTATTATACCCTTCAAGTGCTATTTGTCCACATGTATTTGCTAATGTAAAATTAAATTGTCCACGTGTATTTTCTAATGTAAAATTAAATAAGGAAGATTATCCACTTAGAATAATTTTGGATTTTGGAAGGTCTTTTATGTGTAAGACCAGTAAATATATACATAAAATGTTACACGATTTATTTGGATTTGGAAAATATTCTGTAATGTCATCATTTTATTTTTTTTGAAAAAATTAAAGATTTAAATTTGGATTGTGATGATGTTTTTGTATCATTGGATGTAGCTGAGATGTATGGATATATTGATAGAGTTGATTCAATTAACATAATTCATCAAGCTTTATTGGAGAAAAAAGTTGATAACCAATTATTATATTTTGTGATGAAGTTTAAATTTTATTGAACAAAATATTGTTGCATCATTTAATGATAAATTTTATAAAATGAGTAAAAGATGGCCAATGGGATTACCAATGGTGGCACAGTTATACAGTTTTGTTTTGTCTTATTATAAAAAAAAAGATTGTAAACAAATTTATATTTATGGGAATATTAAAATATTTGTGAGATATGTAGATGATGTGTTTGTATGTGCTTCTTCAGAAATGATTGATAAATTTTTTGATGAATATAAAAAAATTAAAGGTCTTAAATGGACTATGGAGAAAGAATATAATAATAGTTTTAAATATTTCGATTTGATGATTTCAAAAAACAATAATATGATTGACTATAAATTGTTTGTTAAACAGATTGAAACAAGAGAGTATATTCCATATTTATTTAAAGTGCCTCACAGTTAATAATATTAATGATGATGATGATGATGATGATAATAATAATAATAAAGAAAAATATGATTTTTTTTGCCTTTTAAATTGTCTTTTTATAAAATTGTATGTAATATATATATATATATATATATATATATATATATTATATATATATATATATATATATATATATATATATATGTCAGAGTAGTTTGAGCTTAAATGAAAGGGTAAAGGTACATAAAAGTAGGGATAAAAATGGATATCTCTATTCTGCTTTATATGGCCATGGAAAAGATCCAGGTCACACTATTAGTTTTGATGAGACTAAGGTTGTATTTTTGGAAGAAAATTAAAAAAAAAAAACCTTTAGTATTAAAAATTTGTTATTCTGAAGCAACTAACTTATTTAAAAGTTCTTTCAATATTAAATAATGTAGAATGTAATTGAAATTGTGAGTAATTTCATATTAAGTCTTTTTATAGGAATGAAGCCATTAGTTAGGTTTTAGAAATTATTTTCTTTGACTAATCTGTTTTAGTTGGGAATTTGATATATATATATATATATATATATATATATATATATATATCAAATTCCCAACTAAAACATATATAATATATCATATATATATATATATATATATATATATATATATATATATATATATTATAACTTTTCTGATACTGCAAACATGTAGAATTGTTGTAATGGGAATTATAATTTTAACAAATTGAATTAATTAACTTATTTATTTAGTATACTGAATGTTTATTATAATATATATTGGGATTTGATCTTAGAATTTTTAGTATATATTGAAGCAGTCGATGTCTAATCACAACAAGCTTCATGCTTCGCCAGCTATAGTAACCTCCTGCTGGGCCTGCAATTCAGACCTCACATATATATCTGCCTTTTATGCACACTGCAAGCACAATAATCAAAAGAAAGGCTCTAAAAATATTTAATAAAAACAGTAGTGTGCATGGTATATATATATATATATATATAAAAAATGTATATATATATATATATATATATAAAACTGAATATTTGTAAATACAGTAACTAAATAATTAAAAAATTTTATCCACTTAGTAGCACTTTCGATTATTCCAGTAATCCATGTCAACTAAAGCTTTGACATGTTAACTTTCCCACACTTCCATGATCTTAATGTTTGCTGCTTGCCTATTAATGAACTCCAAAGATAAAACCTCATTTATAAATAAAAATTGTGTCATTTATAAATGGATATGTAGGTGTGGCAGTAAATATATAGGTGAATCTAGATGTATGTTGGAAAAAAAGAACTAAAGAACACTTGCTATTATTAAAACATGTTCAGAAATCGAAGCAAAATTGCACAGTAGATAATAATATTTCAGCATCTGTTTTTTACAACCATAATAAATCATGCATTTATGGTTTTGACTTCAATTTTAACAGTGTAAAAATATTGCAAATTGAAAAAAATAATAAAAGAAAAATAAAGGAGGCTATGCTAATAGACAAATATAAACATGACTTAATTAATAGGCAAGCAGCAAACGTTAAGATCACGGAATTGTAAAAAAGTTAGCATTTCAAAGCTTTAGTTGACACAGATTACTGGGATAATTGAAAGCGCTCCTAAGTGGATAAAAAATTTTAATTATTTAGTTACTGTATTTACAAATATTCAGTTATATAATT
Source organism: Epiperipatus broadwayi (assembly GCA_028023455.1). NCBI lineage: Eukaryota > Metazoa > Onychophora > Udeonychophora > Euonychophora > Peripatidae > Epiperipatus > Epiperipatus broadwayi. Next base: position 5,419,025 of record JAQFVV010000063.1, on the reverse strand, counting down.
ATGTATATTGCTTTAAAAATACAGACATCGAATCATAATATTATATATATATGAAAAACAAAAAAACACAAGTTAAAAACTTGCATACGCTTGTATTTATGACTATAGATGGCGTTATACCAAAAACACCTTCAATCGTTTGTTTACATAAACGTCAGAGCGAGTATTTAATCCTGTCCTTCACTGACGATAGCAAATAGCTTGAAATCATGATATGAAGGTGGAAATTAAGTTAGAGATAGTGAAATACTCGCTCTGACGTTTATGTAAACAAACGCTTGAAGGTGTTTTTGGTATAACGCCATCTATAGTCATATATATATACATATATAAACATAGCAATGATTTATTAATATTTATTGCTAAAAATTATATTATTTTTATATGCATATTTTAATTGTATTTGGAATTAAAAAGGTTTAATATATTTTAGAATAGTTGCTAAGTGGAGTAATCTATTCTCTTTATATAAGGTTATTTCTTGCTAATTAAAAGTCAAAATTTTAATTAAAACTAAAATAAATCTTTTGTTAATTTTTAGTAAATCTATACAAAATCTAAAATATCTTAAAAGGTATGTCGAACTTTATCTTTTAATTTTTTTTTACTAATTAAATATTTTATTAATAAGAATTAAAATTACAGGAATAACTGTGGGCAAGTAAAATTACATTCTTGGGGTGGATGAAAAATATGTATAAAAGAGCCCATATAGCAAAAGAAGTTAGTTAGTAAATTCTTTCAGAATGTTTGAATCAGTCAGTAAATTTTCAGAGAAAGTAATTTAAGAAAGTGGTTTTAGAGATCGTTAAACTTTGAGTAGAAAAAATCCAGCCCCTTTCCCCTTTTCTCAGAGGCTTCCTCCTGCTGCCATGTTCCATCCATCTGACCAGCCACACCAGTTGACCGTCTGAGTGTTGACCCGACTGCTGACTGCCATGCTGTACCTGCCTGTAAATTTAAAAGTACTAGAAGTGGATCCATCTTTGTGCATTCACAATAGATCTTGAGGTAACCTCATTCCATATAAAGCTGCTTTTAATTTAAATACCTTCTGTAATTTCCAATAAGATGTAGTTAAACCTTTGTACTTTAATTCGCATATTAATTTATAAGTTTCTGTTAAGTATGCTCTTAAACTCTCTCTCTCTTTCTGTAATCCCTTGCAAAGAAGAGGGGGTTTCATCTAAAATCTATCAATAAAGTTTTTTTTTTTTTTTAATAGAAATCGCTCACTAGTTTGGTTTCATTCTAAATCCATTATTGTTGGATTTTAATTAAAATATTTTACTGTGTATGAATGCTGCTAAATTTATTGCTTTGAATTTGTCTTTAAAATTTCATTTTTAAAAGATCGCTAACTTTGTAATTAGTACTATCTCTTCTTGTTGTTGCCTGGAGGGCTAATCCTAGCAGTTAATATGTATATGAGAATTGAAATTAAATATAAATTTTGATAGTTTAATATTACAAGTAAAAGAGTTATTATTCATTATAATTTGTTAAATGACTCATGATTAAAACAAGTCATTGCACATAGGTTAGACTATTTCCATGCTTTAAAATATAGATATTGATTATGTTATATCTAATAACGTTGAGGGCATACATTTTCTTTTATTATGGTATTTTATCTTTTCCATTTTGTTGTCATGTGGGAACTTTGGAGGTACAAAACTGCCTATTTACTTTTCTCTGAATTATTCGTAATCAGAAGTATATGCTATTTTCTGTGAACTGTGAAGTGTGAGATTTTGATTCTGCTGTGGAAGTCTGACAGCTGGCTCCAGGCATTCAAACCCAACCTCTCCAATTTGGTATTGTTCTACCAGAATTTGTGGACACACCAATCCTAAGATAGTTTTAAATATTCTTTTAAAATGATAAAATATCCAAAACCACTATGATAGCCAGATTTTTTTATTGTATGTTAGTGTCATTACTCTTCTCATTAGTTTTCTCACTACCTATCTAATCTTAGTTAGTCAGAATGATGTGTTGAACATAATGACACATTTCACAAAATATACAATTGTGTTAATTATTCAGTTCATTGATTTAAACTACTTTCATTTAAAATTGTTATTGATTCCCACAGATGTAAATCAATTTGTATTAATGATTGTATAACTTACTTATTCTCATAAATGTAGCGCATTGTTTGTTCCTTATGTATATGTTCCAAGGACATCTTTTTCAAACAATGCCAGAAAAATATATATAATGATTCCAAATTGTCGATACATGATTAAATTTGTATCTTCTTGCCTGTTCACAAAAATCCTTTACTGCTAAATCGCAAAGTACTCTTGATATCATTAATCATCCAAACCTGTCACAATCTTTTATATTTGTTTTATACATCAACAGCATTATATCTGTAAACATCTTTAAATTGGTATATTAACCCCACACAAACTATAACACACTCTATAAAATTATATCCATTAAATAATTATTATAAGGGGATTTTATAAAAAAACAAATCCCACGGTTGTAAATAGACGTCACCCCAAGTGTGAAACAATATTGTTACACACACGCACGCACACACACATATATATATATATGTTTAAAAGTCTATTAAATATCTATATTTCATGTAAATCCTGGTTTTGAGTTATTATTTTTTTCTAGTTAATATTTAGAATTATTTTCTTTAGCTAATAGCTTAGCATTAAGAAATAACTGTAATAAATCTAATTCCTGGGTTACTCTTGTCTCAGTCACCATCATCAGAATTATCTTATGCTCTACCACTATGATTCCAGGCCTGGAATTAAAATAATCATGTTGTATCATCAGAATTGTTGTTTATAGGCAAATACGTTAGAATTCAGGATTGCTCCAGACCTGTGTATCTCGAGCATGATTAGATTCGAGGTACTTTTGTTTGGATTTTTAGACTTGTTGTGTGACCAGACTGTTTCAACTGGTACAATATTTATGCACTCCATCTCAAATAATTGATATACATGAACCACACACATATGAAAAAGATAAATGATCTCCATGATATATGTATTTCATTCTGAACGAACACTCACCACAAAATTTGTTGTTTCAAATAAAAATGAACTAAATGTCAAAATAATGCAAAAAATGACAAATAATTGATTTATAATTTGCATTTGATAATTTTTTTTTGTTTTTGTTTATATAAACATTATTGGTAGAAAAGTAATATAAAAAATGTTGGTAAAACTATTTATAAAATATTTAACTATTAAGGATATACCAGATACTTTATAAAATACAGTATTAATATTTAAGCAAAATGAAAAAGAAAAATATTAAAAAACTAATAAACATATCTATTTCATTCAAGATCTTAACTACTATCCAATCAAGTTTGCAAAAAAACTTTTGGCTTATGCCAGTCAAATAAACAAGCTATATTTAAAAGTAGTTTGAGTACAGTGGATTACATCCAAGTAATTTAAAAAATTACAAAAAGAAACAACAAATATTAATCAATTTTTTACCTTGGATTTGTAGAGTATGATAAGCCATATTATTCTACATGCAATTTGGTTGTTATTAATCCTTGCAGAATTAACTTACTTGATAATCCAATTGTTCATTCAGTAAGAAACATGAAGTAATCTTATTTGCTTATCCTTAATATTGCATCACAAACTTAATACTTTACTAATAATGAATCTATAATTTTGTTTTTGTTTCTATGTTGCAGGAAACAGTTCTAAATTAAAACTTCTCTTTGTACAAATCAGTGGGGGGGAAATGCTATTTTCAGTAAGAATTTATTTTTAAGACTTTTTATTTTAAGTAATTTTCTCTTGTTTGAGTGGTATTTTTAATAATAAATATATATTAATGTTAAAAAATAGAGTCATGCATCACATGACCCAACATTAATATTTTTTGAAGTTTTGAAAATTTATATATTAAGAGAAAAGAAAATAATAATCTTCACTTTAATAAAGGCAGAGAAGTTTTTGTTTTTTTTAAATTCTTTTAATATTTTTTATTAGTTTTAAAAATATTTTAAACATAATTGTGTCAAAAGTAATTTAATTTTGGTACAAACTTTTTTCAAACTTAAGGTCATATATATAAAATAACTGATTTTACATTATTTATATTTAATAATATTGATAGATTAATGGTTTATCAAAGAAAGAATCAATACATATTGATAGTAAAGAATTAAAAGTTAACAACTGTAAAAACCTGGATAAGATTATTAATACAGACAATAACTTAATGTATTAAATTAATTGCAGTTAGACTTGCAAGTAACAAGTTTTTAATAAAATAACTTAATATTACCTCAAATTATTTCTATGTGCTTGAAAAAGAAATTGTTAATAAATGCAATTTACTATTACTTATTTATAAATCTGAGACATGGAAAATTAATGCAAAAATATTATGACACTTCAGATCTCACAGCAAAGTATAAACAAAATTATGTTGTGTTTAACAAGAAGGAATTAGGGCAAAATGATTGTGCAATTAGAATAAACAGATATTAATGGTATGATTAAAAAAAAATAAAAGGCTAGAATAAATTGTATTGGCAACGATCTATTAGTATTAATAATAGACAACTAAAATCTTAAACTGAATCCTAAATTGTAATAAAAAAACTAAAAAATAATTTTATATGTGAGATGAAAGTATAAAGTTTACTAGAGAGTATCAAAATAAAATAAAAATAAAACAACTAATAAAAAAAGCACATACAAAAGCAAAAAATATATTTTTAAAATAATAAAATAGGATCACAAAATAAAAATTAGTAGTAAACAACCAAGACCAGATAGATATACCTAAGTATGTCATTATGATGGAAAAAATGTTAAAATATATTATATATTTGTGTACAGACATGATAATGTGTTTATTTATAAATGTATGTGTGTATGCGTCGATATATACATTTTTACTTCCATGATAGTACCATATTTATTTAACATTAATATTTATATATATTTATGTAATCATTATTTTAGAAAAATATTAACTAACAATATGTTTTACCAGTATATGTATTTATTTACTTATCGCTAAATGGACATTTAAAGCGGGTATAGTTTTTCTTCTTTTTAAAAACATTAATAAAAACACAATTACTATTCTTTCATTATTTATCAAGTTTAACGTGACTTAAATCTCAATGTTGTATAATCCTCATGATGAAGATAACGTAAAAATCAATTTTAATTAAAAGAATGAAGAAAAAAATATATATTGAAGAATTCGCACCTATCAACTCATTTTAATTCCAGAAAGTAATGCTCTCACAATTTGAGATTGGCAAAGAAAAGAAAGAAAATGAGAAAATAAGAAATAGTGTACCAAGACAAAATGCGCAAGTAAAATTACTTCCAAATAATTAAGACCAGATAAGAATATAAAAAGAGTTTATTATAGTATTGTTCACTTCACAAAAACAAACAAACTTATATAAAAAATATTCTTTATATGTGGAATATAAATACATATCTAGAAAATAAGAAACAATGTACCAAGACAAAATGCGCAAGTGAAAGTACTTCCAAATAATTAAAACCAGATAAGAATATTAAAAAAACTTTATAGATATATTAACAACCTTCATACTTCCCCATTCTTTTGAAATTTACATAAATAAAGATACAATAAAAGACAAATGATTCCCAAGGTATATTTCGTGCTGAACCAGTACTCATCAGTTGGCCCAGGTCACTATCTCCCATATATCTCTCTATTATATGAAGAATATTAATCTATAGTAAATTGTTATAATTTTATTTACCATTGTCAAACTCACTTCACTCACAACTTTGACACCATCCATCTTAGATAAATACAATAATGATTATTACTAATCGTTTTCTAAACTAGAGAATATATATCTCTAGCACAAATATAAACTTTAAAAAAAAAATTATGGGATTGTTCACTCACAAAAACAAACTTATAATTTAATTATACAATAATATATATATATATATATATATGACTGTATTCGTTAAGCTTTGTGTTCAAAAGTAGACATGCATTTATGTTTTTTTTTATTTGTGTGAGAAATTATCTTCCACCATCAAACCTTATAAATAAATTTTATTTTGAAAAATTGTCACCTATAATTTTATTTACTAAAATTTAAACAAACTTGCATTTACGTTTTTTGCAAGAAATGATTTTCTAACAAGTAAACTTTTAACAATCTAAATTTATACAAAGTTGCAAACAGCCAAAAAACAAATAATTTACATATATTTATGTGTGCAATTCTGTACCTTTGTAAAATGTTGTATCTTAGCATTATTGTAGTGGACTGAACTTTCTTACCAAGAAAGACCTTCTGTTAGGAATGGCTACTCTCTTTCGACATCCCTGAATAATACACCGCCATTGTTCAACCGCAAATTAGCAACATAACCAACATTTTGACTAATAAGTTTGTCCTCATGTGAATATTATATAATATTCTCTTACAAAACTAAATCATTTTTTGTTTAGAAGAATGTAAATGTGTTTAATTTGGTCTTTGTACTTTGGGGGGTGGGGTGTGGGGCCAGGGGGCCCCAGGAGGAAAAAGAAGGGGGAGAAAAAAAAAAAAAAAAACACATTTGTTTGTTTTGGTGATTTTCATCACACAAAAAGTCCATATATGGAACAAGAATGTATGTATGTATAAATATAATATAATAAATAAGCTTTTCATGCATTATATTTTTCCTCTGTATCTAAGATCAATTGTTATTCAAATTTTCTTTTTTTTGTGTCTTAAAAATAAAAAAAGCAATGATGGGGATAAATTTAGTAGGCTAGTACTTCTTATGATCTTTTCTTGAGGGAGTGCAATCACTAATGAGTCATGGTGGCATCAGGATTTGAGACAGGAGTTTATCTGTCTAATGATTTCATGTGTTTTCAGCTCTATTTAAGAATCCATGGCCTATTTCACACAGACTATTTATGTTATTGTTCTTAATAATGAATTATTTATTCAAGTGATAAAATATTATCAACAGTAGTGATAATGCAGAAGGTAGTTGTAGCACAAAACATAGACATTGTAATTCTTTTTTTTCTTAAATATAGGTATGTGGAATGTAAAAATTTTACTTCATAAAATTCTACATACTTCCAAGCCTGAATGTAGAACAGTACTTATGGCTAACTGATCTTATTATAACTTGTCTTACAGGGCAAACAAAGTTTAAATAAACTTGTAAATGGCTACAAAGTTTATTGAAATGATATATTAACCAATGGAAGAAGAATGCATGGTGTTGTATTTGCTCTAAAATATAATCTAGTATTTTCTAGTCTTGGTATTTCTAATTTATGAATAAAAATCTAATATTGTTCATTCTTTGTTTGCACAATGGACTGTTTTATTTTTGTTAGAGCAAATGCATTAAGAAGCAGAATAATTTTATTTCTCTCAGGATATCATAATTAAACAAGTATTGTTAAAAGATATCATTGTTTTTCTTGGAGATTTTAATAAACACGCTGGTACAAATAGTAGACTTTGGTCCAAAGTTATTGGAAATCATGATGTGAGGACTGTGAACTTAAATATTTCCTTATTATTGAATTTTGCATGATAAATGGACTGAGTGTTGCAAACACTTTATATGCAAAAAAATTTGCAAGATCACAGATGTGGCCACACTTTAAGCAATGGCATCTTATAGATAAATTTCTAATTAAGATTTACAATATTAGAGAAGTTCATATTACATAAGAAAATGCAGATTATTGGCTAAATCATACATCAGCATGCTTTAAGGTTAAAATAATATGCATTAAAAGTAGATATTACTATAATCACATTCAGAAAAAAAAATTGGTGTTAATTGTTTAGAAACATCTACTATTCATATTAAATTTCAACAGCCATTGAATATTAAAATTGCTAATTTGAACTTTCAGGACTGTCATGTAACTGAGGTATGGAATTCCCTTAAAGATATATATATATATGAGTTGAAAGTCGTCAGTTAAATATTAAAAAAATTTATCGTGCTATCTCTACATAATATATATATATATATATATATATATATATATATTGTGCCCTTTTGTATGGGTCACCATCTAATTTTGTGCTAATCTATTAAAAATTTTAAATTTAAGATATATTTGAATATGTGATGTTAATTTTGCTTATGGTAATATTTCAAGGGGTTTAATTAAGGCAATCTATGAGTATTTGATATGTGAAATTGTGCTGATATAAAGAGAGATATTTTAAATGATGATGATTATAATATATAATTGGGAAAAATGGCCATAATCAATACTGCATGAATATATTTAATAAATAGGTGTTTAAAGCTAAAGGTGTTTAAAAGACAAGTTAAAATTAAATGCATATATTTATTATTGATAAAATAATATTATAAGAGAATATAAATATTATTAATTATTATAAGTAATTAAATAGAAGATTAATATTTGATTTTAATAATATTAGATAATTATTTTAAAATCTATTATAATATCTTATTTATTTAAAAATATTTATTTTAAAAAAATGCAATTGTTAGTTTATTTTTAGACGATGACAAGCGTTTCTTGTGTTGTAAAGAACAGATGTTTGTTAAATGTACACACACATGCTTGGAAGTTGTTTAGTAAAGTTGTAGAACTATTTTAAAAATCATGTTATAAAATTTATAAATAATACGTGAGCTATCACGAGATAAAATAAAGATAAATCAATGTAGAATATTAAATCTGATTTTTAAAAAAATATTGCTTTAAAAATATAACGTATAAAAAGACTTAGTGTATTTTAAATAATTTTATAAAAGTTAAAATTAAAATCAAGTAGGTAAAAATATTTTTAAAAAATATTTTATGGATTTAAATAAATGATAAAGATTATTTTAAATGCAATAATGTAATAAATATTAAATATTAAATAAGTCATTATTTATTTTTTTAATTGTGTGTTGTTGGTAAATATGTAAATAAGCCAGCAAGTTGATTGTTTAAATGTACCAATCAAATGGGAAGTTTCTTCCGGTATAAAAGCTCAGTTCAATTGTTAGGAGGGGACTTCGTGATTGATTTTCAAGATAATTGTGTTATTTAAAAATAGCTAAGTAAATTTTATAGACGCTTTTAAAAATCATTTTTCAAAATTATAAGAGTGTCTTATAAATAAGTTATATAAATTTTAAATGATAAACATGCAGTGTTAACTTAATTTTTTCCCTATCGGTCATCTTTATTGAGCTCAATTTACAAGCAAATGGTCATGGGAACATCATATATAGTGAAAATATATCGGAAACTTTATACTAAAAGTATAACAAACGCTGGATTAGTTCGGATAATTACGAGATGGAGAAAAGTAATATTTTGGACAGTATATAATTTTAAAAGCTAATTGCTATTGATTATTTAAAATAGATATTTAAAAGAATAAAATACTTCTTTATAAAGAAAGTATTTTGCAAGCTATAAATTTAAAGGTATATCTTAAGTAAAGATATTAAAAAATGAAAGTAGTTTTATAAATACTTGCCTTGTTAAGTCTTTATGTTTAAAAGACTGAATGTTGACAATTTTGAAAGGCAAATAAGTTGAAAATATATTAACTAAAAGTCTTAATATAATAAAATTATTATATTGAAATAATTTAAACGCTGGTCGTTTATAGATAAAGAAGCTTATTCTTACCTGGATATTTTGGTTATGGAATGTGCAAGTAATATGTGGACGTCCAAGTTAATTTAAAAATAATTAAATATAAATTTTTATAAACTATAGACTAAATTAAAATAATAACTTTTGAATAATATTTTTAAAAGAACTAAACCAGGATCCTATAAACTATTTTAATTTTATTTTATTTTCTTGTGGGAACTTATTTTTTAAAAAAGAACGTTTTCATTTTTTCATAAACTTTTAAAAAACACGTGATGGACCGGAAACAGGAAATGGTGTGCCAGTGAATATGTGCCTAGGATTAAAAAACTTTATGGTGAAAAGGAAACATCGCTGGATTTATGTAATATGAATTTTGTTTTATTTATCTAATATAAAAGTTAAATATTATTAATCTATTAAAAATAAGATAGGTACATTTCTTAAAATAATAACTAAAGTAATATAATAATAAATTGCATAAGTTTATCTTATAATTAATATAAAATGTAATATGTTAATAAATGATTGTGAGTGTAAATGTGATTTATTCTATGAAGCTGTAATTCCGAAGAATATTGGAAGATGGACTGTACATTAAATCTTATTTATGGTAAAAATTGTATAATTATAATAATTTTAATATATTTGACATGTTTTTTTCTTTAGATCAACCAACTGAGATGTTATTGTTGGATGAATGTATAAATATTTTAAAAATACACACACATTATATTGGCAGTAACAGTTTTATTTAAATATGCATAATTTGAATTTATGATATAAATATGATACAACATTACATAAGAAGCTTAGAAATAATTATATGATTCTTTCGTAAATAAATTTTGATTTTTATTTTATTATTATTATGTTGGAGTATTAGAATTATATTTATTATTCATACAAGTAATTATTTTATTTCAAGTTAGGAAGAAATCTCAAAGTCTATATTTTATTTTTATTTTATTGAATAAATTAAGTTAAGTTTTATGTAGAAGTTTATGTTTGAATTGAAGATTTACTAAATATAGATGACGTAGTATAAATAGTTTGGATAATTAGTTTTTTTTATTTAAAATCAGTGATTATTTTCCGGAAAGTTTAACTAAGTTTTGGAGGATGTTTTTGTAGATAGAAAGTTATTAAGAAGGAGTAGAATAACACATAAAGTAAAGTAATAATTTTACATAGAAAAGAATCATAGAATTTATCTAATATAATACTTTATGAATTTGAAATTGATTAATAATTTAAATATTATTATTTTTAACAGTACATATATGTAATGCATATTTGATAAAACATGTAGCATGAATTGTATTAACTGAAATATAAAATTATAATCAGTTATTTGTTATTATATTATAAAGATGCATTAGTTTCTATATTATGCTATTAGAGTAATACTAATAGTAGAGTGAACACATACTAGTACATGATGAAATAAGTAACAGTAATACTTAAGTGATGTAGCAATTTAATTAGTAAAGTTTAATTGTTTACATATGCTACATAAATATTATTTACATAAATTTTTCTGTGTAATAATTGAAGTTCACTGATATTTATTTAAAGTCTAAGTTTTTAAAACATACTTCAATGTTATTAGTATAGCACTTTAAAAGAATGTATAGATTATTTAATAGGAGTATGAGCTAATAACAGTGTAAACATTTTTGTATTATTATTTTCTTATTTTATTTTCTTTGTTTTCATAATTTTGAACTGTAAATATTGCAAATAAATTTTTAGTTGAAGTTAATGTAAATAAACTTGTTTAATTTGTTTTAAAAGTGTGTTGAGTTCATTATTTTGCACCACAGCATTTGACAGCAGATAATTTGAACAAACATAATATTTGCACAATATGAATTTATTATTATTATTTAGAAATAAACACAATATTTTCCTGATTATCATTTATGAGAATTGATTGACATTATTACATCATATTACAATGGTCATAGAGTAATTATAATGCATAATATAAGAGTACAATATTATTTATTGCCACAGATTATTAAGTTGTAAGATTTTGATCTATTCTAAAATTAAGATACTATATGAAAATAAAAGATAGGCATATTATTATTATTTAATGATTGATGATATAATAGGAATAGATAAGGTTAAGTTATACCCTAAGAGTATTATTATTATTATTATTATTATTAAAATAAGTTAGGTGTATTTAAGTTTGATATAAAATCCCATATCATACTTATTTACATGAGTTATCATTACTTTAAGATAATTAGAAGAACCTGAGATTATTTAATTATATTTTAAAATTAAAAGTTCAGATTTATTTATTTATTATTATTAAAGATAGTTTATTTTATTTTAAAAGCCATAAGAATGCTGTAGAGGTAGTAGTAAGTTAATAAGGAGGTGACAGTATTCTTATGCCATTGAGACAATGTCTTGGGAGATATTGACTCAATGTAAATCTACTTATTGCTTTGTAACTTTACTTCACAGTCTCATGATTTTGATAGATACTTATTTAATTAGTACATACTATAGAAATATATTGATTTTGATAATTGATAATAAATTTAATTAGAATATGATAGTATAAAAGTAAATTAAAGATAGATATGCAAATTTTAATTAAGCATTACAATTTAATTGAGCTAGTTGTATTTCAAACTATATTATACATCGAGAAGTAAGGGTACAATATATATATATATATATATATGAGTTGAATGTCGTCAGTTAAATATTAAAAATTTTTAATAATTTTAAAATTTAATTTGAACAATAAGTGTATACTACGTTAATATAAATCGTGTGACCTTTTGATTTATTCTAACATCTTGAGAAGGTTCATTTTGAACGAAAATCGATTTGATGCAAATAAATTTATCATTTATTAATTCAAATGTAGTCTATAATATTTGTTTATATTTTTTGAAAAACAATACTACAATCTTAGCAATTACTCTCTCTTAGCAGGACAATGATATTTTGAACAGATAGAAAGAGTACTTTGATCATCTTTTGAGTAAATAATATAAGAATTGAAATGACAACTTTTAATGATATGTCTATTTTATTTAGACCAAGATATTCAATTTGGTAAAATCAAAATAGGCTTTTAATGAACTGATAAAATACCTGGAAAATTTTCAAAATATGGTGGTATGTTTCTTTAAAAATATTGTAATTTTATAAAAAACATATTATTCATGATGTTTTACTACCTGACGTTAATGATGCCTCTATTGTTCACATTTTTAAATATAACAAAAATAGATTGTATTCCAGTAATTATTATATTTTTAGTATCCACTGAAACAAAAGTATAAATATTTAGTTAAATATAGTGCTTTCAATCATAAGTAAATGATTATCAGGTGTTCAATGCAGTTTTAAAGAATCCAGAAACACTTTAGATATGGTACAAGAATGTGTTGACACTAAAAGTAATATGTATATTGTCTTCAATTAAAATAGTTGACTCAATTAATAGAATAGGTCTAAGTCATTGTTTAAAATTAGTTAAGTCAACAAAGTCCCTTCATATAGTACAGCTTTTAAGTGATCGAATGAGAGGAAGTGTTAGTTTAATATGAAAATTGGTATTAAACAATGTGGACCTACTTCAATATTGTTATTACGTTTTATAACAGTTATATTTTGAATAATTTATAAGCTGCTTAATATGTCATAAATGAAGATGTGGTACAGGTTTTATGATGAAAGTTTGAATTTGACTAATTTAAAAATAAAAACAAAAACTTCATCTTTTTGAATTCTGGATTTACAATATGCTTATATCATTAATTCAATACTATTTTTTCCACTTTAAAAGATTATCTACAGAGTGCATTTAATGTATTGATTACAATGTATAAAAACTTGATTTAATACTTAACCTTTTCAAATTTCAGGATGATTGAGAAACGTCTTTTGGTCAATTCACCCCTAGTGAATTTTTTCATAAATATTATATGTTAAAATGTGGTAAAACAGTATATTTTATTATAATACTATTTTTTCTAAAAAAACGTGTGAAATTCAACATTTCCACTTTTACAATAGACATAAACACTGCCCTGACATGTTCAGCCATTGTATGTTGCCAAGGCTGTAAAATGTTCGGTGTTTTACAACATTGAAGTTTCCAATAATGCAAAAACATGTTTATTTGTGAATTTATTATGGTTTTAAATATTTTTTTAAATAATTAGCACTATATTTATTAGATATCAACAAATATAAATTATTAATAACTTATTTTGACTTGAAATACTTTATTTTCAAAAATATAATGTTATATTAGCAGCTAACGTAAATATGGTCTAAAGCAAATTTGGAGACTTGCTATGATGTAAACAATCTACTTATATTTACAACGAACAAAATAATTGCAATTTTGCAATAAATATTTTAAAAAATTAAACTTTTAAAACATAATTCATTAGATATTAGAGAAATAAATAATTATTCGTTCAAGTTTTTAAAAATATTCAGAAACAAAGATGATTTTGTTGATTTTATAAACTGAAAATAATATTTCTAGAAACAATGATGTGTAATGTCTTTGTTTTGAGTGCAGTCTCAGTTTTTTAATCCGCTTATACTTCAAATGACAGAGAAATGTCTTTTAGCCAATTCACCTCCTGGTGAATTTTTCCATAAGTATTATACATTAAAATGCATGTAAAATGGTATACTTCACTATAATAACTTTTTCCCCCCAAAAAAGTGCAAAATTCAAAATTCCTGCTCTAACAATAGACATAAGCCCTGCCCTGACATGATCAGCCATTATGTGTTGCCAAGGCTGTAAAATGTTTGGCATTTTATGACATTGAAATTTCCAATGAAGCAAAAACATGTTTATTTGCAAATTTATTATGATTTTACATATTTTTTAAAAATAATTTACACTATATTTATTAGATATCAATAAATATAAATTATTAATAACTTATTTTGACTTGAAATATTTTATTTTCAAAAATTAATGTTATATTAGCAGCTAACATAAATATGGCCTGAAGCAAATTTAAAAACTTGCTATGATGTAAACAATCTACTTATATTTACAAGTAAGAAAATAATTGCAATTTTGCAATATTTTAAAAATTTAAACTTGTAAAACATAATTCATAAGATATTAGAGAAATAAATAATCGTTTGTTCAAGTTTTTGAAAATATTCAGAAACAAAAAAGATTTTGTTGATTTTATAAACTGAAAATAATCTTTCTAGAAACAGTGACATATAACGTCTTTGTTTTGATTATGGTCTATTTTTTTAAATATTTACAAAAACACAATGTGAACATTTAAAATTTATTTCAGTAGTAAACAAGAATATCTATCAAAGAAAGTCAAAATTATTATTTTCTGATAAGTAATAATCATTTTATCATATATTTTATGTTGATGCGTGCGACAAAGAAAAATGTCAGAATAGTGAAGTATGAAACAGTTAAGGCTTTTTATCATATTAAGCAAATGATATATATATTTAATAACTAACTAAAATATCAAAAATGCAATTTTTTTCTAAAAGAAATCTATTATTTTTATTATAGCTTCAAAAAAAGAAGGTACATCAAATTGGCATATATTTATATAATCCTTAAAAAATATTATAAAAAATTTTGAAATTTTATCAGCAATCCCTCTTCTAAAATCAAAAATACACCTTAAAGAAAAATACTGAAATGTCAAAAACAAAACCTTAAAAGCCAAAAATCGCTAGGATAACAATTTAAATATGTAGATTTATCGAAAAATATTTATTTACCATAATTTTCATAATTTCAATGAACTTAAATTTTATTTTCTTACCAGGATCAGAATTTAAAATAGAATAGTTCCCTTTATTTAATTCTAATAAAACTTTATTTTAAAAATCACTATTATTTACCATTGCAAAATGGCCACCTTTTATTTATTTTTTTAAAGAGTAACAACATTGGCTTTTAAATTTGTTTTAAAAAAGTGTATTTCCTCTGGGATGAAAACAATTTTTTCTATCTCAAGTAGCTGATTTTTCAAAGTTACCTTATCTGGAATATTTTTATAACATATAATAACAGAAATAAAATCAATTACCACATGATTATTACTAAAAGCAAGAAAGTAGGGGCCTTTACTTAATTGATTTTATTTCAGCTATTGAATGTTGTAGAAATAGTTGATATAAAAATAAAAACTTTTACTGGTAATTTTGAATAAGCAGTTACTTGAAAAAGAAAAAATTGTTTTTGTCTCAAAGGAAATAGATTTTTCTAAAAAAGATTAAAGGTCAATATATCCATTAAAAAAGAGAAAGGTGGTTGCTTTGCATTGTTAAATAAGTTATATTAAAAATAAAGTTTTTTTAGAAATAAATAATATGAATTATTCTATTTAAAATGCTGATACTGGTAAGAAAAGACAATTTAAGTTAATTAAAATTATGCAAATTATGGTAAGTAAAAACAATGTAGATGGATCTACTTATTTAAATTGTTGTCCTATTGATTTTTTGGTTGTTAAGCTTAAAATCTTATAAATATAATTTTTCTTTCAGGTAGGTATAATTTTGATTTTACAGGGGCAATTGTTGATAACATTTCAAAATTTATATTTTTTAAAAATTATATAAATTTAAGTCAGTTTTGTGTATCATTTTCTTTTGTAGCATATGATAAAATTGATGAATTTGTTTTAGGAAAAGATTATATTTTTTTTTTTTTTTTGGATATTGAAAACATATATAAATCAGTTGAGACGATAAAAAGTATTAATATGTTTCTGGATGTTTTTAAAAAATTTGAATATTTTTCTGCAGATAAGATTAAGGTAATTCGTGATTAGCTATTGTAATTATAGGATTCTATGTATCTTATGTGTAATAATGTATTTTATAAAATTAAAGAGGGTCAGGTTATTGGTTACATTATTTCTCTTTTAATATGCTCTGTCTATATTGTTTTTTTTAGAGAGTAATGATATTAATAATTTTTATTTTTTCAAAATTATTTTTTAGATATGTTAATTATTGTTTGTTTCCTATACAAAAAAAAATTGAATTATTTTTTGATGGATTGAATGCTTTTGATTCTAATATTAAATTTACTATTAAGGGGAATGGGTATAATTGAATTTGTTAAATAACGTACTGATAAAGTTGATTGTTTTATTTTGTAGTCATTTCATTAAAGAAAAATTATGATAAGTCCAGATAATTATTAACCTTTTACTCATAAGAGACTTTATTTAATATTTATTATAGGAATAAAAGGCCTAATAATTTTGAAGAAAATAGTTATATTCAAAGGAGTCAATGTGCTTGTGATTATATTGAGTTAGGATATAATAATAAATTAATTACAAATATTATATTTAATAAAAATATTTATAAATCTGTTAATAAAAAAAGATTTAAGTGATAATGGGAGTAAAGAGTTTATTTCTTTGCCATATATGCCACCAATTAGTAAATTTATTTATAAGAATAGTTTTTTTATTAGGTGGTATAAAAATAGCTTGGAAGAAAGGTCTGAATTTAAATTTATTACTAAATGGTTCAAAACAGTTAACTGATTGCTCCTCACTGATGAAGGCCACAATCCAGAAACTACTCTGGGGATATTGGATGAGCAGGCATTAGATAGGGATTTTATGCACAAGCTTTTGGGCATCCATTGATTATTCTGGTTGGTACAGGGTGGCACTATTGTATGGAGAGTTTTGCCTTGTTTATAAACAATTGTGCTAGTATAAGAGATGGTGATCATGTGATGCTTAATGGTTTAACGTTATTTCTTCTTATCAACCATATATACATATTCACATCTTTAACACCCAAGGTTTGACCACTTTTTCTGTAGTCATTTTCAAAGATCTATAAAATTACATATTTATATCATTATTATTATAAATAAAATTCGTATATAAAAATGTATATACCCTTATCATAAAAACAGTAACATTTCCCTTTCATCTATCAGTAGATTATATATATATTATAATTACATTTATTTCCTTCTTTTTCTCTCTAAACTTTTTCCTTTTACATAGACATTTCTATATATAAAAATACCAGTAATTTTCTTTCTTTTTGTCTTTTTTATACTTAACCAATTATTTTAAAATAATACCTTTTTTATATCATGTTTAATTTGTTTTTATTTTAATCTTTTATATAATTCATCCTATTTAAGACAGGTTTTATGCTCTTTATATAAAACCTGTCATAAATAGAGTGAATTATATAAAAGATAGATAATGGTATAAAAAAGAGTATTGTTTTAAAGTAATTGGTTAAAAATATAAAAAGGTTAAAAAAAAAAAAAGAGAGAGAGAGAATTATTTGTATTTATATATATACAAAGAAATGTATATGTAAAAGGAAAAAAGTTTGGAGAGAAAAAAGTAGTAAATAAATATAGATTATATATATATATATATGTATATATATATATATTAATAGGTGAAATTTTTTAATTGTTTTTATGATAAGGGTATATACATTTTTATATATTAATTTTATTTGTAATAATAATTATATAAATATGTAATTTTTAGATCTTTGAAAATGACTACAGGAAAAGTGGTCACAACGTTAGGTTTTAATGATGTGAGAATGTATATATGGTTGATAAGAAGAAATAATGTTTTTAAAAAGAAACAGAGAAGAGTATATAACTAGATTGGATTCAATGAAAAGAACATTCTACTTTATAAGAATTTTTATGTTTTTCAAAAAAAAGGTTTCTTATTGTGTTTGTTAAAAAGTTTGTTAACAGCAGTGATAATAAGTTATATATATATATATATATATATATAATATATATATCATATATATAACTGTATATAAATATATATATATATATATATATATATATATATATATATATATATTATTTAATGTTTTCACAGTTATATGATGTAGATAAATTATAACTTTTTGGGATGTATCATGTATTGTTTTTCATATATATTGTACCAGTCAGAATTGTATGTTCATATAACAAGAATCAGCATCTAAGCAAAAGTACCTAGAGTTCAATCATATGCGAGATAAATAGGTCAGGAATACTCGTGAACTCCGCCATATTGCCCATTTCCCAAGTTTATAACATTACAAACAACACTTCTGACAATAGCAAACGACATTTTAACAATCCCTGGCCCAGAGGGTCAGCAGAGACTCAAGAGATCTAATGATTAACCAGTTGATGGCACAATATAATGACAGATGTGCATGCATGAATTAAGAAAATGTCCAAAGAATAGACCATTAAATATGAATTTATTGAAAATAACATTAGTAATGAAATTAAATCAGTATGTGAGCAACGAGGTATAGAAACTTAAAACACATTATAACCTTGATTACATAAAGAATACTCGATCTAGGTTTCACTTCATGTTAATGTGGGCATTCCGTGCAAACAATGCGGCTTAATATGCTAATATATATATATTACAAGGTTTCTATTATTCACACTATGACATTTTTAAATCATTAACAATATAGGAGATTTCAATAACCATACATGGGTTTTTATTACGAATATTTATAAGATTTTAAGTCACAAAGAATATAATGGATTTTAATAACTATACGGGGAGCTTTTCTTATCTACATTTTCATATTTAAATCACAAGAGTATAACAGATTTCAATAAGTGTACATGAGCTTTTATTATGAATATTATATTTTAAATAACAAATGATCGAATGAATTTTGATTATACTTGGACTTCATCAGAATTATATCAACAATAGATCAATTATCTTGGAAATTATGAGATGATTCATCATTTATGATTTACGTATAGAATAAGGAAAAACATAATTATTTCGACAATCCGTAACATGACTTGACCTTTATAGGCTTTCTTAAAAGTTAACTGTTAACGTATTTAATAGCGGTTGAACGAAAGGGTAGATAGCACTAATAAGCGATAACATATAATAAGACAAAATAATTTATATTATAATGAGAACTTGGTGTGGCTTAGGGAAATCATATCATTACGACTTACAGACAAATAAAATATGTGAGAAAGTATAAATGATAGCGTGCAGACCAAATGATAATGTTTGAGAGGACGAGAAGCTTTATCAACTTGAGAACAAAGAATATAAACTCATCTGCACTTGTGACAGATGGCATCCGAAGAAGTGGTCGGCAAGATACTATGGTTCCGATTTTCCGAATGTTAACCCATAATAGAGCTTACATGACCAAACACAATCTGTGGGAGTGGGGGCCTCCAGATTCCAGTGATTAGAAAAAGGATGACAAAGCAACCTTTGATTGATGAACATTATCACCGGGATGCATCGTGAGGGCTTTCATATTTGTATTAGCACTGATTTATATGGCCTTAAATAGTAATTAAGCCTAGTGTAATGAAATGATTATGTACAAGCAATCCCAAAAAGCGCCTGCAATTTACTTAAAGAAGTTATTTAGCATATCAATAATAAAATACAACAATTAAAAATTACTTCATTGAATGCAAATCAATATGCTCGAGAAATTAGTTACTTAAAATATCATTAGATGGTGGGCTAATTATATAATGAATCATCACTTAAAAGTAAGGATCTGAATTCAATTCAATTAATACTAAATTTATGTAATTTAATCAATAGCATGAAATAATAGTTAATATTTATTTGAAATGATAATGGAAAGCATAATATAAATTAAATAAAATGGTTTAGGAATATTTTTCAACCGGGCGAATTTTTATAGTTTAGTGAGAAAACTTACGTTTACGATTTAAATTCCTTAATGGCGGCATAGTAAAATAAGATACGATTAATTCACCAGATTGAATTATTAGCATACTAAAATGGGTATGATTTACATAATATCAAATTAAAATTGCCACATTTGAAAATAATAATACAGGAAGAGTGAAAACCTAGTAATCGAGCTTAGAAAATCAAATAGAATTGAGATATTGAAGCAAAAGAAAAGTCATTGTTTAAGCAATTAATCATTTTAGCATTACCGATGAAAAATAAGCAATTACATTTTGAAATTATAAAGATTACAAAAGTGGAAATATTAAAAAAAAACATGCTTTAAGTGAGCTAAATTTACATAATTAGAGGTTGAGTTTTACATTTTATGATTAAGGAGATTATTTAGATGAAAGTTTTAGAGTTCATTTTGTGGCAGGGAATTACCTTTCTTTCCAATGACTTGACAGCCATATGCACATGTGTTGGTTTCATGTTTTATGAAATATGATTAATTTGGCATTATTTTGATGAAATTGTGGTTAAAGTCCATTCCTTATGTAATTTACAGTTCATTTTGGCAGTAGTTTGGAAACGATGGCTTATGAGTACATTAGCATTGGCTTGATTTTGGAGAGATTGGGGAAGCAAATTTTAACTCTACTCACTAACCATTTTAAAGTTCTGAGTGACATAGATTTCCTTAGAAACAATGTTTAGAAAATAACATGTAGAGACCTTTTAGTTAGGAACTGCGGTGGTATTTATACTCATTTTTAGCTGCCTTTGGGTAATCCCCAGATGTCAGCTAACGGTTACAATGACACAGCAGATTTTAAAGTATGAATGAGATCAAGTTCGAGAGTGCTAATCTTGGTCTATTTTGGGCTGAAAATAGACCTGCAGACTCAATGTTAAGTAATGTGAATTTTAAAATAAACCTTTGCTAAAATAAAACAAATCTTTTCTGAATTTAAAATAAGGTAAGTCTTTTATTTAATAAATTTGCTTTATTCTTTCGACCTTTCTCTCAATTTAAAATATACATGAATAAAAAATATATGTAATATAATGCTTTTAATAAAATTATTATGTTTATCTGTTACACACACACATATGCACAATTGTTTATCGTAATATAAATTTATGTTTTATATTTATATCAATTTTAGATGAGAATAAAGCTTAATAAAAGATAAACAATCATGTGCATCTGTATACCTTCACTCCCTAGTGATTGTTTATTAAATGACTGAGTTTGAACCCATGTTTGAAGTATTTCAAACATCACCAGAAAGTGAAGCCAAATGTGTGCAACAGATTCGAGTGCTTCATATTCCCCCTGATACGGAAACGAAAAAAAAAACAATAAAAAAATGATTCTACTTAGAATCAATGCATTGTTTCAGGTGACAAGAAAATTCACAGTTTGGGTCTTTTCATCTTAACAGGATTTATGTGATCTGAACTCTATCATTAAACTGGCATTAATAAAATAAACCACAATTATACTACCTAAATCTCATTGTCAACCTCTTTTGTAAAACTAATTAGCAACTGTATTTAGATAATTAAAAAAAACAAAGTAAAATGTAACATTGGACACTATCTTTGGGTCTAGCTATTTAATACACAACATTTTAATCAATATGGGGTCTCCTAGATTGCTCTGGTTTTCTGGAGTAAAGATTCCCTAGCCTCTCTGGTTTCCTGGAGCAAAAATTCCCTAGTCTCTCTGTTTTCCTGGAGCATACAATGCATTAAGGCCAGTAGGCTCTGTCTGTCCTTTTCCACCCCTAATTTAGTCTGCTTATTATTCCTTACTCCTTCTAGTTCTTTAAAAGTAATTTCCGAACCGAGATCTTCACTACCCAAACTATCATTATCGTTCCCAGATTCACTGCTTTTTTTCATGTTAACAATTTTTTCCATCTAATTTTATTATTATTATTTATGATAACTAAATTTATTCCTCCTTCCCTTCCTCAACCAGAACCCATGCCAAAACTCAACTTCCTCCCAACTATTCTATTTCTGCCATCACTACATTTATAATGTCCCCTATTACTGCCAAAATATTTACACTCAACTATCTCTGTCAAAACTAATACATATCAATAGAAAAAATAAAATATCAAAGATAAAAATATAAAAAAATTATTTTTACCATGACGTTTCCTTGTCATATAATCCATTTGCTTTCTTGCATCTGAAATCTACTAAAAAAATATTTTAATTTCCCTCTTGTACAAGACATACAAAAACATGTGATACAATGACTCTCTTTTGCTCACTCACATACATGATTATGTTTTTCTTGAGTGTATACCGGTTGACAAAATTTATAAGTGTGTATAATGCACTGGTGCCATGTCAACGCAGTAAGCTTTCCACTCATAACTATCTTTGGTCTGCATGCACATTGACATCTTTGATTGCTAAATTTATTATAGTTTACATACTCAATACAATCTTAGTATTAGACTTTTTGAAGAAAAAATAAAATAATAAGTCAAAATCAAAACACTCATCAAAGTTTTGCAATAATATACGTCATTATTTATCAGATTATTATCTTAATTAAAGCACTCTTCCATGCACCAATATGATTCAAAAGAGAAGTATTATTTGAATATTAGTGTTAAAGATGGCCATACAATAATCTATTCCTTCCAATTCTTCAAATCTATTATTCTGTCACACATATTGACTTCCACAAGACTATATGATAATCTACTCTATGTTTCTTGGATTCTTTATCAACATGACTGCATGTAGGCCATTGAAGCATATTGCTAACTACATCTGGCTACTTGGCACTACATAAGGAAGGTCTTCACCTATCTACGGTTACTCAAAATACACATGAGCCATTAAAGCATTACCAACTACATCTGGCTGCTTGACAAAATATGATCCAGTTTACGTTATTATTTATAATATTAGTATTATCAATACCAAATTTATTTTAAGGTCACATCTCATATTGTTTGGCTTATATTGCGTCTTTTAAGTCCGGAAAAAATCTTAAGACATTTCACACTTCTTTAAAATAGAAAATATTATTTATACAATTTGAATACTCCCCATGGTGTGGGCATATTATTGAAGCAGTATGATTTTGATTCAAACCTGAAAAAAAATTTTTTTACATATATTTATTCATTAATATTTGAACCAGATGAGAAAAAAACACTATACATAATATCAATTGCTTTATGGGGTATTGCAGGTTGTGGTAATTTTGAAATGGCCCCACATTGGGCACCAAACCCAGAGAAAAAAATACTCTGTACCAGTCAGAATTGTATGTTCATATAACAAGAATCAGCATCTAAGCAAAAGTACCTAGAGTTCAATCATATGCGAGATATACAGGTCAGGAATACTCATGAACTCTGCCCTATTTCCTATTTCCCAAGTCTATAACATTACAAACAACACTTTTGATGATAGCAAATGACATTTTAACAATCCCCGGCCCAGAGGGTCAGCAGAGACCCAAGAGATCTAATGATTAACTAGATGATGATGCAATATAATGACAGATGTGCATGCATGAATTAAGAAAATGTCCAAAAAATAGACCATTAAATATGAATTTATTGAAAATAACATTAGTAATGAAATTAAATCAGTATGTTAGCAATGGGATATAGAAACTAAAAACACATTATAACCTTGATTACATAAAGAATACTCGATCTAGGTTTCACTTCATGTTAATGTGGGCATTCCATGCAAACCTTAGTAACATAATTTAAGGATTGGTGGAGATGCAACCACCAAATTTACATAGTAAGAAATTAATTAATTGAAACAATGCGGCTTAATATGCTAATATATACATTACAGGGTTTCTATTATTCACGCTATGACTATTTTAAATCATTAAGAAATATAGTAGATTTCAAAAACCATACACAGGTTTTTATTATGAATATTTATAAGATTTTAAGTCACAAAGATTATAATGGATTTTAGTAACTATACAGGGAGCTTTTATTATCTACATTATCATATTTAAATCACAAGAGTATAACAGATTTCAATAACTAAATGTGGGCTTTTATTATGAATATTATATTTTAAATAACAAATTATGGAGTGAATTTTGATTGTACTTGGACTTCATCAGAATTACATCAACAATAGATCAATTATCTTGGAAATTATGAGATGATTCATCATTTATGATTTACGTATAGAATAAGGAAAAGCATAATTATTTTGACATTCCATCACATGACTTGACCTTTATAGGCTTTCTTAAAAGTTAACTGTTAACGTAATTAATAGTGGTTGAACGAAAGGGTAGATAGCACTAATAAGCGATAACATATAATAAGACAAACTAAATTTATATTATAATGAGAACTTGGGGTGGCTTAGGGAAATCATATCATTACGACTTACAGACCCATAAAATATGTGAGAAAGTATAAACGATAGCATGCAGACCAAATGATAACGTTTGAGAGGACGAGAAGCTACATCAACTTGAGAATGAAGAATATAAGCTCATCTGCACTTGTGCCAGATGGCATCTGAAGAAGTGGTCGGCAAGATACTATGGTTCTGATTTTCCGAATGTTAACCGATAATAGAGCTTACATGACCAAACACAATCTGTTGGAGTCGGGGCCTCCACACCCTGCCGAGAAATGTGCTTTAAGGATTCCAGTGATTAGAGAAAGTATGACAAAGCAACCTTTGATTGATGAACATTATCACCAGGATGCATCATGAGGGCTTTCAGATTTGTATTAACACTGATTTATTTGGCTTTAAATAGTAATTAAGCCTAATGTAATGAAATGATTATGTACAAGCAATCCCAAAAAGGGCCTGCAATTTACTTAAAGAAGTTATTTAGCATATCAATAATAAAATACAACAATTAAAATTTCCTTCGTTGAATGCAAATCAATACGCTCGAGAAATTAGTTACTTAAAATATCGTTAGATGGTGGGCTAATTATATAATGAATCATCATTTAAAAGTAAGGATCTGAATTCATCTCAATTAATACTAAATTTATGTAATTTAATCAATAGCATGAAATAATAGTTAATATTTTATTTGAAATGATAATGGAAAGCATAATATAAATTAAATAAAATGGTTTAGGAATATTTTTCAACCGGGCGAATTTTTATAGTTTTGTAAGAAAATTACGTTTATGATTTAAATTCCTTAATGGCGGAATAGTAAAATAAGATAAGATTAATTCACCAGATTGAATTATTAGCATACTAAAATGGGTATGATTTACATAATATCAAATTAAATTTGCCGCATTTGAAAATAATAATACAGGAAGAGTGAAAACCTTGTAATCGAGTTTAGAAAATCAAATAGAATTGAGATATTGAAGCAAAAGAAAAGTCATTGTTTAAGCAATTAATCGGTTTAGCATTACCGATGAAAAATAAGCAATTACATTTTGAAAATATAAAGATTACAAAAGTGGAAATATTAAAAAAAAACATGCTTTAAGTGAGCTAAATTTACATAATTAGAGGTTGAATT
The DNA here is from genome assembly GCA_028023455.1 of Epiperipatus broadwayi. NCBI lineage: Eukaryota > Metazoa > Onychophora > Udeonychophora > Euonychophora > Peripatidae > Epiperipatus > Epiperipatus broadwayi. The sequence goes on along the minus strand of JAQFVV010000063.1, from coordinate 5,393,147 downwards.
TTACATTTTATGATTAAGGAGATTATTTAGATGAAAGTTTTAGAGTTCATTTTGTGGCAGGGAATTACCTTTCTTTCCGATGACTTGACTGCTATATAAACATGTGTTGGTTTCATGTTTTACAAAATATGATTAATTTGGCATTATTTTGATGAAATTGTGGTTAAAGTCCATTCCTTATGTAATTTACAGTTCATTTTGGCAGTAGTTTGGAAACGATGGCTTATGAGTACATTGGCATTGGCTTGATTTTGGAGAGGGGAAGCAAATTTTAACTCTACTCACTAACCATTTTAAAGTTCTGAGTGACATAGATTTTCTTAGCAACAATGTTTAGAAAATAACATGGAGAGACCTTTTAGTTAGGAACTGCGGTGGTATTTATACTCATTTTTAGCTGCCTTTGGGTAATCCCCAGGTGTCAGCTAATGGTTACAATGACACAGCACATTTTAAAGTATGAATGAGATCAAGTTCGAGAGAGATAGTTTTGGTCTATTTTGGGCTGAAAATAGACCTGTGGACTCAATGTTAAGTAATGTGAATTTTAAAATAAACCTATGCTAAAATAAAACAAATCTTTTCTGAATTTAAAATAAGGTAAGTCTTTTATTTAATAAATTTGCATTATTCTTTCAAACTTTCTCTCAATTTAAAATATACATGAATAAAAAATATACGTAATATAATGCTTTTAATAAAATTATTATGTTTATCTGTTACACACAAACACATATGCACGATTCTTTACCGTAATAGAAATTTGTTTTATATTTATATCAATTTTAGATGAGAATAAAGCTTAATAAAAGATAAACAATCATGTACATCGGTATACTTTCACTCCCTAGTGAATGTTTATTAAATGACTGAGTTTGAACCCATGTTTGAAGGATTTGAAACATCACCAGAAAGTGAAGCCAAATGTGTGCAACAGATTTGAGTGCTTCAATATATATATATATATATATTATGACACTACAATTCTTTTCCTTCCCCTAATAACTGAATCTTAATTATTAGAATCGCCGCCGAAGGTGCCACCAAGGATTTCTCTCTTGGAACCTGGCCACGAAGCTTTACGTAAACCTGGTCTTATTTATTTTCGAACAGTGATTCACCGATTACAAATTTTGTTTATAATCTGACAGGGGTTTTCACTTAAGGACACTAACTAATTATTATAAATAATTAAAGAATTCAAATATACGTTGGATACAAAAAAGAAACTTTCCTTTATTATTATTATTATTAATAACATTATATTTCTGCCCGATCCAGAGAGAACTGACTTACAATTTCTGATTTTCAAACTGTTAACTTTCTAAGTATTCTTCCCAAATATCTACCATGGATTTACTCGCGCCGACACTAATACTGCGGATTCTAGCAGGCGTATATACAAAGGCGACTTATAGTATATAATCTTTCCTGAAGTTTATTTTTAAACCCCACTTTATTTGATAAATAAATAACTTGCAAGAACTTAAAATGAACGTATAAGTGTCTTTCATTTTCTTATACTTTCAACACTTCCCTTATTTTTTGCTAACAAGCAAGTAACGCCCTAAGGTTCTCTGTTGCTTGGCAGCACACTTTTATACCCCCACCCTGTTGTTACCCTCTAGATCGAACAGATATTAAATAATTTAATATACAGTCATACCAATATTTCATAAAAATATTTAATGAGAATTAACATAAATAGTTTACAATATTAAATAAATTTATTTCCCCACCTCTATTGTTGAAACATTCGTAACAAATATAATAAACGAAAAATAAATCAAAGATAAAGTTCTATTACGCTTTAACTAAAGTTCCCATTAATTGAAAAGTTTATTATTACCCTGATCGATCAGAGCAAAGTGGTCTGACTTTCATAGATTCACATTCCATTTGCCGTGCCTTTGTCCTTGTATATGAGAATTCTGGTGTGTCCATGGATGTTCCTTTGGTTGTCCGGCTAGCGATATACATTTCTTTCCCTTCCTTGACTCTTTCGGTAGCTTCATTCAGATGGAGTGGTGGCCAATTCCCCAAAGGGGAAGGTTTTGATAGCTTTAGCCGCTATGCATTTGAAAAGAGTCCGCAAAAAAAAATTTCTATAATAATTTCTGATTTGGAGCACAGCTTCTCTCTTTTTTTTTCTTTATTGTCCTTGCTGATCTCTCAAGTCAACTGACTTACTCTAAAAAAGCGATTTTATCTCTCTTTCTCTTATCTTTTTTTTCCTTTTTAATTAGCGTAACAGCAATTATTAACCAAATACTTTTAGTTTGTGAAAGTTTCAACAATAGAGTCTAATTACTACCAACAATCTAATTTTGTTTTCTTTCCCCCACCCTTTTATCTCTCAAGTTTTCTCCCTTTTAATTAAACACTTTTAACATTTTTGACAATAAATTATATTTTATCTTTTTTTCTTTTTTTTTTTTTTTTTAAATTTTTGCTCAAATCTATAGAAAAATAAATGTTTAAGATTTTACCCTTCCCATTAAATTAAAATCATTTGTTAATTTTTATTTTACAAACTATTTAACTTCGGAAAATATCTATGATGAAATTATAAATATGTGAGCTTATATATATATGAACTGACTTAAAATATCAGCTCAATATATATATATATTGTAATGGAACGTATGTATACAAACATATTATGCTGACCACGTTGTGGCATTAAATGTAATGGAATGTCAATATATGAAAAGAAAATAATGCTCTAAACATTGGATGACAAATGTAATGGAATATATGTAATCTAAATGATCTCAAACAAAAATACACATATGAAGAAAGAAGGCCTCAAATGTTGGTGCCAAAATGTAATGGAATGCCTATCCACAATTGAAATGGCCCCGATCATTGGGAAAGCCAAATGTAATGGAATCACGATTGCTTTATCCTCATAAATGAATCATAATGAATCAAACCTCATGGATTAGGCATCAAATATAATGGAACGACTAGCAACAATCCTTAATTAATCATGTCTGCATGTTGATAGTGCCAAATGTAGTAGAATGTATTTATCATCCAATTTAAATAATAGAAACATAGCACATCTTACACATAAAGAAAAATCTTAACAATCTAAATGAATCCAATTGTTGAGAAAGCCAAATATAATAGATTGTACAATTTAAATGAAGAAAGATAAATTTCATCCCAGTTATATTTAAATAAATTGTTTATATGCCCTTCCAACTAGCTATACATGAAATAAATCCAAAATCATACAGAGCAATAATGAGACCTATTATTATAATTTATTCTCAAGGTTGATATGACTAACTAACTAATAATATATATATATATATATATATATATATATATATATATATATATATATATATATATATATATATATATATATATATATATATATATATATATATATATATATATATATCAGAAACAAAGGGAATTCTATTAAAACTAATATACATATTATATAAGTAAACTTATGTATATCTAAACATATCAATGAACATTGGCTTGATAAGTGACCCAAAAACTAAACAATAAGTGAAATACAAAGTTATTCCCCATTAAGTTGTGAATTCAATTAATTTCATAATGTCTCTGGCACTAAAAAAAAAAATAAGAATAAAATATTAATACTCTTCCAAATAAATTACAAAGGCATTACTTATAAAACAAATAGTACATCCTTTATTTCTATATTATGATTTGATTTTAGGTAGTATCAGGTTTTAAATAGTTTTCATATACAAACCCAAATACAATATATATATATATACATTTATACTTGCAGTAAGTATATATTTGAAATAGATAAAGACATATTAGTGCTCAATAGGTATGCATTAATATAAACACAAATCCATATTTATATTTTCCAAATATTTAAAATTAAAAAAAAAAAGTAAATAAAAGCATATTACATACAGCAAATATATAAATTATTGTTTAGGTCTGTGTAAGAATTATTATATGAAGTTAAAAAAAATGAAAATAGATAAATAGATAAGTGAATAATTTTTATAATAAAATTTGCGAATATAAATTTCACTTATTAATATAACTCATATGCAACCCAAACTTATATGCCATATTTTAAAATTTTAAATTACTTAAGTGTTTATTTTGACATTTGTTAAATGTTTGTTTTTTTAGAAAACAAGACACTTTCTAATTAAAAAAAAAAGTAAAAAAAAAAAGTGAATATTGATCTGAAAAATATATATATCATTTATATTAATAAAATTATTTACTACCTTTTTTTAAAGTTTAACTTGTTCATTTTTCTTTTCAAAAGTCAACTTGTTCCATTGTTTTTTATTCCTTTATATTTCTTTAATATTAGAATGCATTCTAGCCAAAGTTAATTGAAGAAATAGCATGTTAGAGAAAATTATTGGTTTCCAAGCACATATGTATATTTCACTTTTTTAAAGATTTCTCTCTTTGAAAAACAAATAATAATAATTGACATGTTGAATCCAATATATTAACTAACTTTAGTTACTTCCAGATTGTTATTAGATTTACCATTATAAATTCCAGATAGCTATATCAAATTTTGGCTTCAGATGCAGTGAAACTCATGTGTTGAAATTTGCCTAGTTTTTTTTTAAAACTGCCTTGGGATAAAAGAAAAGAAATAGCATAGCTCCCTGCCTGCAATATATATATATATATATATATATATATATATATATATATATATATATATATATATATATTAGCCGGTCATGGTTTATGTGTTTACTACAGTAATTTATCTTATTTAATTATTCTCAAGAATGGCAATTCCAAAGAAACAAAGTACAATTAATTTTATCCTTCAGTTTTTTTTAATAACTATATCAATAATGATGGCTTCTTTTGTTGCTGCTGTTGTTGTTTTCCACATGCCACTGAATGCACAGTTTTTGAAAACCATTGTTACATATGTTTTCTTTTAAACAATTAACATTCAAAAAAAATAAAAATACCAATCATATAAAAAATATTAAATCGACAATTTATTTGACAGCTTTAAAAATATATATATACATAAATAATAACATTGCATTTTTTTAATAATCACTACAAATAAAATAATCTTTTTTTATAATCAACAATTTATATGTCTCTATTTATTTATAATAATTAAAACATGTCACTATTATTACCATTAAAAATCTCATCATTAAGAATAATAACAATTAAATATTCACAGTGATGTACCTCAACAAATAAATAAAATAATAAATCCAAACAACAATCTATAACTAATAACCATAAACCATATATAAACATCAAATCAAAGAGATTTTTTTAATAACAACAAATGATATTTTAAAATAAAAGTAGATTTATCAATCTTTTACAATATATATAGTAACCGAATCTCCTTCCAACCTCTATAATCGGTTGTAACTATTTCCTGATTAGCATATTGCAGGACAGAAACAAAGATTGGCATTATTCAATGTTTATCTTACCATCCTACAACAATATTTCCTGCTCATCAGAGGATATAGCATTAAAGAGACTGGAAACATCTAGAAAATTTGTTTGTTTGGTTTCCCAAGTGGTGCCACTAGAGTTCCAGCTTACCACAACCTTATTTACTTATTCAGATCTGGTTATGCCGAACATGGCTCAGAAGGCAAAAGATTCTTGTGAACAAATGCAATAAATGATGAGTGATGTGAAATGAAACTGACCAGATATATTAGTTTTAGATAAGAATGATTTATTTATTTAACAACAAAAGTTATTAACAGTTCATCTTTGGATTGACATTTTCCTATAGGCGCATATGTTCCTAGGCCAGTTTGATTTACATTTAAGCATTCTTTTCATAATCATCAATGATTGGTTCAATAAGTATCTGGATATAAATCTTGGTTATTTATCTGTGATCAAAGTATGTGGATATAAATTCCAGTCATTCATCTTTGATCCAGGTGTCTGGATGTAAATTTAAGTAATTCACTTATATTAAAATATTAATTCTCTAATTCAGATTTGTAGATTTAAATCCCAGGTATATAGTTGTAGGTTCATGTCAATCACTTATATTAAATATTAATTCTCCAATTCAGATTTGTAGATTTAAATCATTCATTTATTTAATTCATCTTTAATTCAGGCATATGGATGTAGGTTCATGTCATTTATTTATATTAAAATATTAATTCTCTAATTCATGTTCATATATTTGAGTCATTCATTTGTTTAATTCATCTTTGATACAGATGTATATTTGAAGTACAAGCACATTCATTCAATTTACTTTTTACATAGAAGCATTTCTAATCTTATAAAGATATATCTAGTCCCTGTTCATATTTGAAGTAGAAACATATTCAATTTAATTTTTGGACAGAAGCATTACAAATTCTATATTCATGTATATATAAATACATCTTTGATTTAATTTACATATTATTATATTTTTCATTTATTTTTAAATCAATATTCTTAAATTTTTAAAATCAGTATAATTATTATTCTTTAAAAACATTATTTTCTTATGTTTCATTTGATAAATCAATCACTTGAATAAATGCGTTTTATTTTTTATGTTAATTATTTTAATAAATGCCTTTTCAAAAAGTGTACTTGAATATTATAAAGGTATCTAAATTTTCCTTATGTTGACATTTTTATTTTGACATCAATAAAAGGTTTACATGGATTGAATGGCACACTGAGTTACTGCTGCTGTTAATTGGGCATGTTTTTGGATTTTCCTGGGCTTTTCACATGGTTGGAGAAAAGAACTAGTTTCTCCTCACTCATACTGGAGTTTTCCAAATTCATAATGCACTTTTCCATTATTCAGTTAGGCAGTAACTAAAAGCTTTTCTCTGTTGATGATAATTGTAGTTCCAACTTGGTTATTTTAGAATTCCCAAAAGTAATAAATTGCATGGCAATGATTACAATTTACAACAGGACTCACTCTTGACCATCCTAATAACTGATTGTACTGTAACTAAAACCTATCTAACTGTAACTGTCACTGTCACTAACTTATCCAATTAAGCTGCTCCTTTAATTTCTTCTGCTTCCTGTATTTTGTTATCTACCAACATGTTTTAAAAAAACATCTGATTAAGACCCCAAGGCAAGAAGATGATGTTATCTTTAAGTGTTTTTACATTTAAATCTGAAAACATATAGCTCTAAAATAAATCATATCTGTAATATTTTAAACTGAAGATTTATCAATTAATGATAAAGATTTATTAATTAAATGCTTCTTTTATATTTTCTTTATTTTACTTTTTTTATTTGTTTTTATAACACAATTGGAAAAGTGATTTAAATTCACTGTCACTTGCTTCTTTATTTAGAATTTTATTTACTGACTCTCATCAGTTTTATTTTTAATTTTAACTACTTGAACTGGGAGGGAAAGAACTCTTTAAAATATATATGTGAAATGTGTCTGTTTCAATATATATATATATATATATTGTAATGTTTTTTCCACATTTTGATAAATTCTGGTAGGCCATCTTTTAGACACAGTTAAATGAAAGTTAATCAAACTATGGATAAAAAAATATCTTTATTTCCAAAAAAACATAGCTATATTTCCTGATTAACTGGCCTACTAATTATTATGACAGGAATTGCTGATGAAGTTAGTTTTAATTTATAAGAGTGTGCCATAGTCAATAGAGTCCTAACTTTCTCATATCCCATAATTTTGATGCAAGTAACTAAAAGATCAGGGTTATGCTTTTACATAACTTTATTTTTTTAGAGAATATTATTCCTGGGGCTTAATCAAAAATATTGGCAAAGGTAAATTATACACTCAAACCCTAATAAACTAACATTAATAAATTTAATAACTAACATTAATACCACACAATGAAAAGTTGATATTAAAAATAAATATTTTATTCTAACAAATTAAAATATTAAAAACACCAATAACTAATAAGTTGGAAAGAATACACACATGCTAATCCAGACATGAATCAATTAATTAAAAATAGTTTAACATTTATAGTTCACTTCTGAATTTCTTCTAGAATGTTCTTTAAAATGAAAGGTCTCTTGAATGAGAAAATTAATGTCTCTATCAGGATTATATTATAAGCTTATTAGAGAATGATTTGCAAATGCTTAATTTAGTCACAATCAGAAATAGTTAATCTTAGCTTACCAGTAAGTTCAGCAAATTTCTGTAGATGATTGATTACCATGCATAGTTTTTCTTGAGGTAGAATGAGCTCGTGGCCATTGGTTTTAACTTGTTCTTTATCTGTCCTAATGGCTAGTCATAAAAGCTTTTCTGGAGTCAACATCTTTATGATTAATGATGTCAAAAGCTTCTGTCCACTTCAGCATGACAAATTATTTCAGTGTAAAATGTTCCTGGATCTTTCATAATCCAGGACCAGCCAAAAAAACAAACAAAACCCTGATCACACTGGTGTTCTTTCTTTTATAGTAAAGGTCCAGTTTTCAGACTTCTGCGCATATTTTCTTTTCTCCTTTTATCAATATACAAGATAATAATCTTGTACATTCTTTCTTAAATTTAAGTTACAAATTCTTTTTTTTAAAACATAATTCCACCATCTTTAATTACCTTTCAAAAAAGGTTTTGCTGATTGTAATCTGTGTGTGGAATTCTCTTTTCTTTAGTTTATCTAGATTAGTACGATGCATGTCTTTATTCTTTCCAATTTTAACTTTTATTTTTAATTACATAAAAAAAATATAAACTAAAAATATAACTTTTATTGTACATTCAAAAAAAAAAAAATTACACAAACTAAAAAAAAAAAATTAATTGCTTCTTTTAATAAGATCACTAAATTTACTTTTTCTTTTAGCTTTTACCAAATGCCAATATATTTGTACCATATATAAATAAACAGTAATATATATATATATATATATATATGTAATAAATAAAGTTTGATATCTGTATTCGTTTCACAATATATGTAATATAGAAATCAATATATATATATCAAAATACAGTACAATTTATATAAATTATATTCTTTTAGAAGTACTTTCGACTATACACTTTGTAGTCTTTATCAACTATATAACATTGAATAATCAAAACGAGACAAACCTTAACAATACCCATAGTTCAATTCAGATTTCCCACAATTCTGTTATCTTAACATTTGATGACTGGCGATTCATTAACATTTGATGACTTTTTTTTAAATCAACATAGCCTCCTTTATTTTACGTTTATTATGACAACGTTCAATTTGAATAAATTTTCATATTTTTATAATCAAATTTAAATCCATATTGACAAGATTTATTATGATCAAATATAACAGATGATGAAGGTTTATTTACATCTGTTCCATATTGATTCTCTTTTTGAATTCTATTATATAAAAGCATATGTTCTTTTATTCTCTTCTCAAATGTACACTTAGATTCACCAATGTATTGTACGCCGCATCCACATATCAATCTATATATAATAGAATTTTGATTAAACTTTGAATTTTGAATTTTAAAATTATTAAGCAATCTATTTATGTTATTTGTAGAGAAAAAAGCAATATGACACAAACCATTATAAATTTTCCTAATAAACTTGACCTGCTCATCTGATATAAATGGCATTGAAATCCATTTCATTTTGATATTTTTATTTTTAATTTTATTATAGTGTTGATTTCTTTTAAATCCTTTAATAATATTAGCAATAGCATTTTTATAATAACCAATTTTTAACAAGTCATTAACAAATAAATGTACATTTTTAATTTTATCACTAGAATATTTGCATAATTTTTCATTTCAAAATAAGAATGATTTCAATCCAGACAGCTTATGACACATAGGTACACGTGATTCATATGGAATAAAACCTCTAGTTTCAATTGGTTTAATTAACATAAGATAATCAGAACTGTAATCATTAAGAGTAACTTGAATATCCAAGAATTTTATGGAATTGTATTTCTCTTTAGTTATAACCCATTTTATATCCTTAATCTCATTTAATTCATTAAATAAATTGATTATTAATTCTTGTTTTCCACAAATAAAAACATCATTCACATATCTATGATATACTTTAATTTATTGATATTTCAATTGTTTTAAAATTTTACTTTCATATGTTGATATAACAAAATTACAAATTTGAGCAACAGCAGGAAGACCCATTGGCCAACCAAAATTCATTTTATAATATTCATTATTAAAATTAACATAAATATTTTTATCAATAAACTGCAATACTTTTATAATAAAATTTATAATATCAGACTTTACATTTTTTGAAACAAGAGCATTATAAATAATATTAATTGACTCTATTCTATCTATTGATCCATACATTTCATTTATATCAAAAGTACAAAGTGTGTCATGTAAATCTATATTTATATTCTTAATTTTATCTACAAAATCAAACGATGATGAAATAGTATATTCTCCAAAACCTAAAATATCTTGAAGTAATAATTCAATATATCTACATGTTTGATAATAATATGCACCACCAAAATCAACCATCAATCTCAATGGATAATTTTCTTTATGTAGCTTTATATTCAAAAATATCCTAGGGCAAATAGCAGATGATGGATATAAGTTATAATATGTATGACTATCAATAGCTTTATTCTTAGCTTTTTTTAAAATTTCATTTATAAATTTCATGCGAGATGTATCAATATTTATTATTTCACTATTTTGAAATTTAAGCTTTTTCATTTGATCCATAACTTTTTCATTATATTTCGCTCTTGTAAACAAACACATACGAAGGCCCTTGTCCTCCTTTAAACACCCTAAGTCATTATTTAATAGGAAACTTTTAAATTTACTAATTTGACTTAACCATTTATCATTCCTATTATATTTAAAGTTTTTATTTTTAACTTCTTTAACAATGTTATTACAAATATTCGCATCACACTTAATCACACTAAATGAATGTTCTATTGCAGAATTCAATTCAAGATTATAATCTTTCCATCTACCACCAACATATTTCGATCCGAAATTTAAAATATATTTTTGACTGAAATCCAAATTTATACCAGACAAGTTCACATAAATTTGATCATTCATTTTATCCGGAAAATTTTTATGAAACAAATGTTCAATTTTCTTGTTAAATTTATCAACATTTGTTAAATAAAATTTATCAAAAATTTTTTGACAAAAACACTTATAGTTAAACCAATCATCACAATTTTTCATCAAAATAAAATGATTTAAAGCCGTTAAATATTTCCGCTGACGAAATAGCAAACATTTGCATTGCTTAATTATATTCTTTAAAATAATTTCCTTTATATCGTTAGTAATTTTATCTGATAATTTGCAAGATTTGTTTATTTTTACTAAACAGCAATTCGGGAAAACTTCTAAATCACAACAGGCATTTAAAAAGTTTAATCTACATTTTAACGTAATAATCTTTAATGTTACCTTCCACCATTCTTTTAAAATCCACGTTTTACTTAGAATCTTTAAATCCATTATATATGAAATAAATAAAGTCTGATATCTGTATTCGTTTCACAATATATGTAATATACAAATCAATATATATATCAAAATAAAAACTTTAAATATAATAGGAATGATAAATAGTTAAGTCAAATTAATAAATTTAAAAGTTTCCTAATAAATAATGACTTAGTGTGTTTAAAGGAGGACAAGGGCCTTCGTATGTGTTTCTTTACAAGAGCGAAATATAATGAAAAAGTTATGGATCAAATGAAAAAGCTTAAATTTCAAAATAGTGAAATAATAAATATTGATACAACTCGCATGAAATTTGTAAATGAAATTTTAAAAAAAGCTAAGAATAAAGCTAGTGATAGTCATACATATTATAACTTATATCCATTATCTGCTATTTGCCCTAGGATATTTTCGAATATAAAGCTACATAAAGAAAATTATCCATTGAGATTGATGGTTGATTTTGGTGGTGCATATTATTATCAAACATGTAGATATATTGAATTATTACTTCAAGATATTTTAGGTTTTGGAGAATATACTATTTCATCATCGTTTAATTTTGTAGATAAAATTAAGAATATAAATATACATTTACATGACACAATTTGTACTTTTGATATAAATAAAATGTATGGATCAATAGATAGAATAGAGTCAATTAATATTATTTATAATGCTCTTGTTTCAAAAAATGTAAAGTCTGATATTATAAATTTTATTATAAAAGTATTGCAGTTTATTGATAAAAATATTTATGTTAATTTTAATAATGAATATTATAAAATGAATTTTGGTTGGCCAATGGGTCTTCCTGCTGTTGCTCAAATTTGTAATTTTGTTATATCAGCATATGAAAGTAAAATTTTAAAACAATTGAAATATCAAGAAATTAAAGTATATCATAGATATGTGGATGATGTTTTTATTTGTGGAAAACAAGAATTAATAATCAATTTATTTAATGAATTAAATGAGATTAAGGATATAAAATGGGTTATAACTAAAGAGAAATACAATTCCATAAAATTCTTGGATATTCAAGTTACTCTTAATGATTACAGTTTGGATTATCTTATGTTAATAAAACCAATTGAAACTAGAGGTTTTATTCCATATGAATCACGTGTACCTATGTGTCATAAGATGTCTGGATTGAAATCATTCTTATATCGAAATGAAAAATTATGCAAATATTCTAGTGATAAAATTAAAAATGTACATTTATTTGGGAAATTGGTTATTATAAAAATGCTATTGCTAATATTATTAAAGGATTTGAAAGAAATCAACACTATAATAAAATTAAAAATAAAAATATCAAAATGAAATGGATTTCAATGCCATTTATATCAGATGAGCAGGTCAAGTTTATTAGGAAAATTTATAATGGTTTGTGTCATATTGCTTTTTTCTCTACAAATAACATAAATAGATTGCTTAATAATTCTAAAATTCAAAATTCAAAGTTTAATCAAAATTCTATTATATATAGATTGATATGTGGATGTGGCATACAATACATTGGTGAATCTAAGTGTACATTTGAGAAGAGAATAAAAGAACATATGCTTTTATATAATAGAATTCAAAAAGAGAATCAATATGGAACAGATGTAAATAAACCTTCATCATCTGTTATATTTGATCATAATAAATCTTGTCAATATGGATTTAAATTTGATTATAAAAATATGAAAATTATTCAAATTGAACGTTGTCATAATAAACATAAAATAAAAAAGGCTATGTTGATTTCAAAAAATCGTCAAATGTTAATGATTCACCAGTCATCAAATGTTAAGATAACAGAATTGTGGGAAATCTGAATTGAACTATGGGTATTGTTAAGGGTTGTCTCGTTTTGATTATTCAACGTTATATAGTTAATAAAGACTACAAAGTGTATAGTCGAAAGTACTTCTAAAAGAATATAATTTATATAAATTGTACTGTATTTTGATATATATATTGATTTCTATTATAGTAATACCCGTTATATTTTATATCGCCATTGTACGCTTCTACCCGTAGCTTCGAGTGAGGATATTTGTGAGCATGGTCTGATTCCATCTCACGCGCCAATCATACACATGGATAAGAATTATCTCATCGAAAATGTAAATAAGGATTCGGGTATATATATATACCTCTGTTTATGGTAGCGCATCCATACCAGCTCAATCTCAGGGTTTGGGGACTATAGTCTAACTAGAGAACAAAGCTAAACACTACCCAACTACGTCTTATGTGTCTATCTATTCTGTCCGATAATTTATCCATTATAAATCTAATAACCCAATCCGAATGTTATCATACAATTTACTCTATTTATTACCATACTTAATACCGATAAAATCTCATTTATACACGCATATAAATATATCAATATTCAAGCGCACAGCCCATTTACCCAGATACACACATATATAATTCATATACGCATCAAAATAGTGCAATTATACATCAGAGCTGTTTATTTAAAGTTGTTATTTTATTTAATTTAAAAGAGATTTATTATCACAATTAATATTGAGGTAACACTAGTTTCTTTACCAAGACGCATTCATTGAACATATATTTAGCGTAAACGTCAATTACCTTAAGTACCGTCGACCGTTCACACGGTCAAAGACAAGTCCGCATTTATAATTCTCCACGAATACTGGTCTGGTTGATATAACGGATGGCAAGGATTTCCAATATGGTATATTGAATAGCTTATTCTGGAGGTGGAGTAGATGATTCACTCACTTTATGAAAGGTCCCATTTCATAGATCCTTCGTCGCCATTACACTTGATGAACAAGAACTCTTTTGTATAGCAAAGTTCGTAGGTCAACTTCAGATGGGCTCCACGACAACTGTCCACTGGATCAGTTAATGAAACTAGCGCTATTGAATTACCCCGACATTTTGGGTGAGAAATATTAATAAACTTCTTAAGAAAATTTTATACGTCCACACATTCCGTAGTCCAAGCCGCATTTTTTATTTATTTTTTTTTCTCCTCTCGAGCCCACAAAAAAGTTCTTTTGTTTTCACTCTTTAACTTTGTAAAATTTTCTTCCAATATCCCTATGCCACTGTCCCGTTCTTCTATTGTTTTCCAAAGATACCCATCTGACCCGTTTTGGGACTTCTTGACGCCAGTTATTACTAAACTGCCTACAGCAACTGATTTATTTCTATTTCTATCTTCATATGTTCAAAAGATTAATTAGCAAAAGAAAACACATGTTACCGACAATATTATTAACCAGACTTAAAGAAAAATTTTAATGGATAAAATATATACCAATAATCAATTACAACTTATACAGCTCCGTATATAATTGCTTGTAACCATCACCGTTAATACATACACACATTTTATACTCACATATACAAATATATTTATATAAGCATACCCACCTAACATTCACACTCTTTGTAACAGGGTTCGAATGACTATTTACATATATATCTTTTCGTATATAGTCGCTCAACATTAACACTCGCAATTAGTAAAATATTACATACGCTTGTATTCGAACCCCGTTTGTTACACTATATTACATATATTGTGAAATGAATACAGATATCAAACTTTATTTATTACATATATAATGGATTTAAAGATTCTAAGTAAAACGTGGATTTTAAAAGAATGGCGGAAGGTAATGTTAAAGATTATTACGTTAAAATGTAGATTAAACTTTTTAAATGCCTGTTGTGATTTAGAAGTTTTCCCGAATTGCTGTTTAGTAAAAATAAACAAATCTTGCAAATTATCAGATAAAATTACTAACGATATAAAGGAAATTATTTTAAAGAATATAATTAAGCAATGCAAATGTTTGTTATTTCGTCAACGGAAATATTTAATGGCTTTAAATCATTTTATTTTGATGAAAAATTGTGATGATTGGTTTAACTATAAGTGTTTTTGTCAAAAAAATTTTGATAAATTTTATTTAAAAAATGTTCATAAATTTAACAAAAAAATTGAACATATGTTTCATAAAAATTTTCCGGATAAAATGAATAATCAAAATTATGTGAACTTGTCTGGTATAAATTTGGATTTCAGTCAAAAATATATTTTAAATTTCGGATCGAAATATGTTGGTGGTAGATGGAAAGATTGTAATCTTGAATTGAATTCTGCAATAGAACATTCATTTAGTGTGATTAAGTGTGATGCGAATATTTGTAATAACATTGTTAAAGAAGTTAAAAATAAAAACTTTAAATATAATAGGAATGATAAATGGTTAAGTCAAATTAATAAATTTAAAAGTTTCCTATTAAATAATGACTTAGTGTGTTTAAAGGAGGACAAGGGCCTTCGTATGTGTTTGTTTACAAGAGCGAAATATAATGAAAAAGTTATGGATCAAATGAAAAAGCTTAAATTTCAAAATAGTGAAATAATAAATATTGATACATCTCGCATGAAATTTATAAATGAAATTTTAAAAAAAAGCTAAGAATAAAGCTATTGATAGTCATACATATTATAACTTATATCCATCATCTGCTATTTGCCCTAGGATATTTTCGAATATAAAGCTACATAAAGAAAATTATCCATTGAGATTGATGGTTGATTTTGGTGGTGCATATTATTATCAAACATGTAGATATATTGAATTGTTACTTCAAGATATTTTAGGTTTTGGAAAATATACTATTTCATCATCGTTTGATTGTGTAGATAAAATTAAGAATATAAATATAGATTTACATGACACAATTTGTACTTTTGATATAAATGAAATGTATGGATCAATAGATAGAATAGAGTCAATTAATATTATTTATAATGCTCTTGTTTCAAAAAATGTAAAGTCTGATATTATAAATTTTATTATAAAAGTATTGCAGTTTATTGATAAAAATATTTATGTTAATTTTAATAATGAATATTATAAAATGAATTTTGGTAGGCCAATGGGTCTTCCTGCTGTTGCTCAAATTTGTAATTTTGTTATATCAACATATGAAAGTAAAATTTTAAAACAATTGAAATATCAAGAAATTAAAGTATATCATAGATATGTGGATGATGTTTTTATTTGTGGAAAACAAGAATTAATAATCAATTTATTTAATGAATTAAATGAGATTAAGGATATAAAATGGGTTATAACTAAAGAGAAATACAATTCCATAAAATTCTTGGATATTCAAGTTACTCTTAATGATTACAGTTCTGATTATCTGATGTTAATTAAACCAATTGAAACTAGAGGTTTTATTCCATATGAATCACGTGTACCTATGTGTCATAAGCTGTCTGGATTGAAATCATTCTTATTTCGAAATGAAAAATTATGCAAATATTCTAGTGATAAAATTAAAAATGTACATTTATTTGTTAATGACTTGTTAAAAATTGGTTATTATAAAAATGCTATTGCTAATATTATTAAAGGATTTAAAAGAAATCAACACTATAATAAAATTAAAAATAAAAATATCAAAATGAAATGGATTTCAATGCCATTTATATCAGATAAGCAGGTCAAGTTTATTAGGAAAATTTATAATGGTTTGTGTCATATTGCTTTTTTCTCTACAAATAACATAAATAGATTGCTTAATAATTCTAAAATTCAAAATTCAAAGTTTAATCAAAATTCTATTATATATAGATTGATATGTGGATGCGGCGTACAATACATTGGTGAATCTAAGTGTACATTTGAAAAGAGAATAAAAGAACACATGCTTTTATATAATAGAATTCAAAAAGAGAATCAATATGGAACAGATGTAAATAAACCTTCATCATCTGTTATATTTGATCATAATAAATCTTGTCAATATGGATTTAAATTTGATTATAAAAATATGAAAATTATTCAAATTGAACGTTGTCATAATAAACGTAAAATAAAAGAGGCTATGTTGATTTAAAAAAATTGTCAAATGTTAATGAATCACCAGTCATCAAATGTTAAGATAACAGAATTGTGGGAAATCTGAATTGAACTATGGGTATTGTTAAGGGTTGTCTCGTTTTGATTATTCAATGTTATATAGTTGATAAAGACTACAAAGTGTATAGTCGAAAGTACTTCTAAAAGAATATAATTTATATAAATTGTACTGTATTTTGATATATATATATATATATATATATGTATAACATTATAATCTTTTTTCTAATAGACATAAATTTTAATAATCTCATTTAACACTGAGATATATTCATGTAGTTATATTTGTATTTAATTAAAGTGATAGGTTTATTTTAAGTCCTTTAAATTT
The DNA here is from genome assembly GCA_028023455.1 of Epiperipatus broadwayi. Taxonomy (NCBI): domain Eukaryota; kingdom Metazoa; phylum Onychophora; class Udeonychophora; order Euonychophora; family Peripatidae; genus Epiperipatus; species Epiperipatus broadwayi. The sequence continues at coordinate 5,375,441 of JAQFVV010000063.1, read as the reverse complement.
ATAATTCTAACAAATTCATTACTTTCAATTTATTTTTATAAGTAAACTCATTAATATTGTTCTATCATTGTTTGTGAATTTATAATAATATTCTAGTTTTATTTTGCTTCATCTTGAAAAGTATATATATAAAAATCTAATGCAAATTCAATGATACATAAGTAATTTTTAAAAAAATATATGTGATTGTTTTTTGTCATGCAAGGAGATTAATATTTAGAATTAAATAAGTTTAGGTTATCATGTAGAAAGGGACTCTAATGATTTGAAAAAAATAAATGTAAATCTCAGTATGGTCATATTTTCAACAATATACATTAAATCTTATTATAAACTAAATCAGAGTAAAGAACTGAACTCTATTCCATGAATGTCTGTTTTATTTTTAACATGTTCATGCCTAATTGGAGGATAATAATGATATTGACTGACTGTAGATTATTTAAACCTATATATCTCATAATTTTTAATTTGTGTTAACTACTAGCCACATGGAACATTACATTTGTATTCCTATTGGAGAGAGGATTGAACCCTATTCCATGAGTTTCAGTTTTCTTTGAACATGATCATGCGTAATTGAGGTTGATAATGAGATTGATTGACTGTAGATTATTTAAATCTATATATTTCAAAACCTTAATTTGTATTAACTCCTTATCACATGCAATATCATGTTTGTGTTCCCATTCGAGAAAGGACTAAACTCTATTCCATGAGTTTCAGGTTTTCTTTTATTCTGATGGTACCTATTTGGGGGATGATAATGAGGTCAATTGATTATAGATTATATATATATATGAAAATTCTAATTTGTATTAATTCCTATTCACATGCAATGTTGTATTTGTGTTCAAACTATATTGAATTTAAAGAGCAGAAATGAAATGAATGATGGCTGTTACAATATATATGGCTGCAGAAAGGAGTTTGCTATTAACTGAAAGGAGACCCTTTGATTCCTCTTGGAGGCCTTAAAGGAACTAAGCAGGGCAAATTCCTAATGTCCATTCCATAAATTCTTGTTGTTGCAGCTGTTATTACTATGTGATTATTCATATACTATACGAACATGGATGGGCTGCTCACCAACACGCATTAGCCAGCGTGGTGAATTTATTGGCTTTTTACCTCTGAGTTTAAGATCAAGAAACACCATGGTCTTTCTTCTCAGTGCCTGATAAGGCAGAATGAATGTTTGTGTAAATGATAAATATTTTTCCAATACATATATACAATTATGACAGACAAAAATAAAGCATGGCCCTTATTCCCAGGAGGCTGTAAAGTCACCAACCAAGGCAATGGTTGGTGGCCGAAGGTGGAGGTGCTAAGAATCCCCTCATTGTGGACCAGGCTGCCATTTGATGATGACTTTTTATTTAGGTACTTACAACTGCAGATCACTTTCAAGTGAAGGAAGATTGCAAGAATTAGAAGAAGAATTGCCTTATATTAAATGGGACATTATTGGACTTTGTGAAGTTAGAAGAAAAGGTGAAGAAACAATTGATTTAAAAAGTGGACATATACTCTATTATAAAGGCACACATATTGTAAATACAAGTGGAGTAGGATTCATTATAAATAAAAAGTGGATGAACAAAATTGTGGAGATTGATGGTGTATCGGACAGAGTTGCAAGATTAGTTACACAACTTAATAGCAGATACCAAATGCAGATAATTCAGGTTTATGCTCCAACAAGTTCTCATAGTGATGAAGTAGTAGAAGATTTTTATATGGATGTACAAAAGGCTTTTGATCAGAGTAAACAACATTTTAAAATTGTTATGGTAGACTTTAATGCTAGAATTGGTAGACAAATGAAAGATGAAATTGCTGTAGGTAATTTTGGTTATGGTAATAGAAATGAGAGAGGACATAGACTTGTGGAGTTTGCGGAAAAAGAAAAACTTTATATTATGAATTCATTTTTTGAGAAAAATGTTAAAAGGAAATGGACATGGAAGCATCCAAATGAAGGTACAGCAGAATTGGATTATATTTTGACTAACAGGAAATACATATTTCAAGATTGTAATGTTCTTAACAAATTTAACACAGGAAGTGATCATCGACTAGTAAGGTGTAAGTTATGTGTTAATGTAAAACTAGAGAGACAAAAATTATTGAGAAAAACAATATTTACAGTTGATATTCCTAATCTTCAGAAACATTCTAATGAATTTACATTAGAACTTACAAATAGGTTTCAAGTGTTAGGAGATTTTGAACATGATTCAGATTTGAATGAAATTAATATGAAAATAACTGATACACTTTTAAAAACTGCAACAAAGATAGCTGGTAGAAAAAAGCAGCAATTGACTAATAAAATTTCTACTGAGACTAGAGAATTTATGAAGAAAAGAAGGAATATGAAGATATACAAAAATGATGTATTAAAAAGAATTGAATATCTCGAATTTTGTAAATGGGTACGGAAAAGAGTTGAAAATGATATAAGAAAGTATAACTGTGAAATAGCAAGGAAAGCTGTAGAAGAAAATAAAAGTCTCAAGAATGTTAAACAACATTTTGGTATTGGTAGGAAATTTATATCTGCAATAAGAAAAAAAGATGGAATTATTACTAAAAAGAGAGATGACATCATGAAATTGGTAGAAGATTTTTATCAAGAATTATATAGTGATAAAGAACAAGTACCTCCTATATCTATTGCATCTTCCGAATTGCCCAGAATTTTAAATGAAGAAGTGAGACATGCAATTAAATGTATGAAGAAAGGAAAGGCTTTAGGAAATGATGGAATTATAATTGATATATTAAAAGAAGGAGGTGAAGAAATAGAAACAATTTTAGCAAAGTTATATACCAAATGTCTAAATTATAAAGATGTACTGGAAGATTGGAAGAATGCAGTAATAATATTAATATTTAAAAAAGGTGATAAAGAATATATTAGAAATTACAGACCTATCAACCTTTTATCAGTTTTATATAAAATTTTTACCAAGATAATTACAACTCATCTACAGAGAACTTTGGATTTCCACCAACCAAGAGAACAAGATGGATTTAAAAGTGGTTTTAGTACAATAGATCATATCCAGGTATTGAGAGAAGTCATAGAAAGGACAAATGAATATGAGTTGTCATTATGTTTTGGATTTGTAGATTATGAAAAGGCATTCGAGTCTATACACATTTCTTCAGTGATTAAAGCATTGGATCATCAAGGTATAGATCCAGGATATTGTCATATTTTAAAGAATATTTATAAAAATGTAACAGCAACAATTAGATTACATAATGATACTGGAAAAATCAACATTGAGAAAGGTGTAAGGCAAGGTGACTCCATATCTCCAAAACTTTTTACAGCAGTGCTGCAAGAAGTATTTTGTGGATTAAAATGGGAAACTAAAGGAATGAAAGTAAATGGAGAGTATTTAAGTCATTTAGATTTTGCAGATGATGTAGTTGTTTTTGCAAATAATGCTTCATAGCTGCAGGAAATGTTGCAGGTATTAGCAGATGAAAGTAGAAAAGTAGGACTAAAGATAAATGTTAAAAAGTCTAAAGTAATGTTTAATCGATTTGCTCAAAATATGAAAATAAAGATTGATTATGAAGAATTAGAAGAAGTTAACAGTTACAAATACCTAGGTCAGATTATTAATACAGATGGAAACATAATGGAGGAAATTAATCATAGAATTAAACTTGGTTGGAGTGCTTTTGGTAGAAATAACTTGATACTAAAAGGAAATATGCCTATGTGTTTGAAAATAATGGTTTTTAACAAATGTGTTTTACCAGTTCTTACTTATGGATCTGAGACTTGTGTACTTAATAGAAGAGAAATACAGAGACTTCAGACCACTCAAAGGAGTATGGAGAGATGTATGTTGGGAGTAACAAGAAGAGATCGAAAACGCAATGTATGGGTAAGACAACAAACAGGTGTTACTGACCTTATTGAAAAAATTAAAATATTGAAATGGAGTTGGGCTGGACATATTGCTAGAAGAAATGATAATAGATGGACAATTGAAATTTTAAACTGGATTCCAAGAGATTGTAAAAGTCCCAGAAAGAGACCACATGTGAGATGGATGGATAAAATAAGAAAATATGCAGGGGTGTTGTGGAAAAGAGAAGCTAAAGATCGAAGAAGATGGATTAAACTTGGAGAGACCTTCCTCCTGCAGTGGATTGATAATGGTTGATGATATATATATATAAGTCACTTTTTCAAATGCTTAATATATCAACGCATTAAAAATATATATTTACAGATCAATTTTTATTTAGTTAATTTTAAATTTTTTTCATTCAAGTAATAAATATAACAAGTTTTTTTTTTTTTTTTACTTTTAACAAGTTTCATATTATTAGTGTTCAAACGAATTCTCCTATTGTCATCTGCAACAGGCTACTGTAATCATCTATTAAGTGCTTACTTTGCAAACAAGAATGAAATCAAACATTTTAAAGTGCTGTGAAAAGAAAAAAGCAGTTAAGAATAAACAAAACCGACTTATCTTTTAAATTTATAAACTGCATATATGTATAAATGTATGTTATTCTATTACTAAGAATGTCACTATAAAATAATATATAATTAATGGCGGTTTCTACACAGATTATTAAGCTTCTTTAGCAATCCTTTCCATCTTATATAACCAATACACATGACCACACACATGTGAATAAGATATGTGTACAAGATGATGATCTGGGCCAACTGATGAGTGCTGGTTCAGCATGAAACAGCATATTGGAAATCATTTATCTTATTCACATGGTGTAGTCAATAGTATTAATTATATAAGATAGAGAGGATAGCATAAAAGAGCTTAAAAGTCTGCCGTTTAAATTCTAATTACATCTTAAAGTTCAGTATTTACAATATAATAATATTCATTTATTGTAAAATAATATATAAGTAAATCATATTAATATTATTGTGTTTTAAAGCAAAATGATGAGTATCAGTGAACAGTATTGACAATAGCAAAACATTTTTTATTTTTATTTTGCATCGTCACGCAATCAGTTATTTGAAGTTATTCTTAAAAACAGTTAGAGTTTTTAGATTTGAATAAAAATAATAATTACATTCTGGAGTTTAAATTTTATGGAAAAAAAATCAGGTCCTCAAATTTTTGGCACATCTTTTGCATAAAACTTTATTTCTCAGATACATTTATTAAATAATTGTATAATTTTAGAATATTCAAATAAATTTCAATTACAAACACTCGAAGTTTAGGTCCATAACTGTGGTAATTAAAAACACAGCCGACTAGGTAAAAATATCATTAATGCAAGTCAAAAATATTCTTCAAATCAATTTCAAATACCCTCATATAAAAATCGAAGTTCAAATGTTGAACATCATTCAAAAGCTTTTACACTGCAATCAAGAAAAATGACAAGACTTTTTTCTTCATGGTTTCTCAAGGTATGAATATTACATTACTGAAATACTTAGAGTTCAAGAAATCACTCTTCCTGAAAAACAAACGATGGTTAAAAAAAAAAAAAAAATTCGTTTAGAAGTTAGGAAATTAACAAAATCTTAAAATGCAAAAAATAAAGAAAGGGCGCTCACAATTGTAAAATGTTCTGAACCTATATGAAATCAGAAAATATGTATTATAATCTAAAAAATGGATTTCATTATATAATAATATTGACACTGCAATAGCAATTGTGGAATATTTTCAATAATCACATTCTATTCATTCCTACATTTTTGTTAATATCAAAGTGTGTAAAATATACAAAAATTATTATCATTAGGTAAACAATGATCGGCACATACTTTGTAGATAGTTAACCTTTCTGTATAGATAGATAGATAGATAGATAGATAGATAGATAGATAGATAGATAGATAGATAGATAGATAGATAGATAGATAGATAGATAGATAGATAGGTAGGTAGGTAGGTAGGTAGGTAGGTAGGTAGGTAGGTAGGTAGGTAGGTAGGTAGGTAGGTAGGTAGATAGATAGATAGATAGATAGACAGACAGACAGACAGATAGAGACAGACAGACAGACAGACAGACAGATAGATAGATAGATAGATAGATAGATAGATAGATAGATAGATAGATAGATAGATAGATAGATAGATAGATAGATAGATAGATAGATAGATGGTGAACTAATGTTAACTTGTGCCATTTATAGATTTTTTATTCCTTTGAATGGCAATCCTTGGTGGAAAAAATCCCCAATATTTGTTGAATATGTACTTCTTTTATGACTAATGTAAGAAACAATCTGAAAACTAGATGATACTTCATGGAATACATCAATTTAATCTTCATTAATTTTTTTTCATCATAAATTGCCAAGTAAAAGGTCATAATTTTTTTAGAGAAAATACCAATTAATTTAACCTTTATTAATTATTAATAAATATTCATATAAACTTGTGGGTGCAAATTTAGTACGTGATCTCTGCCATTTTGAATTTCAAAAATAGCCAAAAACATCGTCTGACACATCTAAGTGATAAAAAACTACTCGAAAACAGAAAAAATTTAGAACTTGGGTCACGTGACTTGGAAAAATCTGCCAAAACACACAGTTGAAAAAAAAAAAGCCAAAACACGAAAAATTAACATTTTCTCATTTTAAATTATAAATCAAATAATTTATATATAGAGAGAGCAAGATTACTATATTTAAATCATAATCAATAAATGCTACTTATTATTGCCTAAAAAAGTACTTGGTAGCATTTTAATGTGGCTGATATGTGATATCTAAGGCACCCCTCCCCCCTTATATAAATTAAAGTAATATATATGCAATATATATATTTCACACAAATAAAATTATGAGTGCGTAAAATAAACAAATAAATGAAATACGATAAATAAAAGAATGGCTAGTATTTTTGAAGGAATACCTTCATTATCAAAGCTGTGGCTAAATGAATTGTGAAGTAAAACTTGCTATAAAAAATGCAAAGTGTATGCAAATTTAGCACACAACAAATCATTTAGCACACAGCTTTGATAATGAAGGTAAATAAACCCAATAACCATTTATTTATTTATCATATTTTATTTATTTGTTTTCTTTACGCACTCATAATTTTATTTGTGTGAAATATATATCTAATATATATTACTCATTACAGACACAAAGCGATTATTAATTAAAATAAATATTTTTTTTTTAAATAAAATAAAATATTTACATTTATTTAAAATATGTTTTTGTTTTCCTTTGTTGGTAGTAAAACTCATTTCAATGTTAATAGATATACAGATTATAGTGACATAATCAAGAGTAGATCTGATATAGATGAAATGCAAATGAAGACTTTAATGAGTTTTATTTTCTTATTTATATTTTAACGCGTATATATGTTTGTGTACAAGTAAGCTGTATATAACTAACTTTAATAGTGACCGGGGTAATATTTATATGTACATCCGCACATAGTAAGAGGCTTAATACGCCTTATTCGGTTCTCCCCATCCTATCAAGAAAGTTACTTTTAATTCTCAGAATTTGTATACAAAATAGAGAGTGATTTGCATCTTTTTGTAAACATTTTTTTAATTATTTGTTGAGGTATGATTTTATATATTGAAGCGGTGAATATCATCTGTACCAGATATACTTGCTTCATTTTACTTAAAACCAAACTATCTCCCATGGTGTAAAAAATGTAATATTAAAATCCGCACACATTTGTAATAGGTGCGTGTGTGTATATATAATATTATGGCATCTTTCTAAAGCTAAAATCTAAATTATTTAAGTTAAGCATTTTACAGTTAAAAGAAACATATATAAAAACTGAAAACCATTAAATAAAAATGTACAAGTAGAAGAAATATAAGTGCGGTGCATCTTTATCCACAAAGGCAATCTTGAAAATAGCTACAGTCAAACACCTTTGGATGTTCAAAGGTGTCAAATGTAAAATAAAACAAAGAGCAGGAAACCAAATGGTCGACTATTTATTGATTAAGGTTTAAATATAGTAATCTTGCTATATATAAATTATTTGATTTATAATTTAAAATGAGAAAATGTATTATTATTATTATTATTATTATTATTATTATTATTATTATTATTATTATTATTATTATTATTATTATTATTATTATTATTATTATTATTATTATTATTATTATTATTATTATTATTATTATTATTATTATTATTATTATTATTATTATTATTATTATTATTATTATTATTATTATTATTATTATGTATTTTTTTAGGCAGTGATAACTAGCATTTATTGATTAAGATTTAAATATAGTAATCTTGCTCTCTCTATATATAAATTATTTGATTTATAATTTAAAATGAGAAAATGTTAATTTTTCGTGTTTTGACTTTTTTTTTTTTAACTGTGTGGTTTGGCGAATTTTTCCAAGTCACGTGACCCAGGTTCTAATTTTTTCTGTTTTCGCATAGTTTTTTATTACTTAGATGTGTCAGATGATGTTTTCTGGCTGTGTTTGAAATTCAAAATGGCACAGATCACATACTAAATTTGCACCAACTTGTGTAGTGTTTAAGTCCATAATTACATATTAAACATATTTATCTGGAAAAAATATATTATTTATAAAATTAATTTGATAAAGAGATTATGGTCAGATTTAGGTGGTAAGGCAGCCAAAATAGACTATTTCTTCATTGGGGTTACAAAAAGGCTATTGGTAAATTGTTCTAGATTACATTCAAATTTAATAACAAATAGCATGTTGAAATGGTGTTTTAATACAAAAAATGGGTTGCTTTGTTTGATGAGATGTCAATTATTTTCATGCTGCTGATAACAACAGTTAATATCTAGCATAGATTGGTTCATTTTGTCATCAACAATTGCCATATAAAATATTTACATATATATTTTGTTTTATAGATAGCATGAGTTAATATTATTTAATATTTGAGTAGCATATATATAAATATATATTCATTAGTTATAGTTTAATGTAAATAAAAATATTTTCAGATCATATGACAAAATTTTCTAAAAAAAACTAGCATGTAAAAATCATACAAATGTTAATTCCCTAATCATTAGTTTTTGCCAGTAAAAGATGTATTCTTTTTCTAGTCACTAGATATTATGTACAAGTAGCAGAGCCTATGGCTTTGTTTGCAGTAATATAATAAAATAACATAATGCAATATGTAACTGTTTCCATGGCTCATGTATTTACTTGTTATTTATGTTCAATAGTATTACATGAGTTATTAACAACAGTATTGCAATAAATATATTTTTATAATCAATTATACTAGTAAATTTAGTTTAAATGTATTTCTCATGTCCAAAACTAATTTTTAAAAACGTCTATAAAATTTTCATATTGTAACAGTTGGTTTACACTCCACTTTCAAGTAAGAAATTATATACACCATACAAATAAAATTTAAATGATTTGATGGTTTGTGTAAGTGTTGTCATGTATTTCATAGATTTTGATGATTTTAGGCATTACAGTGGTGCTGAAACTTCTATCCTCTCTACATTATTTAAGGCCTATCCAGAACCTTATAGTATGATTTGTAGTGGTTTACAGCTTCTCTTTACCCCCACAGTGGCAATTTTAATATATTAGTTGAAAAAATTCTGAAGGTGTCAGCATTATATGGACATTTTATTATAAATGAAAATATTCTATTAAAATGACAAAAGCATTAGGGGGAATATTGGCATAGAAGTCAATCTAAATAATAATTTCTGATTGGTCAAGTCTTTAGTTCAAAGGGAAATAACTGAATTATAAAGAAACACAATTATTTTCAGTAAATGCAATATTTTTGTAAAAGATGTATTTTTAAACCAAAAACTATCCCACTAATATATAGAATATTGTCTTTAAAAACAATAACTTCAAACAAACAACTCATAAAAAGTTTTTTACTGCATAGCATAAGCAGTTTTCTACTTGTTAAACATAAAATCACTTTTGCCATATGATAAAATAATTATCTTTTAAAATTTTAATAACAATTAAATAATATTTTTATTTTAATATTTTTTTCTTTGATAATTAACCCTAAACTCACTTTAGTTTTAGAAACATAGAATTAAAATATCAAATATTTTATTCTTACTAAACATTTTGAATAAAAACATATGTCCAATGACTGGGTAATGTTTTGTTGTAGTAACTTGTTGAATTAGATATATTTATCCAATGATGCCAAGATACATTGTTGTAGATAAGAATTCCATTAAAAAATTTATTTTTATATTTTTAAAATGTCAAATATTAACTTTTAAAATGTGTAACACTTGAAAGCTTATATTTGTAATACATAACATTAAGATTATAAATGTAGATTTGAACACAGATTTTCAAACACCCTTCAACTATCCATACTATCATACCACTGATACACATGACCACACACATGTAGAAAAGATAAATAATTACCAATATTCATATTTTGTGCTGAACCAGCACTCATCAGTTGGTCCAGATTATCATCACACACACACACATACACACACACACACACACACATATATATATATATATATATATATATATATATATATATATAGATAGATAGATAGACAGGTTTCAATCTACTCCAACCCCCAACTCTTCAGCCATCCATACCATTGAAAATCTGATGATGAAAAACCCAAATCCCATGCTGCTGCCCTATATTTACCTCAAGTCACTTTGATCCCTCATGTGTAGAACATGTATCCATTTAAATACATAGTTGAAGTGTGCTTGAAAGTCTGTGTTCAAAACTCCTATATTTACAATTAAGCTTCAGGTATATGAGACTTGGACACTTAATAGAAGAGCAATACAGAGACAGAGACTTAAGACCACTCAAAGGAGTATGGAGAGATGTATGTTGGGAGTAACAAGAAGAGATCAAAAACGCAATGTATGGGTAAGACAACAAACAGGTGTTACTGACCTTATTGAAAAAATTAAAAGATTGAAATGGAGTTGGGCTGGACATATTTCTATAAGAGATGATAATAGATGGACAATTGAAATTTTAAACTGGATTCCAAGAGATTGTAAAAGACTCAGAAAGAGACCACATGTGAGATGGATGGATGAAATAAGAAAATGTGCAGGGGTGTTGTGGAGAAGAGAAGCTAAAGATCGGAGAAGATGGATTAAACTTGGAGAGACCTTCATCCTGCAGTGGATTGATAATGGTTGATGATGATGATGATGATTTGAAGAATGCCTGTATTTCAAATATTAAGATTATAAGTAAATTATATTAAAAAAGGTTTAAGTGTAAAACTAAAATGTTCAGATATAAAGAAAACAGGAGGAATTTTCATCTAAACAGATTTAAAATATATTTATAAAGTCAAATTTTATCACATTATACCAAAAACTATATTCTATTCATTTCTGTAGTATGTATTTTAATATGCACACCATAACATACTTTGTAATCATTTCAAAAATATTCAAATGTCTGTATTCTTTTAGTCAGTGCAGCCCTCTTTTAGCATTTTTATGAAGTAATTTGAAAGTGATTATGATTTTGATGCATTTTTATATTGCAAGTTATAAAAGTTTTTAAAATAACTAAGTACTTTTGAGCAAAAATTCATATCCTATGTAAATCTTCACAAAAAAGAAAAAACAGGCAAAGCTAATCAAGGTTGTTGCAATGTTTGTTGAGTTATTGAGTAACAAATAAATATTCACATTTATATAATAATAAGAATAATGATAATAGATTCAGATATTTACAATTTTCAAAAATATAATTTATTATATTTCAAATATTCACAACCATATCATAATTCTGGCATTGCTTTATATTCTGGAGCATAATAATCACTAAAAAAGACCAAATCACTAATTAAAGGCAAACAAATAATAACTTATGATCTTAAATAAATGAAAATATTTACCAGATAATATAATAAAATTTTCCATAAGAATAGTGTAGTAAAGATTTCTAAGGTTATTAAAAATGATTGCTTAGTAAATTTGCTTTGGACATAACGTATTTCCAAAATTACATTATTACAGTTAATATTTGAAATTCAGTTTAATTTCTTTCTCATAAATTGTTGATGTCTGAATTTGTTTTTATGTTTAATATCTAATGGCAATTAGAATATCTTTATTGCTAAAAATAATAATGTTCTGAGCATTAATTAATATTTTCAAAAATTTACCATGCTATTCTTATGAAAAATTTTATTATATGAATTGGTAGTTATTTTCAAATATGTATGTACATATGTGTGCATGTGTATAAAGGTTTTTGTTGCATAGTGAAAGCACACTTCCAGCCATGTCTCAGGTAAATGTGATCAGTTTAAACAATTTTTAAAAAAAACTTGGTAGTTAATCTAAATAGTCATCTAAAATTAATTAAAATAATTAAAATATTCACCATATATCATTTGATGAACCTAAAAGTCACATTTTTCACTATTTTACTTTTGATAGTAATTAGAGAATATTTACTTACATTGCCATTTTATACATTTATTTGCGTGTGTAATAAAGAAATTTTGGTAAAGATTTACTTTAGAATTCACATCTTGTTTGCCCTCTATTTTTTAAAATGAGAACTAAATTATTATTCAAAAAGCTTATGTATATACAATTACATTAAAATTTATTAAAAAGTAAAAGATAGTAAAAAGCATTTACCTTTGTAAAGATGTTGAATGTGGAATTAATTACACTACATAGATTTATAATTACAACTTTAAATTATCGTAATAGATTTCTTACTATAAGATCTTTCCATTGACTCATTGTAAGTCATAAGATTTCGTGAGTATTAATGTATAATAAGAATTGTGGACTTAATTAGTGAAGTATTGAATAGCTTCACACTCTTAGATCTAACCACTTCAGCTTCACCTATTCATATATAAAAGTAGGTTGAAGTAAAGAAGGTTTCCCTCTTGTCTTCCTAGCGTAAGCTTGTGGCTAAGACCTGTAGAGATCCCTACCTTTGAATTTTTCAGACACTTATTCCCAAAGGTTACAGCCTTTGTAAATATTACTTAATATAATGATGTGCGTTTAATGAAATTTATAATTAAAATAATTAGTTTAAATTATTTGAAACTTAAGAATTCAAACTATCTACATTTATGGCACTTATTACTAAAAAGACACTCTCTGAGTTCAAAAGTTTGAATTACATGCACACATGTACAGTTTTATAATTGCAAAAAATGGCAGGTAGATCTGTTACATTTTTAATTGCAGATGATCAAATTTTGAATGTTGCTGCTATTCTGGCAGAAAACTGGAATATGTATCAGTTATGAAATGCCATTCAAACTCCAGAATTGACCATCAAATGGTTTGTAAACAGACATCTCCTGAAGAATTATGCCATATGCCAACAGTGCAGTGGTTCATGTTCACTGGTGATGGATTCTGCAGGATTATATGGGTGTAGATGGCAATGCAGAATGTCATCATCACAGCTCAATCAAAAAGAGGTCTTTTGTTTCCCAAAGCCATCTGCCTCTGGGAACAATTATAAATATAGTGAATTTTTGGATACATAATTTGCCCCAATAATACATTTTGCAAGAGACTGGCATCAACAAAAAATAGTAATTGACTGGGTTATTTTTTGCTGTGATGAATGTTCCAGATATTTTGACACAAATCCAATAGTTCTCGGCAGATTGGATGACAATGCAGAGCCATTAGTTGTTGAAATTGATGAGACATATTATTTCCACTGCAAATACCACAGGGGGAATGTACAAAGAGATCATTGGGTCTTTGGTGGTATCAAAAAAGGATCAAGAAAGTGCTTCTTGACAGAAGTTATAGATAGGATGGCTGTCATACTGGAAGCCCTGATACAGCAGTACATTTTACCAGGTATGCACATTATTTCAGATGGCTGGGCTGCATACAATAACATCAGCAGATTCAACAAGGGTGTATATATGCATTCTGTTGTCATCCATTAGGACAACATTGTGCACCCCAAAGACTAAGACATACATACCCAGAATATTGAAAATATGTGGACGAGAGCAAAGCATAAGTTGAAATTCTAGTCTGGTACCAGAAGAGCTTTGTTTTCATTGTACCTACAATATTTTGCCTTCTGGAGTGGATATAGCACTACAGCTTTTTCCTCCAACTTCCTAGTATGCATAGAACACAATTATGCTTAAAAAGGTAAATATTTTTATTATCTTTTACATTTTAATAAATTTTAATGTAATTGTAATATAGTAGTAGATACATAAGATTTTCGAATAATAATTTAGTTCTAATTTTAAATAATAAAGGGTGAACATGATGTGGACGCTAAAGTAAACCTTTACCAAAATTTTATATATTGTACAGCACGTTCTTCGAAAATATTTTATTGATGAGAGATATTTATCAAGCTTATATATAAACTGCAAAATGTAATTATCATCTAGAAAACCTATTTATAATTTTACCATTGAGTTTATATTTTTTTGTGAAATGTGGTAAAATTTCCAGATAATTAGCTTCTAATATTTTTTACTACTTCTTTAAATCTAGCATTTGCAAGTAGTTTTTTTTTCTAATAGTAAGTTTAAATAGAAATAAAATATCTTTTATTTCTAATTAAAGTGAATGATAAAAAGAAATCTAATTATGAATAATAGAGTTAAAAAGTGGTTTATTCCCAGAAACTGTCGATTTCCTTAGCATCAACATTGCTAAAACATATTTGAAGCTCATTTACATGGAAATGGACCCACACTTTGACATTACATTATAAATTCAAGAAAATTTTATGTCAAATATAGACACTCACAAATATGTATATGTGTTTGAGTGTGTTAATAATATAAATTTAATTGTTAGTGAGAAATAAAGAGTTTATTTTTTTTTACCATTTAAGTCCTCAATTTATAAATTAATTTATAAAAATAGGTTGTATTAAGTAGTATGAAAGTGATCTGTAAAGACTTTTATTTCAATTTATAATTAAATAGTTCAAAATAGTAATTTGATAGCAAATGACTCAGGCAGTTTATATGATTCTTTATAGTAAGATCATAAGAGTCCTATTAAAAATTGATATTATAGCTCAACTTTGTATATTCAAGGAGTGAATAAAAATTATAAAATATTATTTTCCAATGCAGAGGTTATCTTCTATGAAAAAACTCAATTAAAAAAAAGGTAAAATAACCTGTGATGATATTTTTTTTTGAATCTGAAATCATCAATCTCTTTAAGACATCCTTTGATGTTAAAGGAAGTTGCTTTATGAAGTGAATGATGGGAAGGCTATTTTGTTTTATATTTATATATTGCATGTATCTTGTTGAAATTCACATAAAAAGATCTATTCATTAATAGATAATACCATAGTCATGAAAGATTTTGATAAAATTTTGTTTTTTGGCTAGTATTGTAATAATATCATTTTTTTCAATATGAGTGAAACATTGCCATAAAAAAGATGGTCAATATAGAAAGTGATTTAAAATACAATGAAATTTAGTTTCATTAGCAATTGCAATTAGAAATGAGTTAATTGAAGATAAAATTTAATCATTGATCACTTGTGTTTGTAGTCATTATATATATATATATATATATATATATACACACACACACATATTTTTAAAAAAAAAATTGAAAAGTCACTGAATGAAAATATAAGTTTAACCTGAAATGGCTACAATGTAGTTTACAAACTTATGATATACAGTCTACCAGTAGTATCTAACATAGCTTCTAAGAAGAGTATCTGTGTTATATAAATATTTTATTTTTGTTTTTTTTTACTACAAGCATTATTTATAATAAGTATTAAAATATTCATATAAAATGTTTTTAAAATATAGCTATAAAATCAGGAAAATGGAGAAATAAAATTTGCTTTTTATTATTGTAGTCATTAGTTACTTATGCTCTCAAATCAAAATGCTTTAGATTCTTCTATTTATTTATAAAGTAGGTTTAGATAAGAGTGGCCACTCTTGTCTTGTTAACGATTTACAGAGGTCCCTACTGTCATGTTTTCAGGTGCATAGTCTTAAGCTTATAGCCTTAATAAATATTACTTTAAGTAATGAGTATGCACTTTATAAATATAATTATTACAACTTTATATTATCTTAATAGATTTCTAAACATAAGATCTCAATATTGACTCATTGTAAATCGAATGATTTCGCGAATGTTAATGTGTTATAGAATTTGTGAATTTAATCAGTGAGGTATTGAAAAAAGTGAAAAACTTTACACCTGTTTAGTTTTCAAATGGTATGATATATTGCTAATTCAGAAATATAAAATAAAGACCCATTTACAAAGGTGTTTAGATAGACATCAGTTTAAAAAATAATAAGGAATTAAAACATTTGAAAATTAATAATAATATTATATGGGGCTTATGGCCATTGTACATTAATATTAAATTAACTTATGAAACAAACATTAATTTAGCAAGTATTCAAAAATCATAAGTTATCATTATTGAATTTTGTTGCCTTTATGGAAAATTTATTAACCACTAATGTAAATTAAAATAAGTTGCTAATTGCAGCTCTAAGTTAAACCATTGTTTGCTATCTGAAAATATAAGTCATAGTGGTGTAATGAACACAGTCCCTTAAAATATCTTTTAGTATGCTTATTATACATTCTACAAGACAAAATAACCCCCAAATCAACAGCTCATTTATCAACAAAAGAGTTGTAGTAAAACTGAAATTCAACAAGTGTATTAAGCAATTTATATCATGAAAAAATCAAATCTCTAGCAGATAAAATTTAACAAAGAATCCCAACACTTGTAAGAAAATCACTAAACTAAAAATAATGATTTTACATAAAAGATTATTTTGGATACTTTCAAAAATATGTTTTTTTTTTAAAAAAAAATAGGTAAAAGACTATAAGTAGTAACATGACAAAAAATAAAGACAGACTGTATCTAAACATTTTAATTTACCAGACCACACAATTTTACGATTTAAGTATGATTATTTTACAAAATAGTTTTTCTTCTATAAAAAAAAGAAAACAGAAAAGAAAGTTATTTTTTCGTTTCCAAATTTAAAACCTTACATTTACATGAAATAAAGTCAAACATCAAGCACTCCTATATTCATAAATTAATCACTTTCCTAATACATTGAATTATTGCATACTTCTGCATATGTATTTCATTTTCCATTGTGTATAATATTTATTAATAATGTAAGTACATATAGACCAGTTCATTCATTAGAGTTAATGATTAATATATTAATAATTAATTTATTTTTTTAAGCTGAGTTTTTTTTAGAAATGCATACTAACATTGATAAACCCTCACATATAACCCTAGTAGGCAGTTGTTTGATGTTTTTCACCGAACTTGTAGTTAATTGATTAATTAATTAATTAAACATTTAAAAATGGAATGTTTTTGTTGATAAAAAAATAGTTTTGATACAAAAAACGGATAAAGTTTTTAATAAAAATCCTTTATAGCCTATAGAAATTTTCAACATTTTTTAAGATAATTATTTTTAAGTTTAATTTTTGTTTATTTATTTTGTTGCAGTCTTTATATTATAACAGCTTATACAATTAAGTCATTTCTGTTATTTTTATTTGTTTGTATATTTATTTTAATTAACAAATTATGATTCATTATCTATCTATCTATCTATCTATCTATCTATCTATCTATCTATCTATCTATCTATCTATCTATCTATCTATCTATCTATCTATCTATCTATCTATCTATCTATCTATCTATCTATCTATCTATCTATCTATCTATATATATATATATATATATATATATATATATTGTACGTGTATAATTGGGACAAATAATGTGAATTGCTCAAGAGATAGAGAATCTATTTAGTTCAAATCAAATTCAATATTAAAAAGAATTAATATGCATAAAATGAAATAAACTTTATGTGTTCGTGGTTCTTCATACTTGAATTATATCAATATGTCAGGCATTAGTGGTCGAGAGGTCAGTACAGCCGCCTTACAAGCAGTTGTCCCAGGTTAGCAGGTTCATTTCCTGGCCGATGCTATGACACATGAAATAGATATATATATATATATCAATATGTTTTCAGAATAAATCAGTTAGTAAGAAATGCTAGCTCTTATTAAAATAATATAAACCTGGAATAACAATTAAATACTCATTCATATATGGTGTGAGATATTAATGGTTTAAGTTATGTATTAGTTAAAATATATTGATCTGTATAATTATATACCATCTGTAATTATTACCTTCAATTTATGGAGTAAAAAATATTCAGGTCTGATAATTCAATATAATAATGATAATATCAGATTCATGATATAATACAGAAACGATGTTCAAAATGAAATAGTTGAGTATTTGGACCCATGATGATATTAGGACAACAGACTTACCTTTCATAACCAGGAAAATATATATATAATTTAACTCCCATTAAGATAAAACAACAAGAATTCTTAAATTTATTATGACTTGTACAATACAATTATAAGAATTTGAACCCATAGTTTAAAGTTCTCTTCAACTAGCTAATCTATCTTATACAATTAATGCACATGACCAAACTCATGTGAAAAAGATAAATGATCTCCAATATATGTATTTTATGCTGAACTAGCACTCATCAATTGGCCCAGTTCATCATCTCCCATACCCACACACACACACACACACATATATATATATATATATATATATATATATATATATATATATATATATATATATATATATTGCTCTGTTTATATTAAGATAGTGAACATTTAATGGATAATTGCTTAGGATTTAGAATAATTATTATGTTTTTCTCCTAGTTATGTTTATATTCATTTATTTATCTCAAGAAACAAGTATAAATATTAATAACATTTTACATTGCAAATGATCCCAGTGCCATTAATAGAAGAGAGGCATGCTTTGCTCTTTCTAAACAATGGACTAATTAAATATTCAAACTCATTTGCATATGTGTACAATAAATCACAACAGTATTCGTTCACAAAGCTATGAGTATGAGACTTGAACATTAAATCTTGAAAGCGCTAAGCAGACGTATTACACATTATTTTAAGTATAATTATAGCTTCACTAATGCATGCGAAAAAAGTCACATATTTATAATTACAATTTTTACTAGTGAAGAGAAAAACAATTTATTACAATATAATAAAATTTTAACATAGAATTTAGCAATTTTCAGCAGTGGCATTATTTAATAACCGAATTCTAGTTCCATTTTAACTTTCACTATCCAGGTGAATTATCTAATATTCATAAAACAATAATGTTATGGGCAATGTTACAAAAAACCTATTCACATTAGAATATAATGTGACTTCATATTCAGAATATTTTGCAGTAATAAGTCTTCCATATAATTATCCCAGAACATTTGTAAACAAAGGCAAAACTCCCCATACAGTAGTGCCACCCTGTGCCAAACAGAGTAATCAATGGATGCCAGAAGGCTTGTGCATAAAATCCCTTGATTACTCTGTTTGGCACAGGGTGGCACTACTGTATGGGGAGTTTTGCCTTTGTTTACAACAAATTATGTGCTAGTATAGAGATGGTGATCATGTGATGTTTGATGGTTTATCCCAGAACATACATCAGATGCAACTAACTTAGGATGGCCAGACTGGTTCAAGCAAAATTCAGGACATGAACGCTAATCATTTTATAGTCCAGTGTCAAGAATCCTGGTAATGTAGTCTATGCCAGGGCCCAGCCTGTAGGTCACAGTTCTACGTGTATGTGGCACAACCCACAACACATGGAACCAAAAAGTTTATATTGTAAGAAAACAATGTGCTTAAGAAAGAAAACTGAATAATATTTTTTTTTTAATTTCAATTATTAAAACACCTATTATTTTTTATTATATTTCGAGCTGTTGCTTACAGATAGTAATAAGCTTTTATTGCCCCTAGTATAGTTTCTAAATTTGACACAGCTCATTTTTATATTATACTTGCATAAAGTTATACAATTTAGAGTTTCCAAATCCATGCTATTTCTTTCCTTCATCCATTGACCACTTATTAAGAAAAACATTATTTTCATATCTGTGTTATGAGCAGGTAATGCAAAATAATATTGGCATATTGTTTCAATTTCTGATACATGTTCAGTAAATTTTACAGATGAAAAGAATTTCAACCACCATTCACAGCATGAATTTTCAATCAAATAGTTTCATAGATTTCACCTTTGCTCAAGACAAAATTCGTTATGACTTCAAACTGATATATTAATAGATTATTGTCAATGGGTATACCAATCTTATTTAAACCAACATCACTATAGAGTTCATCATCCCATGCTGGTATTTGTTTACATTCACCCAGCTAAAAGATGAAAATTTTCTAAAATTTGAAGTAGTTTTTTTCCAAATATGCTAAAGAAGTTTTATATAGCTCTTGGGCATCTTCTTTGGAAAAGTTTGTTTTCTATCCCTGCCAAATCAATTTTTTAAAAGATTTATTCACCAGAGTGTGGAATAAATTTATTTTCCAATTCATATTTTCATCATTGTTTTATATATTATTTTTTATCACTTCTATTATGGTTATATTATTCTTTCAATTTTAAGAATTGATTTATTGAAAATAAACAAAAAGTTGTGGACCAATAAAAGATAACACTCAATTATTAGACTTTGAAAAAATTGTAGTAAAATTATTCGTTTGCTTCTCTTCAGATAAAAAAAATATACAATTCACTGATGTTTTAAATTGATTTACACAAACTTAACCATCTAATTTTAGAGTCTGAAACTAGAGTTAAATATTCTATATGTATAAAATTGCAAAATTCTTTTAACTTTTCTGTTTGGACTGTGTATATGGAGAAAATAGGACATTTTTACTGCCATAACTTCAATATCACATGGTAGCCATTCAGTACCAGATTGTGAAATGTTATGCAAAATGTTAGCAATATAACCCACATCCATTAAATGTTTGTTAATATTGTCGACAATTCAAAAAAATACATTTTTTTCTATACTATCCACCAAAATTTGTGTTAGTGTATTGGTTTTAGTGTCATTGGTTCCATATGCAATACATTTGCTGAAATCACTATTAAATTCTTTGAAGCTATTTGCTATTAAATTATGAATAGTATCTGCTATTTCATTTGGTAAATTATAAATTTTAAGTAACTTTATTTAAATTCCATTTTCTTAGGAATAATAACTTACAATCAAGGGTAACATTTTTGTTGCATTATCATTGTTTGCATCCATGAATATACTGAAGAACTTAGCATTGTTTATATCAATTTTTAAGTTGTTGTTTGCAGTATAGTTCCAATACTTGTGTAATTAATGTGGTTGTTTTAGTTTGTCCACATAAAAATTTTTGTACAATCTTCAAGTCTGGAAAAGTTTTACTAAATAAATTATTAGCACAGTCTGCTGAACAAAATGATTGATTGTGCCAAACAATATAATATAATGTTATGAGATCACTTGCTGCAATGCTGTCTCTTTCTGTGTTGTCTGTTTTTTATATAAAACAGTTTAGTTTTTTCTGTGTTGATGACCTTGAAAAATGTATTTTGTGTTTTTGACTGTTTATATAAGTTTTTATGTCAGATTTATGACAGCGTGAAACACTAATGTAAACATTACACAATTCACATTTTGCTTCATAATCACTATGTCCTTTTTTATATAAAACTCCATTCCTGTGTACATTCATTGTTGTAAGTACACTTCCTCTTTGGCAAGTTGTCTGTTGTTTAGGATTATTAATATTCCTATTAATTTTATTACTGCAGAAATTTAATATCACCCAAAACTAGACAAACTAAGGTGTCAATTGTTGCAGGTACAAGTGCAGTCAATTTTTAACCTGAAAAAATCCAACTGCACATGCTCCAGTGCAAGATCAGATGTGAGAGTGTGTCTAGCTTGAGAACCCAGCCATATAATGTGTTAGAGACCATACATAATTAAACCTGATTATTGTCTTGTTGTTGAAAGTTGCTGAAGTTTTTTATAATTTTACTATAGTGGTTGAAATGAAACGAGAGGGCTAAGAAACTATCAGTTTTACAATGAATTATTTATTTATGACAAATAATAATTATGAGTATTTGAAAATTGAGATGTACAACAGTCCCAAAAAGACATTTTAAGTAACCAAAAATAGGGATAAATTCGAAAAGTGAAGATGTCTGGTCACCTTACACTTCAGTCTCAATTTTCAAGAAATCCATTCAGTTCTGCTGTCATGATTCCATTAAAGGAATAACCATTATTCTATCCATTATGAGATACTATTATTTTTGGATATAAGAATATGCATGCAAGCACAATATAAATTTATGATGTCTTGTCAATATGTATAAAGGAAATAATTTAGCAGGCGTCACTGAAATATAATAAGAAATAATAAAAATCAAGAGATTAATGCTCCTTCATAAATAATCATCCAGTCTTGATGTGCTAGCATTATTTCTTACTTTCCTTAATATTGTTAGTGATTTTCTTTCCAAATACGTGTATGATCCTAGACACACACACACACATATTTTTATTCAAAGTTAAAAGAGAATATTTTAACAACTCTGTTGAAATTAAGAATACATTTTCTCAAATGCAAGGTTGATAACATTTTTCATTAGTATCAAGCCATTGATTGAGATTTCATTTATCTGAAAAATAGATATCAGATTTCTTTTAGCCAACCATGTGGTCAGATTCATTTTATAACTCTTCATAAAAATATGCATCATTATTTCCATAATGAAAGCAATGTCTGTTAAGACTATGACTTTTTACAAACAAATACTTCTTATGAAGAACACAAAAATATCATATTTTTGTTTTTGAAACATGAGCTTTTGTTCTTTTTAAAAGAATGATGTTCATATCATTCACATTGTTGTAATTTGTTTCATTTATACTTGCCTTTTCAAATTCATCAAACGATTACTATTATAAACAAATATGGTTCAAAACATCAGTCATACGCATTCACGTAATATATTCAGGCACACAAAATATAATTTGTTACTTATTTATTAATGTACTTATAAAAATATATGTATATGTGATTTCATTTTCATAAAATATTCATTTTAAAATTTAAAGTTTTTTTTTTTTTTACTTTTAAGGAAGTTAATATTGAGTGACTTTAAAGAAGAAGGAACTAGATTGTAAAATCTGCATATTCTCAAATGTTGATGGTAAATCTTTGAAAAAAAAAAAAAATAGAACATCAACTCTAAATCTAGTCATAGATAATGTGTACATGGAGTGAGATCAGGAATACTTTCATCGATGATCTCAATAGCTAATAATTGTAACATAAAATAATGAGCTAATATTTAGTATATATATAAAATTTATAACTATGTATATATGATTACATTTGGTTGGGAATTACCAGATAGCACTATATATATATATATATATATTCTAATATTTTCATGGATAAATGATGATTTGATATTATTATTTTCAGGATATTCCATGTAGTAAAATATCTAAATAGCTGATGTTTCAATACAATAACAAGTACCTTCCTCAGAGCATTCTCTTTCTCAAATCATAGGAATACATGTGAGATTTAACAGTTTGATGGCTAAGTTCGAGTTAACTCAATATTCTGCTTTTAATAATGTATTTTCCGTATTTTAAACATTAAAATTACGATTTTGCGTTTTTTTTTTTAAGGTTAAAAAAAGTTGCGTAAGATGCTGCCCTCTCTTGAATTATTTTACAAGTAAGAAATCAATAAAACTGTCATTAAAGGTCTAACAAAAGATGCAGCACTGCCCATTCTTATTTCTAATTGGTTGTTAGCTTTCGACAACAAAGAAAATGGATTGTCAATAACTAAAGAGCTACAATTTCTTTTCTTTCACTTCGAAAATGATAAACAAATGTTTTAGACCATTTTAAAAGTATTTTTTGACAAATTATAAATTGTTTTGATAAAATATGCTAAAAATAAAATTATTTTAAAAAAATAATTAAGACTTTTAGCAAAAATTATTTATTTTTCAGCACCGTAAAATTGACAAAAAAAATCACTGACATCACAACATAGTCATCAACACTTTTTAGATGGTTACTAATGTTCGTTTTAAGATTTGCCACTATCGAATATTTTTATAATTATAAATAAAAAAAATTTTTTGAAATAACTTTTGTTCACTTTCCTAACTTGACAAATTATTAATATACTTTTTACAAACAAAACTGAAGTGAATATAATATTAAAAATGAATATATTTTGACGCTTGAGATTGTGAGTTGAGCAATTAGAAGTCTAGAGTTTTACCTCACTCGGCCAATAAAATGAATCACTGGTGAAAAAGTTAAAATCATTTTTGTTTCTCCTCATACTTAAATTCTATTGGTTGAAAAGTTTTAAAATTTATTTTGCTTTCCAATAGCTTCTTCCAAATGTTGTTAATCTTCTTTAATTCACACCTTTCATTTATGCTGTGGGCCATTTAAAAATCTCTATAGCTTCTCTTAGCAATATCTGGTCATATTGTTCAATTTTTGCTAGAATATTTGTTTTATCATATACATTAACATAATGTTACTCAATATGGTGGAATATGCCATAAGCTGGCTATAGCAAAGGATATTAATTTTTTAATTTTAAATTACCATTTTTAAAATTTTTGTAGTTTT
The DNA here is from genome assembly GCA_028023455.1 of Epiperipatus broadwayi. Lineage (NCBI taxonomy): Eukaryota > Metazoa > Onychophora > Udeonychophora > Euonychophora > Peripatidae > Epiperipatus > Epiperipatus broadwayi. Next base: position 5,350,803 of record JAQFVV010000063.1, on the reverse strand, counting down.
ATTCCAGTTGTTTTATTATATATATATATTGTACATATACATACAGTATTCAATTATTTAAAAAAAAAAAAAAATTTTTTTCTTTTATACATACAGAGATTTATATGTATAGATTTATTATTATGAATAAGCAGTTCTTTTTTTTGTGATTTATTATATAATATTTTTTATTATTAAATAATATGTGTTAAATTTATTTAACTTTCATTTTGTTAAAAGAGAGTAAATCAGAAAGGTGTAAAATTGTTAGATTAGGAGATAAAAATTGTACACGTGTGAAACAATGAATAGATCTGTACAAACACAAAGATGCTGTTACACTTATTTCTGATGTCTATAGATGGCCAGCTTTGTTGTTATCTGTATCTTAAAATTATTTTTACAAAAGAGATGCTTTGATGTAGATGATAGCGATCAATTTTAAGTCAAACTTGTGAAGCTTTGATTTTTTTTTTAAGATAAAGATTTCCAGATGTTTTTTCGCGATATAAACGATTAAAACAATTTTTTTTGGGCAGTTAATCATAAATTTTTTTAAGAGTCAGTAATAAATTTCTTTAGAGAGATGATCAGTTAAATTATTATTATTATTTTGAGACTCAACTCAGTCGGTCCTTCCTTGTTATAATTCTTAAGCAGAAATGTAAGCTCGAATCTTTTTTTTTTTTTTAAAAAAGAGAGTGAACGCTTTAATTCTTTTTTCTCACTCTTTGAAAGTGAAAAAAAAAAAAGAGCAAATGAAATGTGCGTTTATATAAAGCAATTTTCAAGCAATATTAAAGAATAGGAGAGAAATGGAACAAGATTGAATTTATTATAAGCTAGTAATAATTATAAAAATGATATTAACATATTTGGTTATGCATAATATGCCTCTGCATTGCTAAACCATTTTTTTTGCTTCCTGATTAATACAGAATGAGTCAAAACCGCTGATCTGTCTATGAAATCATGTATCCAGTAATAACCAACAAAATTATGGATTTTGAAGCCAACCACGCAAGCTATATGGAATGCTTTGTTCCTAGTTCCTGTCTTATTAAAAGCTCATTGCCTTTCAACCAATGGAGAAGAGGAAATGGGAGGAAGAGAAAATCCATAACAGCCATGTAGAACCAAGTTTGAAGCCATAAATCAAATTTTTGTTGATTTACCTCAATCATCTAAAGTGTCGACCGCAATTATTTTTTAAAGGAGAGAGACAAGCAAATCCACCAATACCTACTTATTCAAAGTACTTATAATAATTTTTTTTTAAATGGTAGAAGGAAGCCAATCAACAGTGAATAATAATGGAATTGAAGAAACAAGCAAAGTCAATTGATTCAGCATTATCTTAAAAGTATCTGCAATAACTTTCTTTTTTTTTGGATTTGTTTTTGTTGGTGAGCAAAGAAAAGCAGTCTGATAATTCAAACTCAGGACATTAATAAGAAGTAAAAAGTATAAGGGTAAATATGAACTTTCCTTAACCGATTTTATTCTTTTACTTATTAAAAGTAAACCTTAATTTACTGGTCAAAGCAATTTTCTTTTTTGATACAGAAACATTAAAGACTTGTTTATCTATAGTTATTTGCAATATCTCACAACATAGCACAAACATAATTTAAATCTTTAAACTTAAATTTTTCATTATTTTTTTTTATTTTTTTATTATATATTGTAATGTTGAAATGTTTTTTTTTTAATTGTTCTTCAGTTGTTAATGATAATGAGCAACCTATAGATATATGCATTTATAATGTTTTTTTATTTTTATTTTATCTTGTTGCATATTAAAAGTTAATATATGTATTTTATTTTCTTTCGCTATAAGGTTGCAAAAGAGAAAAGATATTTTTATATATTTGATTTTTGGGTATACATTTTAAACATATATGTTAACATTACCGAATGCGTGAATGTGTAACTGCTTATCCAAACACATCAAAGAATAGGTTATATATGATTAGTTTAAAATAGTAAATTAAAAAGTAGGGCATTACATTTGAATGGAAATGAAATAACATAGACAAGTTACACCTGAAATTTATTTTATGATATGATGAGTAAGAAAAGTCTTAAATAAGCATTTATAGAATATGTATTTTTTTTTTTTAATATTGATTTAAGTCAGCTTATTTTGAGATATCAAGAAAGATGACAAACCTATATATTAAGTTTATTTGCTTATACTTATATAAATTTTTTTTATTAATTTTATATAAATTTTTATATTAATAAACCATTTATTTAATTGTCGATTTGACTTTAAAGAAGGAAAGAAAGAGTAGTAGTGTTAATAAAATATAATTATATATCTTAATTGGTTTCCGAGTAATTATTAAGAATATTGTGTTTTGTTTTGTTTTTTTTTTGTCTTAATTCTATCATTTTAATTCATCATCATTGCTCGCAGTTATTAAGTATTACCATTCGTATATATTGAGCAATCACTTGCAAATATTAAGCGTCCGCAAAATAATAGGTAAACTAGAATGTTGATATTTAAGTATTTAAGGATTATGCTTTAGAATAACCAAATTTTGATAATTATAGTTCAACATAGAAAGCCAAAATTGTGTTGTGTCCATGAATTTAGATCATCCTCATCAAAGATGGATATCATGTTGTTAGTTAAAAATGTTTCAAATAATACTATATAAAAGTTATGATTGCCATCAATCATCATTAATAAATTATAATCATTAAATTTAATGTTTAGCGTAATGAATATATTTTAGTAAACAGGGGTTTATAGAAAATGGAATATTATGCAAAGAGATTCATGATGATCAATCATCACCATTAGTATTATTAAATCCCAGTATGAAATAGGATAATTTTAATAGATGCCTATAAGTTTATAAAGATGAATTTATTGTTGTGAGTTTATTAATAAGCCATGGCTGGTATCATCATCACTATTATAATCATTATTATGACATCACTATTATAATCATTATTATGATATTATTATCATCATCATCATTATTACCTTTATTGTGATAAATAATCTAATTAAATGGCCATCAATATCAATAATGGTCTTCACATGCTTGTTTGGAAGCCATTAATGGGATTATACATGTCTGTTCATCAATATACGTTAATGAGCTAGCAATGTCTATAAGAATCTTTGATCTGTAGTATAAACTTTGGTAATATTGGGATCTTGTAATTTTATCAATATAGATAAAATATAAGAATGTCATTTTGTTCAATAGTCATCCAAGTCATGTGTAATAAATATGTACTGAATGAGTTTGAACTCAAGTACACTATAAATAGATACTTATCTGGATTGAAAACAATCTAGTGGCGCTCATGGGAAAACACATGTACTTAGCTAAACTGAATAAAGAGTGATATCATCCCTTTCCAACTTCATAATATTAGTTTTATAAAATATATTTTTTTATATAAGTTGTCATAAATAGCACCAGTGTGTGCATATGACCATAAATGGTCTTATATATTCGGAAAGAAGGATAGAAGGATTCTTTGTTAGAAGAATCTAGTATTGGAGATAAGCATAAGGCACTCCAGAAATCTCACAGTGGGTACTTTTATTCAGTTGCTGTGTTTAATATTATTTTATTAGATGACAATGTCCAGTATGTTTTATTGTTCAGATGACTGCCCCAATATATAAATAAATACCAAGAATCTTTAATGCTGATATTTTCTTTGTCTATGCTATGATGAATTGAAATAGTTACAAATACATATCTTTTATATTAATTTAATAATTACAAATACATATTTATTTAAATTGAAAGATAATTAATTGTTACAAATGGCGCACCAACTAGGGCTCGAAATAAGCCAAATAATGGCTTGAGATACCCCACATACATGAGAGATGGGTAGTATATAGTGATGACAGATGTATAGTTTAAAAAAAAAAAAAAAAAAAGAATTTTTTTTTTTTCTGTGCAATTTTTTTTTTTATTATTAGTGTATACAAATATTTTGGCCTGATGTTTAGATGATGATGATTACTGTTATTGCATTTTTGATGATGATAAATGAATACAGTCATTATAGAGCTTAGTTTCAATTTTTAAAATATAATGATATCACAACTTATAATGTGTTAAAGTTAATAACACTGTTTTTTTTATTATATATTTTGCTTATCAATTAAATAAGCATAGAAATATTAATAGCCTTGAAGTGTGGAATAATAATTTTGTTCATATTTGAAAAGTTTGTGTTATAGAAAATTTATGATTTTGGAGGTTGGATTGGATATTTGATTGTTGGAGTTTGGTTGTGTTTTATCATGAAGCAGTTAACAATAGGCCTGCCATGATTTCGCCTCTAAGACTCCAGAGAGAGCAAGGCATAATTTTTGCTGATACATAATATTTCACCTCTAAGACTCCAGAGAGAGCAAGGCAGTATTTTGTTTTACTGATATATAATTGTTGCCTCTAAGACTTTAAAAATAAGCAAGGCAGTATTTGACAAATTAAAGCCCCTAAGACTTGGACGCAAGCAGGGAAATGCAACAGTGTTTGCAATAAACTATTATGGGTTGTAGTAGCTTAGAGTGATTGAATTGGGGTGATCATCTGAGTGTTCATGGAGCATTGTGTGCTTTAAGTGCAGTGATTGAATTCTTTTGTCTATCTCATGATTGTGAATTGCTAATCATTCTTTTGGCTGTCAATATCTGTCAGATCTCTAGAAGGATAGATGAGTATATGAATAACTTGAGATGTGAACTCTATTATAAATCTCGGCACATATGTTATATAAGTAATTTTTCTTCTTTGCTTAGTGTATTAAAAAGGGCATAGAGAGAGTTAAGTTTTATAAAGGCATTAAAAACTAGATATATGATGGCATAAAAAGGACACACCAATACAGAGATAGCTTTTTCTTAAATAAATGTTTTAAATAGTACTATGACCTCATACTTTATCAATCATATATAGGTAAAGGAAAAAGAGTGATGATGGAGGTTAGGTAAATTAAAGGCACTAAAGATATAGATAGATTGATGGGGAGAATTATGGCTGAGAAAGAGTGGTTGAAAATTTTAAGGTATATGAGGATAGATAAAGGTGTTTGACTCTGGATGTATAGGAAATCAGGGAGCAGAACAATAAATCAGAATAGAATAAATCAGAATATACTAAATCAAACAGAAATAAGTAATATAAATATTTTATAAATTTATGATGGAGCCAGAAATGGAATTAACTATTGAGGGAATGGAAGTAGAGAAGCAAAGCCAACCAGAGTGGTTGCAAATAATGATGTTACAGTTTAAAGAAATAAATAAGAAAATTGATAATAAATTTGATCAACAATTACAGGAGATAAACCAGAAATTTGATCATCAATCACAAGAGATGAAGGAAATGAAAGAGGGCATAAACCAAATGAGGCGAGAGATAAATCAGAAATTTGATGAACAATCTCAAAGGCTAGATAATAAACTAGACCAACAAGCTCAGGAAATGAAGCTAGATATAAGTCAACAAACTCAAAAAATAGAAAACCTAGGAAGAAATATATGTAAGGCATGGACCGCCAGTCAAGAGAAATGGGATGTAAAGATATGTATGATAGAAGTCAAGAGTTGTGTGACTGTAATCAAGCTATATGAAAATGATGAGGTAGCTGCTGTTCAAGAACAATGTAATCCCAAAGAGGATATATACACTGAGATACATAACCTAGAAATAAAGGTAGCCACTGTACAGGAACAAATTGACCTCAGGAAAGATGTAGTCAGTAAAGCTAGTTTCTTAGAATTAAAGATAGCTGCTGATGTATATGCCCCAGTAAATGTAGCAGACATGTTTGAGACATTGGGAGCTACCAAAAGGATAGCTGAAAGTTATCATAGAGAGGAGGAGAGCTATGGTTATAAAGTCTCCAATATGAGAATGGGAACAAACCAGTTAGGCAGACAATTTCCCACAAAACCTGGCAAACCAAACATAGGAATGCCTGGGAATATATATATGATAGTGGATGATGTGCACTCCCCAATGAGAGTGGCAGACCTATTGGATGCCCTGGGAGTTGCAGAAAGGAAAATGAAAGGTTATTCTAGGATGGAGGAGAGATATAGTTATAAGATCTCCACCATTAGGATTATAAACAACCAATTAGGCCGACACTATCCCATGAAACCTAGTAAACCAAACCTAGGTAGGCCTGGGAATAATTCCCATCAGCAAATGCAAAATAGAGACCCGCAGAAGCATACCTTCAAAAAAGTTCTATAATATATATGAAGGGCCATTCATGCTAAAGGAAAGAAAAGGGGAAAATGCATTTGTACTAGAATCGTCAGAAGGAGTAAAAGGCACATATAATGTACGTAGCCTAAAACCAATAGCACTCATGACCTAAGCAATTTTTTTTTATATTCAAAATTTTTTTTTTGTTTGGGGGTGAGGCAAAATGTACATATACATACAGTGTTCAATTATTTAAAAAAAAAAAAAATTTTTTTTCTTTTATACATACAGAGATTTATATGTATAGATTTATTATTATGAATAAGCAGTTCTTTTTTTTGTGATTTATTATATAATATTTTTTTATTATTAAATAATATGTGTTAAATTTATTTAACTTTCATTTTGTTAAAAGAGAGTAAATCAGAAAGGTGTAAAATTGTTAGATTAGGAGATAAAAATTGTACACGTGTGAAACAATGAATAGATCTGTACAAACACAAAGATGCTTTTACACTTATTTCTGATGTCTATAGATGGCCAGCTTTGTTGTTATCTGTATCTTAAAATTATTTTTACAAAAGAGGTGCTTTGATGTAGATGATAGCGATCAATTTTAAGTCAAACTTGTGAAGCTTTGATTTTTTTTTTAAGATAAAGATTTCCAGATGTTTTTTCGCGATATAAACGATTAAAACAATTTTTTTTGGGCAGTTAATCATAAATTTTTTTAAGAGTCAGTAATAAATTTCTTTAGAGAGATGATCAGTTAAATTATTATTATTATTTTGAGACTCAACTCAGTCGGTCCTTCCTTGTTATAATTCTTAAGCAGAAATGTAAGCTCGAATCTTTTTTTTTAAAAAAGAGAGTGAACGCTTTAATTCTTTTTTCTCACTCTTTGAAAGTTGAAAAAAAAAAGAGCAAATGAAATGTGTGTTTATATAAAGCAATTTTCAAGCAATATTAAAGAATAGGAGAGAAATGGAACAAGATTGAATTTATTATAAGCTAGTAATAATTATAAAAATGATATTAACATATTTGGTTATGCATAATATGCCTCTGCATTGCTAAACCATTTTTTTTGCTTCCTGATTAATACAGAATGAGTCAAAACCGCTGATCTGTCTATGAAATCATGTATCCAGTAATAACCAACAAAATTATGGATTTTGAAGCCAACCACGCAAGCTATATGGAATGCTTTGTTCCTAGTTCCTGTCTTATTAAAAGCTCATTGCCTTTCAACCAATGGAGAAGAGGAAATGGGAGGAAGAGAAAATCCATAACAGCCATGTAGAACCAAGTTTGAAGCCATAAATCAAATTTTTGTTGATTTACCTCAATCATCTAAAGTGTCGACCGCAATTATTTTTTAAAGGAGAGAGACAAGCAAATCCACCGGTACCTACTTATTCAAAGTACTTATAATAATTTTTTTTTTAAATGGTAGAAGGAAGCCAATCAACAGTGAATAATAATGGAATTGAAGAAACAAGCAAAGTCAATTGATTCAGCATTATCTTAAAAGTATCTGCAATAACTTTCTTTTTTTTGGATTTGTTTTTGTTGGTGAGCAAAGAAAAGCAGTCTGATAATTCAAACTCAGGACATTAATAAGAAGTAAAAAGTATACGGGTAAATATGAACTTTCCTTAACCGATTTTATTCTTTTACTTATTAAAAGTAAACCTTAATTTACTGGTCAAAGCAATTTTCTTTTTTGATACAGAAACATTAAAGACTTGTTTATCTATAGTTATTTGCAATATCTCACAACATAGCACAAACATAATTTAAATCTTTAAACTTAAATTTTTCATTATTTTTTTTTATTTTTTTATTATATATTGTAATGTTGAAATGTTTTTTTTTAATTGTTCTTCAGATGTTAATGATAATGAGCAACCTATAGATATATGCATTTATAATGTTTTTTTATTTTTATTTTATCTTGTTGCATATTAAAAGTTAATATATGTATTTTATTTTCTTTCGCTATAAGGTTGCAAAAGAGAAAAGATATTTTTATATATGTGATTTTTGGGTATACATTTTAAACATATATGTTAACATTACCGAATGCGTGAATGTGTAACTGCTTATCCAAACACATCAAAGAATAGGTTATATATGATTAGTTTAAAATAGTAAATTAAAAAGTAGGGCATTACATTTGAATGGAAATGAAATAACATAGACAAGTTACACCTGAAATTTATTTTATGATATGATGAGTAAGAAAAGTCTTAAATAAGCATTTATAGAATATGTATTTTTTTTTTTTAATATTGATTTAAGTCAGCTTATTTTGAGATATCAAGAAAGATGACAAACCTATATATTAAGTTTATTTGCTTATACTTATATAAATTTTTTTTATTAATTTTATATAAATTTTTATATTAATAAACCATTTATTTAATTGTCGATTTGACTTTGGAGAAGGAAAGAAAGAGTAGTAGTGTTAATAAAATATAATTATATATCTTAATTGGTTTCCGAGTAATTATTAAGAATATTGTGTTTTGTTTTGTTTTTTTTTTTGTCTTAATTCTATCATTTTTAATTCATCATCATTGCTCGCAGTTATTAAGTATTACCATTCGTATATATTGAGCAATCACTTGCAAATATTAAGCGTCCGCAAAATAATAGGTAAACTAGAATGTTGATATTTAAGTATTTAAGGATTATGCTTTAGAATAACCAAATTTTGATAATTATAGTTCAACATAGAAAGCCAAAATTGTGTTGTGTCCATGAATTTAGATCATCCTCATCAAAGATGGATATCATGTTGTTAGTTAAAAATGTTTCAAATAATACTATATAAAAGTTATGATCGCCATCAATCATCATTAATAAATTATAATCATTAAATTTAATGTTTAGCGTAATGAATATATTTTAGTAAACAGGGGTTTATAGAAAATGGAATATTATGCAAAGAGATTCATGATGATCAATCATCACCATTAGTATTATTAAATCCCAGTATGAAATAGGATAATTTTAATAGATGCCTATAAGTTTATAAAGATGAATTTATTGTTGTGAGTTTATTAATAAGCCATGGCTGGTATCATCATCACTATTATAATCATTATTATGACATCACTATTATAATCATTATTATGATATTATTATCATCATCATCATTATTACCTTTATTGTGATAAATAATCTAATTAAATGGCCATCAATATCAATAATGGTCTTCACATGCTTGTTTGGAAGCCATTAATGGGATTATACATGTCTGTTCATCAATATACGTTAATGAGCTAGCAATGTCTATAAGAATCTTTGATCTGTAGTATAAACTTTGGTAATATTGGGATCTTGTAATTTTATCAATATAGATAAAATATAAGAATGTCATTTTGTTCAATAGTCATCCAAGTCATGTGTAATAAATATGTACTGAATGAGTTTGAACTCAAGTACACTATAAATAGATACTTATCTGGATTGAAAACAATCTAGTGGTGCTCATGGGAAAACACATGTACTTAGCTAAACTGAATAAAGAGTGATATCATCCCTTTCCAACTTCATAATATTAGTTTTATAAAATATATTTTTTTTATATAAGTTGTCATGAATAGCACCAGTGTGTGCATATGACCATAAATGGTCTTATATATTCGGAAAGAAGGATAGAAGGATTCTTTGTTAGAAGAATCTAGTATTGGAGATAAGCATAAGGCACTCCAGAAATCTCACAGTGGGTACTTTTATTCAGTTGCTGTGTTTAATATTATTTTATTAGATGACAATGTCCAGTATGTTTTATTGTTCAGATGACTGCCCCAATATATAAATAAATACCAAGAATCTTTAATGCTGATATTTTCTTTGTCTATGCTATGATGAATTGAAATAGTTACAAATACATATCTTTTATATTAATTTAATAATTTCAAATATCTAAATAATACATATTTATTTTAATTTATAAATAATTGTTACAAATGGCAATTTAAAAATAATTGTTACAATATATATATATATATATATATATATATATATATATATATATATATATATATATATATATATATATATATATATATATATATAATATAGAGCAAATATTTCTAAAAAGCTTATTTTATTATTATTGTTTATTTATTTATTTATTTATTTATTATGATAAATGCTATAAGAGGAAGCATTCAAATATTCATCTATGATTGTCCCCATCCCCAAACTCGTTTTGGGCTATAGCTCTCTTCAGTGAGAAACTAGGAAATAATATTCAAAAACACCAACTCTAACCATCCCTTTATCTAATACATAACTAATAAGAAAATCTGAAACTTTCAGACATCTAATGTCTTCAAATTCAGCTCTCCAACTAAAATAGCTATATGGGCCTGAACTAAATTCAGATACCCCAATTTAATGTAGCCAAAGCTTCAATAGCCAAAATTATATATATATATATTCACTTCATTATTATACAGAAACTTTGCAGTGATATTAATATCATAGGGAAAAGCCATTTTCAATTATCTTACATATAATTTAAAAGTACTTTATTTTTTAATATATATGTATATGGGTTTTGTAATAAAACCTAAAAATCTATTTAAAAATTATGAAAATAACTACAAATTTTTATAAAACTAAAACACAAAATATTTTTCATTGTAGTAGGGTTTTTTTGATTGTAGATAATAATGCACATTAATCATCAATATGTATATGTGTAAAATGAGGCTGATTATACTTCTAAAGTAATTACATAATTATTAAAGTCATTCTAATTTAGCTCATTCTTAGTGGCATTGAATTATTTATAATAGTAAACACTAATCGCCTCTATTTATTATTAGTCATGTCTGTTAATATGATTTTCTTTAAATGTTCCTTTATGAAAAAGAGTGTAAAAATATTACACCTTGATTAATTTTAAAATGTAATTTGTTCTCATAATAAAAAAAATTAATAATATTCACAATACAAATAATAACAGACTATATTTAAGAGCTATGGCGAAACCAAAGTCTATGCATCCATTATTAGACTATTATAAAATATATCAAGAGGATATAAAAAATTCTGCACTTTCTTTTTTCTTTTTATTACAGGAGTAGTTTGCGTTCTACAATTTATAATAAATTATGTTGACTTCATTAAAAAATAAAACTATTATTTTATTTGATGCTTTTATTAAAAAGTTTAATAGTTTTTAAATAAGTTAAACAAAAAGCAAATATTAGTATTTCTAATATTTTTACCTCCCAAAGAAAAGATATATCATCATTATAGTTTGTCTTTTATAATAACTGAAACACACAGGCTTATTATATAACTGTGTCTATATATGTAATATATAGGGTATTTATCTTTTCAACATATATGAGTTCAAGTCTATTAGTGTTATGAAATAGTGTGGATAGTGGTGAGTCATGTGAAAGTCTGTGCTCATATACCCTATATTATATATATATTGAACCGTGTTTGAATGTGTGAATTCAAAACACCGGTCTCTTAGGCAGAGAAGAACATACTCAGAGAGTATGTATGCCCAAACGATAGCTATAAAGTATATAACTAATGTTACATTTCCAGGACATAGCTTCTTCTTGGCTGTTGAGTTGAACACCACGTCCAAAGCACTTTTTTGTTTGTGTATAACCACGGGTGCCAGCTGCTTATTCTAAAAGAATACTAAAAGAATAGACAACGCACTTTGAACAGTGGCCACTAATTCAACGCCTAAATCCACGACTAGCTCAGTTGTTTGTAATCACTAATAGATTATACTTAATTAGTGGGTAAAAGACTTGATAAAAGAATTGTAAAAGGAGTTGATAAAAGAATTTGATAAAAGGAATTGATAAAAAGAATTGACCGACAAATAAAGTTTAATTTTAAAGATAATTTATTAGCTAACATTTATTTACTAAATTTAAACATTTTATACTTCTAATAAAACACACGCATATTTTAAATTAACATTCTAAATAGTTTAAATATTCTTGAATATTTTCATAACAGAACACTGGGAATTTATCTACTTTGACTAATAATATTGAGATAAGGATCACGCACATATTAACTCATGTACACACATAGTAATGATAATAAAGGACTACATAGCATTTGAAATTTAATCACACACATCAATAGTTCATTTATGTATGATATAGAGTTCATATAATTAGACTCTTGAAAGATTCATACGAATTAATGCAATGCAATGGCTATTACAGTATAAATGAAATAAGCAAATGTTTTACCTAGGCTCTTGACTGTAGACGTAGAATTTTGTTCTCTTTGGTGGCTGCTTTTGGTGAGGATATTTCCATTATGAATGCTTACCAGCCGGCTGGGACTTTTCCTTGATGAGTTTCCTGATTTTCATGATTATTACTATTGGAGACAATTAGATACTGACGGAGATTTTCTAAGATGTTAAGCTGACATTATTTCACAGGCAGATCTGCTGTTTTCTAGGACATTTGGGCTGGAGATAAACGTGTGTTCCTAAGATCTTCTCAACACTACATTTTGTTTGTTAACTGCTCAATTAATTTCTGAACTGCACTCACTCAATAAATTTGTAAACTGATTACTGTCCGATAAAAAAGGTCTATTTGTATCTGCATCGTGTTGTCGAAATATTCCTGGCAAAGATCTGTTGTCAAATTCCAGTGATAATCATTTGGTAAACGTGTTGTTTTATTTTATTAATAACCATTGCCGTGTTTTTAATGATAATCTTCTTTTATTTCGCATACATTTTTATTTATTTACAAATCGCCCATATATACTCACAAACTTGAATGAAAAGAGATTTGTACGTTTTAACTTTTTAAATTATATTTTTATGAATACTAATAAAAACTCTTTACTTCCTTTTATAACCCTTAGTTTAATTTCTCTAATGAAACACCCCTCTCCCCCCTGATTAATTAATTGTAGCTTTTTTATTTCAAAACTAACGCTAAAAAAACTTCTAAAACAAACTGCAATAAACTCTTCAACATTTAATTTTATGTTAAAAAAAAAGAACGATTATTTTAATAATATAATTTTAGATAAAATTATATGTACCTATATCAATATAGGTACATTACACCGCCCTTCCTTTTGAGAGTAAAATGCGTCATTTTTGACCATTTTATCTCTGACAACATTAAATCTTAATTTATTATTCTTTCTAAGTTTGCTTTTTGGTATCTTTTCCTTTTCCATGCTAAGGGCAATCTCCAATTATGCTTTTTTTCTTTCTATGCTGGTAACATTGCTTACAATGTTCATCCTGGATAATTACCATGAGGACAAACTAAATTTGTGGCACAGGGATCTTTTATAAATGAAGCTTCGGCTGCCAATTCTCTTGATCGAAATTTGACTAAGAAAAGGTGGCTGCAAATGGCAGGAATTTCAACTGTCCATTTCCAACTTACGCCCTGGATAACGATTGCCGATTCTCTTGATCGGACTTTGACTAAGCAGCTGCAATGGCAGGAAATTTCAACTGTCCATTTCCGACTTACGCTTTGGAAAATGAGGTACGAGATATGGGGATTCTCCCCTGAAAAGTGACTTATGACTTACTCTGGTTGTTGACAGTGCACTTTTTAAAAGAGTAATGATCCTGGCCAATCCGTTGCGGCTACTAGAATTTTTCCAGTCAACAGCTTTAAACTTAATCCTTATCTAACTTATTTCAATACTATCCTCATCCCTTTTTCGAACCCTTATACATTTTTAATACAACTTAGATTGACTTTCATTTATATTATTTTTAAATTCATTACGAACATTATTTAAATATTTAATTTTACGATACTTATTTTAAACCCATACGAACATTATCCATATTTATTTATGCTACAATATTATTTTGAAACTATCATGGACATCAGTTTACATATTTATTTATATTACAATATTATTTTAACCCATTACTTTAACTTATGTATTAACTTGTGTATATTCAGAAAACTATTTTATTTTATTGCTCTTCATTATATATGATTTTATTGGACTTGATTACTTTAAACCATTTATTTACTTCCTTTTATTAACTTACATATTCAAAACTATTTTATTTTAATGTGCGTGTACTCAGGAAAAAAAAACTGTTTTACTTTATGGCGATTCATTATTATACAAATATCTATCTGACCAACCTAATTTTATTCTAGAAATTCCATTATCTTTTCATTTATTTAAACCTACAACTTTATTTTTACATCATTAATTTGACCCATTTATTTAACTTGATTTTATTGATTTTTTATTTATTTGAACTGTTTATTTATGAGCATTTTTCTTTCTTAATTAATATGTGCATGGAGAAAAAAAAAATCTTTTATTTTGCGAAGTCTCCGTTATTATTATTACTTTCAAACATTTAACTTATTATTAATCATTTATTTTTAAATTTATTGTCTTAAGTTTTCAATAGGAATTTCAGATTTAATTTATTAGATTTATTTACTTTAGAATAATCATATTCATGCTCATTATCCATTTCCGGTCATTTTTGTTTATTTCCTTTACTATACTGCCCATTTACTAACTCTTAAACTATGTCCGGTGGCTCCTTTTTTCTTTCTACAAATTATATAATATAAACTAACTTTCCTCTCTTATCGGTTCCACTTTTATATTTTATTGCTTTATCTCTTTCTCTTTTATTCTGTTTTCGACTTTGTAACTCAGAAAACCTTTATACCTAGACAAACTCTGAATTACTTCAATCTGGAAATATTTTTTTCTATGCTTTCTCTTTGTTTTAAATCTACGTCTACAGCGAACGCGAACGTTTACTTTAAACCTTTTATTTTTAATTCTTTGTAAAAACTCTTTTACGCTATTTTCTACCTTTTGATCTACATAAGTTTCTACTTTATCTGTCACAATGCTATCTGATTCTAATTCAATTCCTATCTCTTTTGTGACCTCAACTTTTTTACTTTCTTTAACTAAATCTACTTCTACAATCTCTTGATTTTTCTCTATCTTTCCTGTAATTTCATATCTTATTTCTCTTCTGCTCTGAGTTCTTTAATTTCTGTTTTAACCTGACTAATTACTTCCTTCAATTCTGCCTTGAGTTCTAACTGACTTTGTTTAAATTCTTGACGCATTTCTTCCATCATATTCATCATCATTTTCATCATCATTCATGTGTCAGATACTTCTTCTTTCTGTTTCTCCACTAACTGGGGATTTTTAAAATATATTGGGCTTTCTTTCAGATCCATTTTCAAAAATTTCAATTTTAAAGTACTAGAGCTTATGTTAAACTAAATTTAAATACAACTTATTTATTTATTTTTCTTACTAAGATAGAAACTCGCGCTAACTCCACCCTTTTAGTCCTTTTCACTACCTGTTCTAACACCTTAGCTCCACCCAAATATCAACTGTCTCTGATTTGATAGCATACATGTCAAAATCTCTTTTCATTTCGAAAAAAAAAATATCGGTCAATTCTTTTTTTTTTTTTAAATTAAAACACTTTCACATACGTAATTTAACTTTTTATAAAAAAAATTTAAACAAGAAACATAGTATTTCATTACTATTGTTTCTTAGGTTCAGCCCCACAGTTGGGTATAGCCATTTGAACCATGTTTAAATGTGTGAATTCAAAACACCGGTCTCTTAGGCAGAGAAGAACATACTCGGAGAGTATGTATGCCCAAACAATAGCTATAAAGTATATAACTAACATTACATTTCCAGGACATAGCTTCTTCTTGGCTGTTGAGTTGAACATCATGTCCAAAGCACTTTTTGTTTGTGTATAACCACGGGTGCCAGCTGCTTATTCTAAAAGAATATTAAAAGAATAGACAATGCACTTTGAACAGTGGCCACTAACTCAACGCCTAAATCCATGACTAGCTCAGTTGTTTGTAATCACTAATAGATTATACTTAATTAGTGGTTAAAAGACTTGATAAAAGAATTGTAAAAGGAGTTGATAAAAGGAATTGATAAAAAGAATTGACCGACAAATAAAGTTTAATTTTAAAGATAATTTATTAACTAACATTTATTTACTAAATTTAAACATTTTATACTTCTAATAAAACACATGCTTATTTTAAATTAACATTCTAAATAGTTTAAATATTCTTGAATATTTTCATAACAGAACACTGGGAATTTATCTACTTTGACTAATAATATTGATATAAGAATCACACACATATTAACTCATGCACACACATAATAATGATAATAAAGGACTACATAGCATTTGAAATTTAATCACACCCATCAATAGTTCATTTATGTATGATATAGAGTTCATATAATTAGACTCTTGAAAGATTCGTACGAATTAATGCAATGGCTATTACAGTATAAATGAAATAAGCAAATGTTTTACCTAGGCTCTTGAGTGTAGACGTAGAATTTTGTTCTCTTTGGTGGCTGCTTTCGGTGAGGATATTTCCATTATGAATGCTTACCAGCCGGCTGGGACTTTTCCTTGATGAGTTTCCTGATTTTCACGATTATTACTATTGGAAACAATTAGATACTGACGGAGATTTTCTAAGATGTTAAACTGACATTATTTCACAGGCAGATCTGCTGTTTTCTAGGACATCTGGGCTGGAGATAAAAGTGCATTCCTAAGATCTTCTCAACACTACATTTTGTTTGTTAACTGCTCAATTAATTTCTGAACTGCACTCACTCAATAAATTTGTGAACTGATTACTGTCCGATAAAAAAAGTCTATTTATATCTGCAACGTGTTGTCGAAATATTCCCGGCAAAGATCTGTTGTCGAATTCCAGTGATAATCATTTGATAAACGTGTTGTTTTATTTTATTAATAACCATTGCCGTGTTTTTAATGATAATCTTCTTTTATTTCGCATACATTTTTATTTATTTACAAATCGCACATATATACGCACAAACTTGAATGAAAAGAGATTTGTACATTTTAACTTTTTAAATTATATTTTTACGAATACTAATAAAAACTCTTTACTTCCTTTTATAACCCTTAGTTTATATTCTCTAACGAAACACCCCTCCCCCCCCCTGATTAATTAATTGTAGCTTTTTTATTTCAAAACTAACGCTAAAAAAACTATTTGATTCTTATCTTTTTTCTAAAACAAACAGCAATAAACTCTTCAACGTTTAATTTTATGTTTTCTTTTATGAACGATTATTTTAATAATATAATTTTAGATAAAATTATATGTGCCTATATCAATATAGGTAATATATATATACACGTACATAATAAGCCTGTGTGTTTCAGTTATCACATAGTAAAGATGTCTGTCCACCCCTTGTATATGTATTAAATGGATTATGTCCTGTACATGAGGGGTCATGTTAACTTTAGGTCAACAAGGGTGTGACAAGAAGCTTGGCCTCAGGGTGGCCTTTGAGCATTCCATCATCAGATTTTCAATTGGATGGACAGTTGAAGATTTGGAGTGTGAGGTAGATTGAAGTCTGTCCATTGAAGTTTGAGGTTTGGCTATCTTAATATATATCTGAGCACTTATAGCATATATGTGTAGATATGGTAATCTGGACCAACTGATGATTGCTGGTTTAGCATGAAATATGTATATTGGTGATTATTTATCTTTTCAACATATATGTGTTCAAGTGTATCAGTGTTATGAGATAGTGTGGATAGTGGTGAGTCATGTGAAAGTTGTATCTTTTATAATGATGATATAATACTAATGACTGAATTTAATTACATCTGATTTAGAATTAATAAAAATAATTGAAGTCAAAATTACCAGATTTACAATGACAGTAAAAACAACTGAGTCGAAAAAATCAAAACTAGACTTATAATAAGACTAACTCAAAAATAGCAGAACTAAAATTATATTTTGGAATTATATGAAAAACTAAAGTTACAATAAAAATTACTAAACTCAAGAATATCAGAGTTTAAACAGTAATAAGAATATTTCCATTTTAGAACATTACATCTAGAATTACATTGAAAATAACTGATTGCATAAACATCAGAGCTTAAATTACAATCAGAATTACTGATTTAAAGAGTATCAGAATTAAAATTACAATAAGAATATTATGCGGGGTTCAAACTCAGACTTTCACACAACCCACCACTCTCAGTGCCATCTCATATTGCTGACCCACCTGATCACACACATGTTGAAAAGATAAATAATCACCAATATACGTATTTCATGCTAAAACAGCAATCATCAGTTGGTCTAGATTACTATCCTCACACACATATATAATCAGTACTCACTTTTATATTAAGATAGCCAATCTTCATACTTTAATGGACAGGCTTCAAACTATTCCAACTCACAAATCTTTAGCCTTCGATTTCATTGAAAATCAGATGATGGAACGTTCAATGAGATGGCACTGAGAGTGGTAGGTCATGTGAAAGTCTGAGTTCGAACCCTGCATATATTATATATATATATAAATGCAGGTTTAAGCCTGTACAATGTATTAATAAGAATATTACTAACTTCAAGAACATTAGAGCTAAAAATACTATAAAAATAATGATATTTTGGATCACCAAAGCTAGAATAAAACATTAAAGCTATATTATGTTGCAAATGCTAATATATTACTTTGTTGAGTAAAAGTAAAAAAAAATAAAAATTAATTAAAAATTAGAACTGACTCTATGGTGTTCTGCGAGATAGTCATATGAAAATTATACAAAGAAATAAAAACCATTTTTAGAATATGTAATTAATAAAAATAATAATTATAAAATGGTTTTATTGCTTAGGAATTTATAAAAAGTTTGAATTCTGAAAGTACAAAAACTGAAATCATAACAAGATCCTGATGCTCCAAAGTATAATACTGTAACACTGAATTGAGCAACATCAAACTTTAGAATTAAAACTAAACAACAGTTATATATATATAATATTATAAATCGATGTCTGTATTTCTTCAAAATAATATACGCAAATTTATAAATAAATATTTAAAAATACAGTATTTAAAAGCTTATAAAAAATATATGTATAACCGTCACTTAGGAGCGCTTTCAACCAACTTGTGGCTTATGGTTTCGATTTTAATTATAACAACGTAAAAATATTGGAAATTAAAAGAAATAATAATAAAAGGAAAATTAAAGAGGCGATGTTGATATGTAAATACAAGCAACACTTGCTTAATAGGCAAGCAGCAAACATTAAGATCACAGAATTATGGGAAAGTTGACATCATAGAATTATGGGAAAGCTGACATTTTAAACGTGATAGTTGACAAAGCCACAAGTTGGTTGAAAGCGCTCCTAAGTGACGGTTATACATATATTTTTTATAAGCTTTTAAATACTGCATTTTTAAATATTTATTTATAAATTTGCATATATATATATATATAATTAAATTGATAAAAAATCAAGTCATATGACCTAATTTTAATAAAGCTCCTATTTACAAATGTTATATATAGAGTAAGTTAAAAACAAACTCTTATGAAGCTTCAAAAATACCCTCAACCTCAGACCGCGGTTTCTGCCTCTAGCGTCATCAGTGAGGTGCTAGGGAAAAAAAATACTAGAACTAGTCCAGCATTTTATCAATGCCTAACTATTGAGAAGAAAATCTGAAACTTTCAGACATTTAAATGTCCAAAAATCCAGATATCTAACTCAAATAGCCGTATGTGACTGAACTAAGTTCAGATACACCATATATTAATAGCTCTAGCAATATAAAATCACCAAAGCATTAATAGCAAAAAACTAAAATTAGGTCATATGACTTGATTTTTTATCAATTTAATTTTAGTTTTTTGCTATTAATGCTTTGGCGATTTTATATTGCTAGAGCTATTAATATATGGTGTATCTGAACTTAGTTCAGTCACATACGGCTATTTGAGTTAGATAGCTGGATTTTTGGACATTTAAATGTCTGAAAGTTTCAGATTTTCTTCTCAATAGTTAGGCATTGATAAAATGCTAGACTAGTTCTAGTATTTTTATTCCCTAGCACCTCACTGATGACGCTAGAGGCAGAAACCGCGGTCTGAGGTTGAGGGTATTTTTGAAGCTTCATAAGAGTTTGTTTTTAACTTACTCTATATATAATATATATAATTAATATGACAAATATTATAAGAGATAATTATCCAAATTATTCTTTGAGGACAAATACATTACTAATACATTTTGTTTTTTATAGTTTTTAAATTGTAAGAATAAAATAAATAAAGTGTGTTATAAAGTAATTGTAATCACAAATAAATATGAGTTTAAAAAAAAGATCAAATCTACTTTAATATAGCAAAAATATAAAAAAAATTTGTTATAATTATTAGCATTAAAACAAAAAAAAAAGAAATAGAGTATATATTATATTAGAAACACACAGAAAAAAAAAAAACATAAGCAAATATAAACCTCAGGTTTACTGCCTATATTAAGAATTTAACAATTATTTGTCCAACTCAAAATAACAGGGGCTTTTATCTTCTAGTTATTAATATCTAGATATTCATTTACTGATCAATAGTAAGCTAATTTACCTACTGACTGCATAACTAAAAAAAGCTTGCTTATATTTTGTAAACTGTTCAAATTTCACCAGTCCTGTATTTAATTTTAAATAAAGTGAATTCTGTTTGTATTGTAATGTACTATAGTATAAGTTAAAGTATAGAAATGCCATTAAGTGACAGAGATATACACAAATGTGTTAAAAGTATATCATAAAGTTTCAATTTAGATAATTAGAAAATTGACTGCAGTTATAGATCTAAAGATGACTGGACAGGAAATCAATTCTTTACTTTTTATTCTCGAATGCCACATGACTTTCTGAATGATGAACCACTTGACCTTTTTTAATGTATTATTGTATATTTTTACTTTTACTTTCATAACATTCCACTTTTATAATTTAATTTTAAAATATTTTTGAAAAAATATATTTTATAATATTAATTAATGTTCATTTGTTAGATTTATCCGATAGTTCATTTTTATTTTTAAAGATCATTTTTTATTAAATAATATACATTAATATCCGGAAAAATTCAAAATTATTATAGAAAATATAAAATTATATACATATAACTGTTCCTTTTTTTTAAGTTTTTCTTTTATTGAACATAATTTTTTATACAAAACTGATAAAACGTGTATTATTTTTCAATCATGTTTAAAAATATTGACTTTAAATCCAATTGAAGAATAAAAGCTTTTTATTGATTTAGCAATAAATCATCAAATTTTTAGTTTGGAAAAAAGCCAGATCGATAACCTCTGGCGTTATAACTTTATCAAATTAAATCAAAACAAAAACTTTTACATTTCAGGACACATATATAATTCTTATACAGAAGTGTGAGTTCAAAAGAACAAATTCCATAAATATTTTGAGCAAAAAAATATTCCCAAAATGCTGGTATTATTTTTTTTAAAATATTAAATGTAAATATCAAAATATTAATAGTAATATTTACTTTCAAATCGTATTTTCTTAATGCATTTTATATATTATCATTATTATTAATTAAATTCGACTATATTTCTTTTTTTATCTTTTTATTGAAATATAAAAAATGAAAATCTAAGCTGTAAAATCTATTTCAAGACAATCATTCTTTTAGTCAGTAATTGGAGGCATAAGATTTTTAATGTTAAAGTACTGAATTAATTAATGAAAACAAAACCAAGAAGAATTTTGAAGGATACTTTGGAAGGTTTTATGAAAATAAAAGAAAATGAGAAAAAATAAGAACGAAAATGATTAACAACTATAGAAAGTGTTATGAGTAACTTAAAATCAGATAAGATGCAGCAAAGTTTAACAAATATTGTGAGATTTAATATGCAAAATCTATCTTTTCAAAAGATAACTATTGATGCTATTGAAGATGATATTACACATACACTTTTAAGATAATGTTAAACAGAAGTTTTCATTATATATAATATAATTAACTATAGAGTTTCAAATTTTATATATACTTTCTTGTTTTGACAAATTAACTAAAGACCTTTTAATCACTTCTCAGCACTCCTATCCTCTCTAGATCACTAAATAAGTGCATAATGGCTATTTTCTTTTACAATCCAGATGTGTATAGGGATAGTTAATCAAGAAAGTACTTTAGCAACCGTGAAATTCACCATATATCAGGATGTAAATGTAATTTGTATATATATATATATATTGTGCCCTTTTCTATAGGTCAGTAATAGTTCATAACAGTCAATTACTAAAAAAAATTTAAATTTAGAATATGTTCTTTTAATATGGTAATTGTATTAAGTCAATTATATCTTTAAAGTACAATTTGAAGCGAAAGAAAATTAATGAATCATTAAAAAATAGTTATGTAAAGCTTAAAATATTGTTTCATATGGTTGTAAAAGCTGGCCATAATAAATAACACAGCTATAAATATTAAAAGTATATTTAAAAATTCGATTTTAATAGTTTAAAACATATAATTTAATAAATGCTATATTTAAATTTGTAATCATATTTAAATAGTTAAAATTAATATAGTGTATTTTAAAAATAAACTTTATGATGGTGAAAATTATATCTAATTCTATATTTTCTAAATTGTTATTCCAAATTTTATAATTATTTTATATAATATAATAAGTGTATCAATTATATAAATCTAGGCAGAGAAATAGATTGAAAATTGTCTGCCAAAGTTATTAATCATGTGACTTGTATACTATATACTTTCACACACATGCTTGTTTTAATTAATAATAAAGTTTAAAATATTTTAAAAGTTATATTATAGAGTTGGATGGAATTATTGCCTATCATAAAAGTAAATAGTATTAAACATTAAGTTAACTATCGTATAACATGTTTAAATGATGTAATAAAGACAAATACATTCATAATATAAAAATTAAATATTTTATTTAAATAAAAATAGATAAATTGAATATTAAGAAATGGAATAAGTTATTAAATGTTATTTTAAAAGTTATTTTAAAAGATTAAATAATTTTAATAAAACAATAATTGAAGTAAAAGTGGAATTTTAAAATAATATTTTTTAAATTTTATTATGTCATAGTTTCTAATTTTGAAATTCAATTCTACTTAAAATTGAAAATATGTAAATTTATTCTCTAGCTAAAGTAAGAATTAACCAATAGGAATAGGTATTCTTACAGACTATAAATATGAATTGCATGGGGGTATAAGGGGAGATTAATAATGTATTGAAACCAGAGAAAGGTAAATTATAGCTATCAAAGAGATAGTATTTTAAAATTACTATTTTAGTCAATTTTAGCACTCTCTCATAATTTATTTGAAAAAAACTAATTAATATTTTAAAAGTAACTTGCAAAAAAGAGAGTGTAAACTAAAAAATATTTTAATAATTTCGTTTAACATGCTTTGTTAAATTTTTTAAAGTTCCTTTATCAGTCGTATTTTATCTAAAAGTTTAACCTAAACTACGCAATAAGAGATGGATATACAACCAAATAAAATGGATATAAATTGTAATACTGTAAAAATGTTTGGAATGTTTATTGATATAGCTTTATTAATATTTCACCGGAGAACTGTTCTGGTACATAAAAACCACAGCTCGGACATTATACGAAGTCTAAAAAAAAAATGTATTGAAACGTATTATTTATAAGCTGATCCAAGATTTATTTTTAAATAGTAATAAGAGAATTATATTTCATGAATTATTTTCTATAATATGATATGCAAAGGAGTAAAATGTATATCCTTTCTGAAGGTAACATTTTTTTTATTTTTAAAGAGATTTATAAAAATACCAGACGAAAGTTTAAATGTATCAAGAAGGAAACATATGTAAAAAAGTGAACATATAGTTGAATAAAAGATGGATCCATGGAAATACAAATAGTACTTAAAAGTTTATCGAATATTTTGAAAGTTAAATTAGATGGATTGATGCATTGGATACACAGAAAATATTGGTAGAGAAGATTAAGAAGCTTCACGGGATTAATTAATATTATGATTTAATAATTATCATCTTAAATACTAAAACCAAGGATTATTTTCTATAAATTTTACTAAATGGATTAATAATTATTTTTATTTTAAACTTTAACGTGCTTGGAGAACATTTTTAAAAAACTCTAGAGAAAATAATAAACATTTTGGACTTATCAGGAACTATTGTCAAGAAAATATGTAACTATAGTTTTGATTCCTTTTATTTTGTTAACTTAGTTTAAATCTAAATTTTTATATAAGATTAGGAAAAACATAAAAACATTAATTTATTAATATTAAAATTTTATAATATAACAATCTAATAATTTAGCTAAAAATATTTTAATATAAAGTGTATGGGTGTGAATTTTTTTTTTATATCTGCATTGCTCAAGTGGATAAAGGAAGCCTACTGAACACAATGACTAGATAAAGATTATTGGTAATAATAATAACTATTGATAATTTATAATGTATATTTTTTTTGTTTTCTTTAGATCATCCATAAATTGGAAGAATGAAGTACAAAAGTTTTTTTTACTTATATGTACCGCATTTTATACAACATTTTAAAAAACATTATGAAATAGGATTGATTTGAAAATATGCATACAATGATTTTTTTTTTATATATTAGTGATATAATCCAACATAGTAACAAATAATTATGTGATTCTTTTACAACTTTCATGTTATTGGATATTCAAATATTGTCTAAGTAGATTGTATATGATTAGACATATAGAATAATGAAGTAAGCAGACTTTTCTTGTGGAACAGCTAGATTGTTTAACTATTAATGAATTTTATTTATTGTTTTGTAAATGCAGATAGTTATTTATCGATGTAAGATGTGGAAAATCTTGAGAAATAATGTTGAGATAGTGGCTTGGAAGTACTTAGTGAACAGGAAACCAAGATGATGTTTTAAGAAATAGGATGTTATAAGGAATGGAAATAATATTTAGTCTGTATGGGAATATCAGCATAGTTAACAAAGCCCTATGACTGATACACATTTTATTTGGACAGTGTTTATATTTCTTTAAATATTTGATGTTCTAATAAAGCTGAAGAAATAGCTTTAACATCGTCCCTGTACTAGAGGATATTAGGCAGGTAAATGTCATACCTCTTCACACTGTGCCATGATTTTGAGATATGTTAAGAGTAATACTTTCGCTTTCTTCCTTAATCCTATGCATCTGTTTTCACTATCTTTATTTCATGTAATTGCATCGTTTAGTAAGATATGTTTAAGAAAAATGATAAATAATTTAGAACTTAGGTTATGCCATTGTTTTTGTATAAGATTGGTTTATTTGCTTAGAAGGAATAGGACGTTATAATTTAAAATTGAAGATCCAAAGTATCCTAAGGAAAGAAAAGAATCATAGAATATATTTTGAATTTTATTTCAGATATGAAATATAAACTTTTTTAAAATAAAGTATCTAAACAAAGATATTTTCTTTAAAGTGATAATAATTTTAAATGCTTTAGTATTATTTTTTTTAAGAGAAAAATAAGTATTGCATATTTTAAAATACAATAGTACAAAGTAAATTATGTAAACAATATGCATAGTATATTTTTTTGTTCATTAATTAACAGAAATATATTGATGATTACACTTATATCATACTAAAGTAAGGCTTAAAGAAGAATATATTATGATTAGTAAATATTGTGTGATAAATACTAAAATCTAGTACTGAATTTTTGGATAATATTTTGTGTAACATCTTTGACTTTGCAAGATGAAATTTTTTTTTAATATTTTTGAGAAATCCATACTCATTATAAAATTTTGTTTTTCTATAGAATGTTTTTCTAAGTATGAATTTTTAAAAATAAGATAGTTTAATAATATTAAGGATAAAATGCTGTTGCTAATAAAGTAGATAAATATATTTGTAATAAGTTAACCATAATGAGAAACCAAATAGTAACATTTTTTTTTTAAATTTTGTCCTAAATCTAAATAAAGATATAATTGAAATATGGTAGATCAAACTGTAAAGTAAAAAAATTAAGGATATCCATTGTAAATAGTGTAAATAAATTGTTTATTTATTTGTTGTTAGTAATAAACTTTGTTAAATTTTGTTATTTAAAAAATGTTGTGTCCGATTTATTTATTTCTCCACATCGATGCATGAAAACACGATATATGCATAATAATCGAAACAAATATATAATTTTACACAAAAGATAAATAGAGAATTATTTTAAGAATTTTAAATATTTTATTGGTATTTATTATAATTAAATAATCATAATTTTATATTATTTTATTGGTCATAAATCAGTTATCACAATATTATATTAAATTATATGCTATCAGTTGCCACACATATTTTGTTTGTCAGATTATTAAAATGCTACCACGTATTTATTATATCATTACATGAAGATATAAGATCATATTATATTATTTCATTATTTTATTATGGTAATAAAATTATAGTAAAAAGAAAAGATATACAGAATTAGTTAAACAATGAAGAATATTATTACTGTTATTTATTATTATTAGTTTCAGTGTAGTAGATTATGACATAAAATCCCTTCTCATATTTTACTACCGTATTTTTATTAACTTAGAATAAACTTTATGAACCTGAGATTATTTTATTTGAGCTAGATTATTATAAATAGAAGATTAAGATTTAATTATTAGTTTAATCTTAGTGAGTAGAAGTTATTAAAGTCGTAAGAATACTATGAGTTTGTTATTTAAAATAGTAATAAAGGGGGATAGTGTTCTTATGCCATTGAGGTAGTATCCTGTGGAATATTGGCTCAATGTAATCTATCTTGTCACCTGTATTTTCACTTCAAGTTTCATGAAAATATTAAATATTTATTTAATTTATTTTTATAAACTGAACCTTATTCCTATTTTAAATTTGAGCTAGTGAAATATTTTAATTTTAATGCTGAATATTTTAGTTATTAATTTTTAACTGAGATAGAACCCGTTTTATTTCATAACATATATTATTCTGAAGTGAAGATGCACGAGGTACAGGTTAGAATATATATATATGATTTAGATGAATGATCACATGGAAAAATTCATTTTTACTCATTTTAAAACTAATATAATTGTAGAATTGTATGTCAAAAGTATGAGTATTGTAAATACTATTAGAAATGGCAATTGTGACATAAGCTAGCGATAATGGTTATTTATTTATTTGTGTATTAGTGTAAAAATTGTGTAAATGTCATTCTAGTGTTTTTGTTTTACTATATATTATTGTATCTGATATTGTATATATATATATATATATATATATATATATATATATATATATATATATATATATATATATATATATATATATATATATATATAAGTGGCCATTTCATGGTGTCACCTCAAAATAATGTAGGACAGCATTAGGAGATCTGTCTTAAAGACAATAAAATGTTAAGATATGTATATTTATAATTTTAAATTATTTATCTAATTTTAAATTTTTAACAGTTTTGCTTTAAAATTATCTTGAAAAAGAATTGGTAAATATGTGTAGTTGTTCTATCACACTTTTCTATTTTAAAATTAGAATTACCAAATGTCGACAAACAAAACATTTTTTTTTTTTTTTTTAATATTTGAATTTGAAAGTGGCCAGATGACGAAAAAGAATAGTAAACAAAATAGCCAAAAATGACATGATTACAAAAATGTGTTTATACTTAAAGCAAAGGTATGATGAAATTCTTAAAAATATTTCATAAATTTATAATTGTTTATTATGATGTTATTGGTCAGATATTTTTTAATTAAAAAAAATGTATAAAAAAAAAGTAAAAAAAATGTATATAAAAAAGTATAGTCTAATAATTTATATTATATATAAATATTCATTTCTCTTCTTTTTTCAACTTTGTTATATTCATTTCCAAGTTATTAGTACTGTCATAAAATCCAAGATAAATATTCAATGTTTATGATTTAGAATTCTATACAGAACACTCTACTTGACTACCATAAAACTTTCAATATAAATTAACCATAAGTAAGTGCCCATATGTTGAATCCACCAAAAATTCAATAAAAATCTGTGACAAAAAAACCTACATTGGAAACTGTTAAATAAAAATCATAGAAATTGCAGTGTTTAATTTTAAACACTATAAATTACCAGTAATTGCAATGTTATGTCTATAATTTCAAAAAAAAAAGGATAATTTTCTAGAAAGGCTGATGTAATATATAACTCTAATTTATAGTCCAAGTTTAGAGAGGTATTAGACCTGCAGTGACTGAAACTCAACTTCAAAAGCAAATCTATAAATAAACACTGAATTAAACACATTTATAATCTTTTAAAAAATTATATATTTTTTTACTTAAATATTACATAATCTTCTGATTGGGATAAATTTGTTATTGAAAATCTTGTTTTTGCTGCTAATTTAACATTTTAAACTATGCTGTCATATGCAAAAATTCTGGTACAAAGAAAGAGACACTTTCATTTCCATTTTGGAGACCATCAAAACATTCAATCTATTGCCGCGATTTTCATTATTTTGATTAAGATAAATGTGGTTATCATCATAAGTGTTTTTTTTTTTATTTTTTTAAAAATAAAATTGGGGAGGGGCATAAGATATTGAACAATTAAGTTTGTCCAAAGATCCTGTACAGACATTATTTTATGAGATGCAAAGTTAGAATAATTATATTGGCATAAATACATCATAGCAGGTCTAATACTAATGTACCATTTCCATACTTTTTTAAAAGAGATATATTATTTAAATGTGCTAGATAGATCTTTTATACTTAAAATACAATTAAAAAATACTCATTATCTATATGATTAAATAATTTTGATACAAGATATTACATATTATTTTTATAAAATAATTAATAATTGTTAAAAAACATAAAAAATAAAAAGAGTGTGTAAACTTTGTTTAATTGAAATCTGTTACTTCATTGTTTATTTTGACATTGGTACAATTGATTTATTTGATGGGAATGATAAACTCATCTACTATATAAGTGCAAAATTCAATCTATAAAAAAAAGTATGGTAATATGTAGTTCATGTAATAGCTACTAGGCTGGATGTATACAAGCTGAATAAGGAAATGTGCTTGCTTATTTTTGAGTAATATTAAATTATAATATATTTACTAAAAAAAGATACATTACTCAGAGATTAATTTATAAATCTGTGGTATTCGAGGATTAGAAAATATTTTGGTTTACCAATTTTATATGATTTTTGATATTAATGATACTTTGTTTTTACAATTTTTACTTATCTATATTTCAAATATTAATATTTTTTTGTTTGTTTAGATTTCAATGAATTCCAAGATCAAAATATAAGTACATTAAAATAAGATGTATAAAAATGTAAGTGTGCAGAGAAGCATTATATATTTCAAAAAAAATATATAATGTCTCAATAAATGATGTTATAATACATGAATTGATGTAATATTCCTTTATATATATATATATTGTAACGGAAA